>VXBL01008385.1:514938-709800 GCA_013400195.1 Aramus guarauna | reverse complement strand
CGCCGCCGGCAGCGCAGCCCGCGCCCCCAGGGGAGCCGCAGCGGCCGCGCCGGGCCAGCAGCCAGCCCCGCCGGGAGGGGGGCGAGCGCCCAGCGGCGGCGGCTTCCCCGCGAGGGGGGACCTGGCGCTCTGCTCCCCTCAGCCGCCCGGCGAGAAGAGGGCTGCCGGGCTGCGCTGCGGAGCGGCACCGAGTTCAGAGTCTCTCCGCGCAACTTAGGTTACGCGGCAGGACCTCTGCGGACTGGTGTGGGGCTTCCCGGGCGCGATTGCGTTTCCATCCTTTTGCGGCTGCAAAAGCCAGTAATTAACTAAACCCAACAGAAATAAAACAAACTCGGGCTTACCTAAAAGTTAAGAGATCTTTTTTTTCTTCCCCCCTCTTTTACAATTTTATTCCGTGTGGAAGTCGCTTATGAATCGTGCTCGGCACACTGCATGGGAAGAAGTGGCTTGTGTTTTGGATCGAGGATTTGCTGTTGCAAAGCGGTCTAACTTCCATGCAGCGGGGCAGCCTTCGCTACTCTAATGCCTCGATGATGCGCTGAGGAGCCCATGTAGATTGACATCTTGTGCAGAGAAGGCACTGAAGGTAAGAAAGGGGCTTGGGGAAAAGAGGGATTTTGATATGCTTTTACATTACATCTTTTGTCCAGCATCCCCCTTTCAGCAGAGCATCAGCAGTTCATCCAGAACAGTATCGATAGGCTGGGACTGATGAAGTAAAATGAAAGTCTGCTCCTATAAAAAGTACATGGAGCTCACAACCGATTGCAAAAGATGCATTTTTAGTTTGGTATCACAGCACGCTTATGATGTACGCTCACGGCGCGGACACCGAGCTAACTCACACAGCTCAGGAATGAGGAGCTGTACGGTCTCGGTCTCTGATGAGCAGTTTGCATTGGCTGCTGCATTCTGTTGAATGTGTACCCCCACTACCTCCCTGGAGCATCCCATCATCCTGCTTGATTTGGTGGGGTTTGCAGAAATAATGCCTAGTATTAACGAGAGGGAGGGATGGAAAAAAACCCCAAAAACCCATATGGAACATTTTATTGATGTGATCATAATCCTGTAATGGAGATTGCATTAAATGAGGATTGCATCAAAATGCCTAGCTGTTGTGGAGAGACGAGAAAGCAAAAACTATGCTGGATTGTAAATGAAGTTCTTTGATTGAAGGATTTTCTTGAAGCATGAAGGGATGTCTGTAAGCTTAAAGTTGCTGTGTATGTGGAGTACTGGAATGGGATAAACCCCAGATCAAGCTGAAATATATTTTAATTTGCTCAAGCTCTGGATGCAGTTAGAATTGGTTAGAGGCATTGCAGTGATGTCCAATGAATACTTGGCTTCAGCTATGGAGACCACAGAAAGGGAAGGAGAGGGGAGACCACAGAAAGGCAAGGAGAGGATTTTATCCTGTGGGGAAGAGAAGGACGTGACTTTTGCCACAACGGCACAAAGCTTACAACCTGCTGGTTGTAAGCAGAAACCTTGCAGGCGATCTGGGAAACCGAGGATTTATCTCACTTTCCTTTTGCAACCTCGGCATGGTTGCCTGTAAGAAGTAGCTGCAAGGTGCGTGCCAAGGGGCAAACAGGGACTTGTTGGTGCCCCTTGGACGCAGGCAGATATTGTAAGCTTGAGAGAGATGGAGTCAGCTCATCTGGTCCTGTCTTTCTGGGCTTGAGCTGGTAATACATTTTCAGCAATTGTTGCTGCTTATCTCAATTGGCAAAGGAGGGGAGAAGATGTTCAAGCTGATTGAACCGGAGCAGAGATGTTAACAGTAGATATTATCAACTCACTCTCGCATTCTTTTTGTGCTAAATTTTATCCTGGCACAGAGAACTGAGCCACAAAGAGCACCTTCTTCAAGCCTTACTGAAAGGAAACCTAGAGAACAAAAAGATTAAGCCAAAGATTAATTGTAACTTTTTGCTTCTCAGCAGTGGAAGTAGCATCGATCTGTCATATTACACAAGTCAAAAGAGGTAAGATAGGAAGAAAGTTATTTATTTATTTGCTAACATTTCCAGACACACAAAGTTGGCATACAGATAAACAGTACATAGTGGGAAAGCACCATTTCTTAGAACCACCTAAGTTACAACTGGTGTAAGCAGCAGAGAAATTCCTGTACAAATACTCAACAGTATTTATCTGTAACTGCAAAAGAGCTGGTTAAATACATAATTAAATAGAATAAACCAAACCCAAATATCTGATGTTCTCAGAAGTAATTTGTTTTCCCAGTTGAGTTGTGTACAAAACCTGAGGTAACAGCTCCACAGTTCAGTCTCTCTCTTGCTGTATCTTTGGCATAAAGTTGAGACACAAACACTTATTTTAAAGAAAATGAAGAAAAGCTGCATAAGCGTACTGAATTCCTCTTAAGCATTTTATTTTGGCAAAAGATGATTTTCAGTGAATTGTAAGAGATGGGTTTAGAATATTCATGGCTAAACTCCAGGGAGCTTAGTGTTAGCTCAGTAGGCAGAAGGTTCTTCCTCTAAAGAGATATCTGGAAAAGATGTGTTTTTAAATTTCAAGTCATATCCAGTGGAGACTGTTGGTTTTCACATTTTAAAATCATTTGTTATGCTTCTTAGGGGAATGATGCTTAATCTGGAAAATAAAGCAAGTATTCCTAGCTCACTTTTTTATAGAAAGAGCAAGCAGCGTGCTTTAATTGTATTTCTGTATGTACAAATGTTCCAGATTTGACTCTATTTTTTATCAAATAACAGCTGAGGGAAAATTTGTCTTTCGAAACCATGGTTATCCATGGAGATCTTGGTCTGTATTTTTGCTACAGAAGAACTCTGCTTCATGGCTGCATTGTTCATCCTTGCAGCATTTCTTTAAATGTGAGCCTTGCTATAGTTAAAGGATAATTTATATTCAGTGTAGTACTGTCTGCTCAGTGGAATTGGCTTTATACATCACAGCCTCTGCAAAAAAAGAGATCAAAGATCTGAACCTGTGGTCCTATATTGCATTTGTATTCTACATGGACTTGAGTAATCTTATACTGGAGCCATTCACACTCCCATAGTTAAGAATACGTCAGTCTTTCCATTAAAACACCCATTTGCTTAGTAATTTAACAGCTAGTTTTAAAGACGGGCTCTAAGTTTAAGTTAAACACATTCATATAGTAAAAAAAAGATATCCTGAGCAATGAAGTATAGCAGCAATTGGTATTTGCTACTGGAGCACTGTTAAGTTGAATTTATAGAAAGCTTAGTAGAAAATAAAGTCTGCCTGAAAAATTTAGAGATGAAATGGAAAAATTAGTATCCCTTCAGATCTGGAAAGCCCTGTCTGGATCCAGGTGAGTGTTTACACTTGGATTTTAAAGGGGCCTGTGGTTGTTAAGCAGGCAGTAGGGCTTTTCTTAAAGGAGAACAGCACTGGCTCAAACCAGGAATTAGTCAGATCTCCGCTGAAGGGCTCAGTTTTAGATTGCATTAGAACTAATGCCTTTGGCATTATTCCAGTTAGTTCTTCTGAGGGTTACAAGAACAACAAAACCACCCCCAAAGCTCTGTATCTTAACCAGCCAAGTTATCCCTTCTCTGAGCTAAAAAGAACTATACATTTCTGAATAATGTTGGTTGTCTGACCAAGGTGTTGAAAGCATTTGGGGGATGCTGCTACTAAAGACACTTGCCAGGTAGTCCACCTGAGACCAGCCACTGAGGTAATCACGTACCGACTAACGGTCGGTTTACACTTTAACAGTACCCCTTCTCCCAAAGCACTTCAGAATCTTTTGCAATTGCCTGTCTGGGTTAGATGGCTATCTTCCAACAGTGAAGCAGTTGCTTTACCTGTGCAAAGTATGTGAATGCTTATAGTAACAACTTTGTGTATGTTTCAGGTTAGAAGTTAAAAGCATAGAATTAAACATACATCTGGATTCGATGTTACAGCTGCACGTGCTACATGGTACCTACGTTCAAGTAGTAGGTGCAAGATATAGCTTGCCATATTCCAAGTATTTTGGATTGGATGAAATAAATGAGTATTGTTTGAATGAAAGTTTTGTCATTTAAATAAAAATTCCTAAGGGAGATTAATAGTCTTCTGTCCCAATTACCTCTTTCTGCAATGAGATCACTGAGAGGGAATTTGTAACAGTTGTCTGTCTTCAGTGCGCTGAAGTAGTGGTGATCATTGTTCTTGGGTCTTCTGAAAATTCATGCTCCCTGCAAGTAATATGAAACAGGAAATTTAGGGTGGAAATGGGAATTTGATGATCCCTTAAGATCTGTGGGGAGACTCCCATTCTCATTATCCAGCGGTAAAGTAAGGAAAATAGGTTTAAAACAGTCTTTTTCAATTAGGGTCTCTGAATTAGTAGAGTGTCTTGCCAGGAAACATCAAAGCTTCGATAGCTTTTGCACACTTAAAAGCTCCACTCAAAGAGGAGTTTAAACTGTCCTTCAGTTTGTCTTTAAGGTGTTATCTTGTGAATGAGAGTGGGGTTAGTGGAAAATACATTTTGAGTGATAATAATAGTATTTACCACCTCTGGCACAAGTGAATGGAAGACCTATTTTTTTTATATTTTTGAAAGACTTTTTAAAAGAAAAACCCTGTTCCCAAATAAGGAAAATTAATAGTATTCTCACAGTCAGGCACTAAGATTTCGTATTTGGATGAAAAACCCTCACCAAACCCACCCCACTTGCATGGGAGGTTTCATGAAGGTCCAGGGAAAATTAATGTAAAAATTAGAATACAGATTAAAAAAAGGCTGTGAAATTTAGTCTGTGATACAATCAAATCATGGTAGTTTTGACAGTACATAAGAAACTGTAAAGGGTTTTCTGTAACTGTGTCATAATTAAGCATTCTTTTTATTTGAAGTCTTTTGTGATTGCCTTTAATAAATACCCTGAAATTGAATATTATTTCAGATACGCTTAGAAAATAAGTATTTTCCCATAGATTATGTGAGATTTAGCCTTCTTGATCCAATGTGGCCTGAGCCAAAGCTTCCTGCAGACTGTGAACAAATTCCTGTCGGAACAGGGCCTTCAGGAATTGCTTCTTGCATTACATCACGTCCCTACTTCAACTTCCACTACTTGTTTAAGTGTTCAACATGTGAATGTGGCATAGAAGGCACTGCGGTACAGTTTTTCCTGCACGGATGGCAGACCTTAGCCTGTCTAACTGCAAGTGCTTTACTAACTTCCCAAGGAAGTGCTTTTAAAATGACCATTGTCTTCCTCCATTTAAGTTGCATTAGACTCCACGAGGATGATATCATTTCAAGGGAACCTACATAACCAGAGCAGCAGAGAGCCAAATGTGTTCTCAGAGAGACAGATGGACACTGAAATTGTTCGAGACTTCCAAATTCAGTAGTGAAATTATAAACAGAGATGGCCCACGGTATTTAAACCCTGTCACTGTGGGGCTGAATACGGTATTTGCCTGCTTCATTTTCGTGCTAGGGGAATATCCTGCGTTGTGTACTACTTTGATTTCATATGGTTGTTTTGGGGATGATTTTCTTCCTCCAAACTGGTCTAGAAATAAGATGTCACTGGTGATGTAGTCTGTTAATGTATCAGTTTCTCTCTTACATCCTTAAGGACATAGTTTTATTATTTTTGTAAGAAATTAATTAGTAATTTTGTGTGCCTTATGCTGTCTACTGAAATAGCAGGAAATACATGCTAATGGAAAAAAAAAGTAAAAGTTTGGAATACTTTAGCACAGTGTATTTCATTTAATCAACTACTTACACCATCATTGTTACTGCTCTGTGCTCTTAAATAAATAGATGTATGGAAATTTATGATCTACTGGCTCTGTGATCACATACACTGGGACACTAAAGCCACATACAGTCCTGTTTCCAGCTTTAGTCATTGGCACATAAGATGCATACACGCCCACCGAAAGAAAAGTGAAAAATACTTGGGGGATGACAGAACTGCAAGTTCCATTAAAATGCAGCGTAGGGACCCGTTATAAAAAAGTCAACTGTCTGTCTTTATCCTGTAACTCAGATGTCATTAGGTCATGTTTTTTGGTAATCCTCCCAAGAAAGGAAGTTTCAATGACTTAAGGTGGAAGTGAGTTTTCTCTCTGCAAATGGAAGTCATAGTGTAAACCCATGTTTAGTCATTTACACAGGTTTTGTGATTGCTTTTGTAATTATAAAAAAACCCCATTATCTTCCTGTCTCTTGACCAAAAGTATGAAACTGTGTGTCCTGACAGGCACACGGTTCCCTGGATCATTGGTTGTACTTGGGTGCGCTGGTAGTTCTCATCCTGGAATGGAGGGTAGCTTCAACAGGAAGCATTATGTCAAGGTCTAGGTTGGATTCACAAATTGAAAAGAGATTTTCTTTGGACTTGTGTGATGTTTCTGCTGACAGACCTAGACTTGACTTCTCCGTGTTGAATAGCCAAGGAGTGTGCCATAGTGTGCCCTAAGGAAAAGCGCAGAGGAACTCTAGCGTTCGGGAACTTCATGAAATGGTGACTTAATAGGAACTGTAATGTACAAATGTAACTCTGGACTCAAATAGTTTGGGACCTCACTGTAGTAGTTAGTTCAGATTACAGTTGCTGCCAGTACTTCATAAATATATGCAAGATATAAGGCATGAAAATAAAGCTATTATTGAATGGAGTAATGGCTTTGTCACTCATTTAATTGACCCTTGGAAAATGTCTGTGGCAATGTGTTGTAAATTAAGATCGAGAATACAAGGCAACACAGTAGTAATTTTTGGGATGAAAATTGGGAATGAAATGCATAAAATTAATTTTCTGTTCATCTCCCTGCCTTCTCTGCATGTGAGGCTTTACCAGAATAAATGGATTCCAGCTAAGGGCTTCATAATAGTTTCCTGTAATCGGGACTCTACTACAGGAGATCAGTTAAGTGCTTGTCAGACAAGTGTATGTTCGTGTCTAATTATCAGAGAATTATTTTTAAAATTCATGTTCAGGAGATATGCAATTTTATGACTTTAATAATAAAGAAAACTGGCTATAAAGTAAATCAAGGGGTTTGTTGTCCTAGTTGGTTTGTTACAGTTTTCTGAGGTAATTGAGAATGGCCTTTTCCTCTGGCCAAATGGCAGCTGAAGTAGCAGGTATTACTACTTCATCTGCCATAAAGTTGAGGGAAAAAAATCAGGTATGTCTACATGTGTGATTGTTTATGGCATTAGTTAAATCTGAGGAAAGAAAGTTATAGAAGGGTCCTTAGATACTGGCAAATAAGTGTATTTTAGTTTTATATAACCAATCAGGAATAATGATGACTACAAAATGGAACTACCGTAATGTTTTTGATATTCACATATTCTTCCCCCACCCTCTCATTTTTCATATATAAGATCTTTAAAAAGACCATACATCTAGGAGAACAATGTAAACCACACTTCCTTAACAAAAAACTGTCTTTAAAGTATCTCTTCAAAAGGCTTCAGAATTGTGGGCCATCATTTTTTTGGTTGTTTTTTTTTTTTTTTTGACAATACGTTCAGTCAGATGTGTTAGTTTATATCTTTCACAGTCTGGCTTTATCTACATACACAAAGAAAACTACTTTCATGAACTGCTCTGGAAGAACCCTGAAGAACAATATAAAGTAGGTTTGAGATGAGTTCACAGAGCATTAACTCAAGGTGTTTCAAGCCACAGTGGGGGTGGGGGCAATTTGGCATATGGGAGAAAAAAAATTTGACCACTTGAAAAAAAGTGAATGCAAGTCAGAAAGCAAAGACGTTACTAGTCTGTGTCAAAGAACCATATCAATAGTGTGTGTGGTCAGAAACCTTTGTTTTCTTAGTTGAGGAATGAGGTTAAAATGCATGTTACGTTGGCAGCCCCACGGTGAGAGGTAAACCAGTAATACCTTCTGGCTGTAGTACTGTGTCAGTACTGAGCCGTAAGCATCACTGAGCAACACGAGCTTGTGTGCTAAAGGAAGAGATGCTCTTGGTGCCTAAATACCCATGAGCCTAAAGAGTTTGGGTGTTGCCTGTGTCACTTTTGAATGTTTTAATGAACCTGCTTAAAGATTCCTACTTTCTTCTCCTGTCCCTGAACACAAAGAAAATTCAATTTACATGGTGCCCACTCTTTCCCACTTTTTAAAATAAATTTAATTGTTTATTAGAGCATAATATTCTAGAGTGGAAGGATACTTCCTAATAGAAGTGTCATTTTAACATGTAGGAGAAAACTGGTTGATAACCTTTGCCTCCTTTTTACAACAACGAGGAGCACATGGCTGCGTGGTGCTCAGCTGCCAGCTGCAGCTAAAAATAATAAAGAATTCATGTTCCTCTTCAATGCCACAGAAACTCAGTTTCTTTTGGTTCTTTGAATTAACTTTGTTAATTAAAATTGAAAAGCAGTTAACTAATAATTGTTACCATGGAACTGAGATGGGACTAGTATTTTCAAACGGACTTGCATAGTTTGGCTGTACAAGTCCCATTTGCAAAGTGAGTTGGACACTGAAAGCTTTTAAGTGTTTTTGAAAACAGTACCATTTTTCTTAAAGACCGGTCATAGTAACAGCTTGTACCTCATCCATGCTTTCTTACATTTCTTTGAATATTAGGGACATTCAAACTAGTCACATCCAATATTCCAAATATGGTGGAACTCAAGGATGATTATTCTATTACTCTATCAAAAACCTAAAAGCAAACTATAAACTTAAGCTAAAAACTTGCAGTCTTCACCAGCATTGCACAAAATAAACTTTTTAAAGGAATGATTATGTCCTTTTCATCTATTTTATTCAAGGAGATTTCAAACACTTAAATAGAGAGGAGGAGCAGAAGCATTAGAAAAGCTGTCATGGAAATGACTCTATTACAGCAAGGCTGTACCGTATCATGATGTGGGTTGAGTTTGGGGCCTATTACTTCATATTTAACAGTCTGTATGTTGTGGCTTATCAGGCAGATACGGTTTAGCATCAACCAGTCTGTTCAGTGAACTGTTACTAAGCTGACCCTTCAGCACTGGAGAAAGACCCGGTTGTATTTTACGACAATCACACTAAGCCTGAATTCCAGTCACAAAAAGAGAGCCTTTTTACTTCCTGTTCATCTAAACTTTAAAATCCAGTCAGACAAACTGGGACAATAAACACAATTTAAAACACTGAAGGAAGAGTTTAGTAAAAAGGAAAAGAACTGACTGAAATTTGCCAGAATTTATGATAAAAATTGCTTATTTTTATTTATTAAACAATGGTAGACTAAAAGCAAAATCCATTGTACTATTAAGTTGGAGAAAAAGGTAAATGTGCTGGTAAATTTGTTGTGATAGGATAGTCTTTTTGTGATTGTACTGCATTACACAGCTCAAATTCAGTAAAAAGTTTCTAACAATGCCAATGGAATTTGGCTCCAGTTCTGTACTTGAGTAGTGCTCTTTGGAATCACTGTGTAGGGTATTTTTAAATTACTAAAAAATCTTAATTAACAAAATATTATTGCTATTTGGGACTGCTTAGCTTCATATACTGTGTTATACAATTTGTTCAGTAGCTGCTTTCTTCGGATATTTTTTTATCTTGCTAATTTAAAGCAGGTTTCAGGGTTTGGTTATTGTTTAAGATCAATAGGAAAATATAAAACCCCAGAATATTTTCCTTTTAAGTTTGATGAAAGCTTAATCTGGCTTCACATAAATGTCATTAGTTGTGAGTTCCCATAATGTCAATGTTTGTATTTTTGTTGTACCGCACTTAACAAAACCAAGTCTTTAAAAAGTAATGTCTGAATCAAAAATAGTGCAACATCAGTCTGCAAAAAACGTGTCTCAGTTCCTTCTATGTAATTCATTTTGGCAGGTACGGTACTTTTAGGTTTTGTTGTATTATAAATGCTAAAAAAGCTTGAAAGAAATAATTGAAAAAAGGTTTAGCGTAAGTGATTTAGATAAGGCTGGCAGGTGGTACAGTGTGGCCATTGCATGATTAACTAAATTCTGAAAATTCAGTCACTTCAGAGTATTGGATCTGTGTCTTGATTTACTCATTGCTGAAGTAAAAGTCATCACTTTGCTGATGTGCTGAACTGCAAGACAGTGGTTGATGGAAATATTAATCAATTAAGAGAAAGTACTTTCTGAAAAATTTGGGAGGCTTCAGAGATTAAAGTGATACTGTGGTCAGGATGCCTCTGCTGTGCATGTGGTTATAGGTATATATAATAAATATGTGACACTGTGACACTACAACTATGTCTGATGGGGAAGACAAAGTGTAAGGAACCTCTAAGGGACAGTGACGCCAAAATGCTGAAATGTCAAAATACTCTTGGAAACAGCTTCAGTAAGTTACTATGGTTGTAAAATACCTGTTGGTGAGCCTAACAAAAGTTAGATGTGCTCAGACAGTTATTAGTCTGATCACTGAGGGAATTATAATTTTTAATAGACTATTTGGTGATCCATAAGAACAGATTAAGGATGACATCGAACATTTTGTGAACTACAGCTATGGCAGATTTTCCTCCTTTCCTTTTCTTTTAATACATACAGCTTTGACTAACGTAGTTCTTACAAACTCAGCCATAACTGCTTTGGAGGGACAAACATGTCAAAACCTTTGTGGGTTGGCAACAGCTCATTTCTTTCTCAGATTTTTGAGATCCTACTCAGTTTTATGAAGGACCCTGTAAATGGGAACCCTAGTTGCCGTTACGTATTTCTGTCAATATAGAGTTGCCTGATGTCTTTGTGATACTAGGCTGCGTTATGCAGGCTAATTCGCACTAAATCCATTGCCATCTTCTATTTTCCCGAACCTAAATTGTGTATTCATCTGAGTTTCCGAGTGATAGAAAGAAATTTGAAGCTGCGAGCACGTAAGATAATCTTGGTAGTAAACTGAAAGAAATGCTTGAAGCTGTTTCTCCTTTTGGCATACTAAAAAATGTTTACTTAATATTCAGAGGAAGCCTTGGAAATTTTCAAAGCTTGACCTAAGGCCCTAAGCAACCTAATGTAACTTAGAAGCTTATAAGCAGGTTTGGCTAAACAGCACCTCCAGATGTGTCTTCCAGTCTGAACTTCTCTGTAGTTCTACGAAAAAGATGCTGACTCCTCTATATAGGTCATACCTGTTTGCTTTGCCTTGATTGCGATTTTTTGCTCAAACGCAGGAGCTTGCTATGTCCTTGCTGTTCTGGTTGTTCAAGGAGTAATGAAGAAGTCAGGAACAGGAGAGGAAGAGGAACCTGCTAGCCAACAGAACAGAGCTGTTATTTTTGTTCTTGGATTTGGATCTCAACATTGTTTGCTATTCCTGTCTCAGCGTGTGCTATTTGGTGTAATTTTTGGAGGCCTCCTTGAACTGAGGTTATATAGACAGGCTGCCACTTCAACAAGTCATCTGTTCACTGTCTTTCTACAGTGCTCTTCTGAAAACAGTCTGAAGCACTGTTTTTGATCTCTGAAACACTTTTTAGTTTAATTTCTCTTTCTGAGGAAGACCTGCTGTACGTTTTTGTTCTTCTGTAAAAACCAATTGGAAAGCAGAAGCCTCAGCTTTATAAACTGAGCTGAGGGCAAGAAAACCTGAGACTGACTCTTTCCCTTTAGTCCTGCAAGACCTAAGGTAGTTGACATTCAGAGCTGTAAGACAAACTTGTTAATGCAGTTTTTCCTGTGGGTTTTCTGGAGTGGACACATTAGGAGGAGTGTGATTTCGTTTGTGTTTGTGAAGTGTGTTCTGCTAATGCTTCATGTTGATGGTTTAGTGCTCTTTACTACAAGAGTGTCTGGAGGTTGATTGACAGGTTCACTATAAAAATGCAAGAAAAGTTTCTAGACAGGGACGGAACAATGTATGGGCTGTGCAGAGAAGCCAGTAAGATAAGGCTGAGAATAGACAGTACTTTTATGGGCAAGAATTTAAGTACTTTCACTAGATATACAAGATGACCACTGTAAATGAAACCAAGATTCTTAAAAAGTCTCTAAAAAGGATCTTTACTGTTACAGAAGCTCTAATTTATTCTTTGTTTCATCATGGAATTATTTGTCAAAGCAGGCAAACAAAAATTGTGCACTGGAAAGTAGTGATGAAGGTGCCTGAGTCTGAACCAGCACTTCATGATTTGTTGCTGTTGTTAAAGCTAGATTAGACTATTTATTTGTTTCGAGTACTTGCACTTACTATCCATTGTCTGTGTAACATGATGTCATTAGTATGTTTTTTAAATGTCTCAAAGGATCGTAATACTGCATATGCTAAATTTGACTGAAATGTAGGTTAAAAATTACTTCCATGGGTTTGTGTTATTTGGGCCAATTTTAACTGAAAGAGCAACAGAATACTGAATGTACTCATTCAGTATTTTCCATCCTTGACTCTTGCTGTACCATTTCACTATCCATTTTGTCTGAACATTTTCTTTCCTTTGAAAAATACTTAGGTGTTACTAAAGTATTTCAATAAATATCCTCTGTTGGCAGTTTATTTGTAGTTGTTTGGTCATTAAACAGTTGTTCCACAATGATGGACTGTTTGCTTCAGATTACATTGAAGAAAGCTTTTTATCCCAATTATTTATCTTAATGAATGCATGTAAAAGGCTGTATTGCATTTGTACTGTTAGACACTCTCAGTCTGATATTTTCAGAAGTCCACAGATGTGGATTTTAAATAAATGAGAAGAGCAAATGGTATACCAGGAAATCTTTGGTAGGCCAAGAAGCTAAATCAAAGTTTCCCTGAGTTCCAAGAGGTACCCTACGTAGGGGCTCTTTCCAACACTAGGAAATTTAATAGTAAATGCTAATCTACAGTATGTTGTAGAAGTTCCTAAATATGCAGAATATTCTATAGAAAAAGCGTATGCCGTAGAAAGAGATCTGCAACATGCACTCTCTGCTTGTTAGCATGTGTCTTAGACATGGGGCTTAGGCTTGCTTTGAGATGATCAACCCCGATGGTGCTGAATATAAAAATGTCAATATAATTTGTCATCTCCAGCAGAAAATAATTTTTGCCTTCCCCCCCCCCCCCCCCCCACTGGAGGAGGGGATGAAACAGTTTTCAGTTACTCTTTATCATTTAGGTTTTCTATTTTTGCCACTGACTGCGAACATTTACCAATGACTTTTTTTCCATCTTGTATTCAGGGACTGGCTATTTTATGAGACAAACCTTAATAAAAGAAATCTCCTGATGAACCAGTGTGAACTGGTGATAATTCAGCAAAAGCTATGCCTTGACTGATGATCAGGAATAGGACATGGAACCACACATGGTCAGCTTTGGATCTGAATTGAGCTACTTAACACTATTCTAATGCTAATCCAGGCTGTCTTTATTAAGATATTACAAGTGTTCATTGTAGAAACTTCATATTAAGTGTTCTGAATAAGGCACATGTATATGAACAGATTCTGTTTGTTTCTGTACTGGTGCAACTACAAGAAAATAGTGTTATGTAAATATAAGATGGTCTCCACAAACTCAGACAGTTGTTCTGATCCTTCCGTTATTTGAATCATCATAAAAAATTCTCAAAAGATACTTCACTGCAATCCTAGCAAGGCAAGATAGTGTAATTTGAATGTATAGTTACCATCATAGATAATACATACGGGCTGTAATACCCATAGGGAAATCACAGATTTTCAATTTCCCTTGGAATGTGTTCATTATTAGAGGTATTACCAGAGTATTGTTTGTTGTAAGAAAAGAAAACCCCGTTCAAGTTTTTAATGAATCTCTTGAGAGATTCATCAGATTTACAGGTTAAAAAAGCTGTAAACATTCTACTGGGAGAAGTCATTAAAGAGAAGATGAATGTGAGTTATCTGTACATTTCTTATGAAACAGAAATCCTGAAGATGAATTACAAACCAAAAAGCTGTTTCTCTTTAAATGGTCTGTACTGCTGCATTATATAATGAAATACAAAGTACCATTAATAGTTAAGTCTGTTTGCAAGATGAGATGCAGTTTCGCTATTTTGTTTGGAGAATTTTATAGGTAAGACAGCATTGATCTGAATCTGAAGGGAAGAGGCCTGAGACTAATATTTCCTTCATTTCTAGATTAGAAAAAGCATTAGAGTGGAAGAAAAAAATCCTTACCGCATAGTTAAACAACTTGGAGGGCCTTACACCTAAAATCTGATCTTCTAAATTAAATAAAAATGAATTAATAAAAAGTCTGTAGATTAAATAAATAAATTCCAACATAACCCAGCTCAATCCTCTAGTGAGTTACTTTTTTGGTAAATCAAAAAGTGACAGCACAGGGCTGCTAAAAGGCTTGCCTTTCCACGAGGCACTTCATGCCCTTGATTACTCACTCAAGCTTGACTGAACCAGCAGCATGCAGTAAAACCTCATAATTTGTGATGAAATAGTTTGTTTAATCCTTGTGTTTTTTTTGTCTGAAGTATTACAGATGCAGTGAACAGTTATGAATATACTGCTAAAAGATTAAATGTAGATAAATATTTCTAAACTAATTCATCAAAAGTTGTTGCTTCAAACTTGTAAACTGGTCATCTAAGATTCCTCTGAACATTTTCTTATAGTTAGTATCTCCTGCTTCTTCAGAAAGGTGTAGATCTGCCATGAAGACGACTGTTTGTAGTTCGGGTGAATTTTGGCATTAGTTTTGTTTTGTTGGTGTAACTCTTCAATGAAGCACAAATGTACTGAAAACTTGGATAACAACAAAACGTGAACTGTGTCCTAACCGCATCTGTTGAATGTAACAACAGTAGTTTTGCATTCATTCAGCTTTCCAAGAGGTCGCACCCTTTGCAAATAATATGCATAACAAACTGCTGTATTCACAGTGCCTCATCATTATGAATAGTATGTATTTCAGCTGACACTGCCATTCACAACATGATTTCACCAGTTCCTTACATGACTATGAATCTGGTCTTATTGTCATACTGGAAATATTCAGGACTTCAAAATAAGATCACTGTGATATGAAGAGGATCAATATTTCTGCTGAATTTTCTTAATATTTTGTAAAGATTACCTGCCACTGAGTATTTTTTCAAGATTTTTTTTGTTTGTTTGTTTTGTTTTTTTTAAAGCATACGTGTGTGTTTCTTATGTATATGCATGGACATGTTGTGGTCATGAAAGTCCTAACTTATGTCCTCGGTCTGAGCTAAACATTAGGCTTACATGTTTTGAACAAGCTTCTTCATGAAGCAGTCCCAGTAAAATTCATCTCTCATCTGAAATACCCATGTGCAGAATCCTCTTTAGCAAACTTCAGTCATGGCATTTGTAACAGTGTGACTGACAATGAAGGTAAATCCAGACAAGAATAAGGACATCAAGTCTGCTCGAGCTTAAGACTGAGATACCACAGAATGTAAAGGAATGTACTCATTCATGTAGAATCATTTTTGTGATGTAGCCTGTTGGCGGAAGATTAATGGAAGGGTTTTGTGACATGTTTTCTAATGGCATTGTGTTTGAGTACGTCTTAAGTATCAGTGTCGCAACATGTTAAATCTTATGTTCTTTACATTTCCTTTTGACATGAATTTACATTTGGACTGTCAATTCTCCGGATGAGTGGAAAGCATTTTGCCAATTTTTTCACATATCCACTATCCACTACTACCTTTCCGTGCCTGTTTGTCTCCCACTGACTCCTACTTTTCCACAGATATGGGCCCTAAAAGGAACATTTCTTATTATGAAAACAATAGGTTCCAAAACATGATTTGAAATCCTGTGACTATTTCCTTCACAAAGGCTTGTAAGATTTTAGGAAAAATGCCAGGTAGTGCACAGGCAGTCTGGCGCTCAGAACCTGGTGTTAAGGTTAACAAGTAGTAAATAGCTGCATGTTGCCATTATCTCAAAACCCTGCTGCTTTCAGGACATGATGAGGACTCTAATAAGAATGTTGTTCATTGCTTCTTTGGTCTTTTTCCTTCTCTTGCATAGCACTTACTGAAGAGTAAGATTTAAAAGTTGGATGGCTTGTCATAGCGTCTTGATGTAATGCTTTCATCTTACTGGCCAGCATGCTACTGATAGAACTCCAACAAACAGAGCACTGAGATGAGGGGAAAATGCCAAACCCAAATCTGCCACTGTTTTTTTAAAAGAATTATTTATAGGAAGGAATCTGTAATTTGGACTTTTTTTCCCTACAAAAATAAATTCAGTGTTAAGAGAGCTGAATATATTTACAGTATGTAGTGTAAACATTCATATAAGACTTTTTTTACAGCTATATAAATGTGCATATTATGATTGATGTCTGTTGAGCTGTGCTGACTTACAAAAAACACGAATTATATCATATGTCACTCAAAGTTACAGTATCTGATTTTCAGACATATATAAAAACTCAGCTTAGTGTACTTATTGAAACAAAATATTTTCAGTGTTTAAGAGCTGCTTGCTTTGCTTTTGAGAACGTCTAATGTATTAACTTTTGCATGTACTGCTCAGTGAAGTGGCCAACTTTGGAAAAAGAGTGGCAAATGAATCCTTATTAGTATATTTTTGTCATTAATCAGTATGAACTTGTCACTGATCCAGGAAAAGTTAGTATGCTGAAATTTGGAATTCTACACAATGATTTCTTTCCAAAAGAAAGCACCAACACCAGAGACATTAGACTTGCATATACTGGGAAAGAACTGAAGCTTGATGTCATTATCCTATTAGGGTTTTCTGACTGAAAATGCAGAAAAACATTGTACAATTTGATTTGAAGAAGTTCCAAGTAGAAAATGATAATGTTCCAAGTAGACATAATAGTAGTAGCAACAGTGCTACAACAGTAGTATTGGTGACAGTACCACTTGAACAGACTACTCAACCAGGAGCAAGAAAATTCTCATGAGAATTTCCTCCCAGGAGTTTCTGATGTATCAGAATAAGAAAAAGAAAACAAACTGGGCATACCTCACTTGGTTAACTTTCTGTGTCAGGAGCTGATGATCATTCATTCATTAATTTTTGCTCATTTTATTTTGAGTGGGGAAGATGGATGGAGTAGAGTACATTGTGTTACCTAGCAGCACTGTGTTATGCCGCTAAGATATGTCAGACTGCCTTAAGCCTGGTAAATTTACAACTGAGCTGAAAAGAACCATCTATGTAGGAAAGAATTAGAGCAGAGTTCTAGAGAAAAATTTCATAGACACGTGAAGACATAGTTGTAGAAGTAAATGGTTCGAACACCAAAGTACTGAGATGAATATGCTGCAATACCAAGGCAAAGTGCCAAGATGAAGGGAGAGTGTTCAAAGAAACTATGGGATTGGAGCCTCACAATAAAGAGAAGCTTTGAGGCAAGACACTGAAGTACTGAGAAAAATATCAAAAAGCCTGAGACGTTTTGCCAAGCTAGCAGAGAACAAGAACCACAGCAAAACATTGAATTCTCATGGAGAAGCACCCAGGTGCTGAAGGAAAATGCTAAAATGTTCAGATAAAATGGATGGTGCTAATGGAAAGTGCTTTACAGGCAAAAGCAAAAGTACAGAGTTGAATAGCTTCAAACTGAATGGCTTGAACAGAGGAACCATGGAAGCAGTCAAACTAGTGCTTTTCTTCGAAACTACCTTTTTGGGGAAGCTGATGTTGTGATTCGGTCTGGTGTTGATTGATAGAATCATAGAATCGCCCAGGTTGAAAAAGACCTTTAAGATCATCCAGTCCAACCATTAACCTAGCACTGCCAACTCCACCACTAAACCATGTCCCGAAGCACCACATCCACACACATCTTTTAAATACCTCCAGGGACGGTGACTCAGGCACTTCCCTGGGCAGCCTGTTCCAATGATTGACAATTCCTTTGTTGAAGAAATTTTTCCTAATATCCAATCTAAACCTCCCCTGGCACAACTTGAGGCCATTTCCTCTTGTCCTAGTGCTTGTTACTTGGGAGAAGAGACCAACACCCACCTGGCTACAACCTCCTTTCACAGGGAGTTGTAGAGAGCGAGGAGGTCTCCTCTCGGCCTCCTTTGCTCCTGGCTAAACAACCCCAGTTCCCTCAGCCACTCCTCATCAGACTTGTGCTCCAGACCCTTCACCACCTTCACTGCCCTTCTTTGGACATGCACCAGCACCTCAATGTCTTCCCTGCAGTGAGGGGCCCAAAACCGAACACAGTACTTGAGGTGCGGCCTCACCAGAGCCGAGTCCAGGGGCACAATCACATGCCTACTCCTGCCGGTCACACGATTTCTGATACAAGCCAGGATGCTGTTGGCCTTCTTGGCCACCTGGGCACACTGCTGGCTCATGTTCAGCCAGCTGTCGACCAACACCCCCAGGTCCTTTTCCGCCGGACAGCTTTCCAGCTGCTCGTCCCCAAGCCTGTAGTGTTGCATGGGGTTGTTGTGACCCAGTAATATTCAGCTCACTGAATATTCATGTATTTTTCATTGGTATGTCTTTACTTTAAAAGTAGGGAGAGCACTACAAGATAAATGGTGTCCTGTGACTGGTGTGGAAATTTTGAAGGGAAATGAGATGCAAGTTTTAGCAGAACAGAAGACACTGCCCTTCTAGCTTATTCAGGCAAAATGTGATGAAACTGTAGAAAGGCAGAGATGGGTATAAAATTCACAGAGACTCAACTCAACCCTAAGTAAACTTGTCTCACTCTTAATGGTTGAAGAACCAGAGTGATGACAATTTGTGTGTGAAATTGTATCTATGTAAAATAATACACATTTGTCATGGTTCAGTGCACCTTGAAAGAGAATACTATATGCACTATATGCATGTTGTTGTCCACGGAGTTGGTAAAATGCCATTTAACTCTAAGCATTTAGTTACATTAGAAATTGCTCTGTTCGCAGTTGTGTAAACTATTGCTTTATGTAGGGACTGTCTGGAACTGCCAGCTATACTTTGTCAATAGTTGCAGAGCTTTTCTATAAAGGTAAGATTTTTAGTATGATGTTAAGAGAGTTTATTCTTTTTCTTTAGTTTAAGCGTTTTTACAGTCCTGATTAGTGTGCCAATTATCAGTATGACCTAAGTACTACCTCACCTGCTAAGACCAATGTTGTTTCACTTTTCTTCATCTGTTTGTTCAGATAGCAAATGACATACACTTCCAGAGCATACAGTATCTTGTGTTCTGTGCAGATTCTGACAGGTTGGTGGCAACAGAACATAGATGCATGCGTTTCACTCACAGATTTAATATGAAATATGGAAAGTATATTTTGATTACTATCTTCCATAATGGCCTCTTCATGGAGTAAGAGGAGAGATATCTAGTGCAAGGTTTTAAAATGTTCAGAGGCCAAATCACTCAGATGCATATGGAAGGATCCCTCAGCTTGAAAAAGAATCATCTTGGAGCAGCCAAAATTTTCCCTTTACCCTTCAAGTGTTTGCAATGCTGGTCTGTAGCACTGAACACATTGTAACTCCATAGGCACTGGAAATTTGTGGGAGAATTACTGGAGATTCAGAACAAAATTTGTACATGATCCAAGTCTCTCTTGGGCAAATACAGCAGGCTGGAAACTTGGGAAGAGTGTACATTATGTAACCAGGCTCAGCTTCAGAAATGATTTAGAAAAAAAATGACATTTTGCTTCCCAGAATGAGATCTGGGTAAAGAAATTTTGTCTTGATCAAATGCAGCAGCTGTTGCAGTTTACATTCAAGTGTGATGCAAATCAAGCCCCCATTTCTGCTCTGTTCCATTCTGCCCAAAGAGGGAACCATTGTTTTGGGTTGTTTTGGGTTTGTTTGTTTTGTTTTGTTTTTTTCAGAGAACTGGCCTGTGGTTTGACACTAGTAATTACAAATGATTAAAAAAAAAAAAAAAAAAGTTCTGGCATATTGTAATGACACGTATAAACAATTCTAAAATACCTAAGTGATGAATCTGTGTTGTAACAGCCAGCTGCAGAGTACTTGTAACTGGAGTATGTTAAACCATTTAAATATTCCAAACATTATGTACAACAGATCTTGCACTAATTCATTATGAAAACAGCAATTTCATTTAATCATTTATTAGCTATTTATAAGGTGTCTGCACATTAAGTATGCATACAGATTGTTGTTCAACCTGGCGACCAGTATAATGATTGCATAAGTGTCACCCATGTGTAATCACTACCGATTTTGTTGGTGATTATTGTTCTCAACTACTAGTTACCAGCATGACTGTATAGTTCTGAAATGTGTATGTGTAATACAGTAAATGAATCTTTGACCCCCTAAGAGGGGAAAAATCCCCAATAAATTGCTCAAAACAGTACTCAAATTTTAATGTAAGTCATTCATTACTCATTTCTATTCATTTGTATGTGAATAGAATGTATATTTACCACTGTCATGATAAAGAAGCAGGTTGCCCAGAAACACTGTAAAATCTCTGTCCTTAGAGGTTTTCAAGATCCAGCTGGCCAAAGCCTGGGGCAATCTGGTCTGAAGTCAGCACTGACACGTATCTGCACAGAGGACTGGACCACAGCCCTTTCAAGGACCCTTCCAACCTCAACGATTCAGTGACTTCCTATGAAGTCACAGTGGGGAACTAAGCAGAATGCTGTGAGTTGTGTGTTATTTTTGCAAGGTTGTTAAACTCAATTTTATTGTTGGAATGTGATTAAAAAGGAAACAAATACAGAGGAAGCACATTGTGCAGTATTCTGCCATTCTACATTGGTCTATCTTAATCATTGGCATTTTTATCACACTGCTGTAGTGCTTTTGGTTTTTAGGTGACTGACACGTGAGTTTCAGCTTCCTTCTTGTGATAATGGGCTTCTTTGCTTGGTCTTACTGTACCATAGGCGTAAGTTACCATAGGATGCAACTCTTTATTAGCATCATACTTTTTGCTACATATCTTGCATACATATCTGAATCATCTACTTATATGATGATTATACATTTGAGAACCTTGATCAAGAATTTGCCACCAAAGTAAAAAATATCCAAGGATTTAGGCTACCAAATCCTAGAGAATGACACCTATGTCCCGTAAGTATTTACTATTTTGGATATAATAGCATGTATCTTTCACAAATTGCAAAGACCTTAGCTTGAGCTCTAAATAGCTTTACAGAATAATGTAAAATGCTAACAATAAATGTAAAAATGTGCAAAATCTAACATACAGTCATCTTTCTGCTGATCAGGTTCCAATAATTCTCTTCCATGCCTGGTCACATGCTTCTCTGCCTGCTGCAAAAAACAGGATGTGCACTAAAATATCTCTAAATTGAGTATGACTGTTAAAATTCTTAGAGACTGTTAAAATTCTTACTAACAGGATTATTTATCACATCTAGTCTTACTCCAAAAAATGAGTATGTGAATGAGTATGTGAAGACCGGGAGACCTTGTAGGTCTTAACAACCTTGCTACTGCCAACACCTAACTATATAGTCCTTTTCACATATATACTTACAGACTATTTAAATCTTATAAACAGTGTGGGAAAGGGATAAGATTTTGTTGCAAATAATAATTTTCTCAGACCTCAGAACTTCCATTATTTATTTTCCCCTTCTCAAGTAGATAAATATAAAAATTCCTCTTGCCAGCAAAGAATTGATAAACCACTGAAGATTTCAAAACTCCAGCAGATTCCCATAGTGATATATCACTTTGTCCTTTCAACTTTAAACTCTTAGATGCAAATATTTAGTGCTGTGCTATTTCAGGTTAGCAACACTGAATTTCTTGTGAGGTGAACAGACTCGTAGACAGTGAAAATGTGAATTATTCAGAGACATTTGGTATTGGTTTTGATGCTATATCAAGTGCACCTACATTAGCTTCACTCTTTTTAACATCTGTATTGTTGCCATTTTAGTTAAAACTGAGCCTACATTTTGTTGCAAATGTCTATATTCATGGATTCCAATTGTCTTTATCTGATCTATAGATATATACCTACACGTATATGAGATTTCTTTTTAAAACCAATTTTATTTTCAATTGTGAGAGTGAAATTTCCCCCTCTAGGCACTTCAAACTGAAAAAAAAAAATTAAAAGAAAGACAACAACAAAAGTCAGCAATTGATAAAATTAAATGGGAGATAAGGAAACCTCTGAAAAGTCAGAATCTTAAGTCACACATCAGTACCTGTGGGCATTCAACAATGTGGCACAATATGGCATTCCATCAAAATGAGTATTGTTTGAGCAACAGTGATTGAGCGTGAAGTATTGGAGAGAATGATGACAGACTGAAAGAAACTGTTGGCTTGCAGTAATCAGGAGAACTCATCTGGCTATTAATTACCAGGAATACCTGCAATGAAGTATTCATTGCTATTATAACTTGAAATTGATGGAGAAAATGGTATAGATTTTTTTTTTTTTACATAACATTCAATTTCTATTTATCCATTTTTCAGTGTTTGTTCCTATCACCTAAATATGTTTCCAAAAATAAAAATGAGGAAGGAAATTATCCAAAATTATCTACAAGGGCTTGTATAAAGTATTGCTTTTGCTGCTGCCTAGAAAAAACATGCCAGTTACAGGCATCAGTAACTGATCTACCAAAACCAGCATAAAACCAACAAGAATTCAGCAACAGTAATACCAAACAAAGGACAGCAAATAAAAAATAAAGGTTCATACAAGTATTTGTATATCAATTTGCCTGGCACCCCAAAGAAAGCTTTTCTGGAGAAGTAACATCTTACATACATTTTGGCATTCTGAAAATAAAGTTTGATATGAACACACATAGTCTACTTGTGCCTCCATTTATGCTCTTTATGCATTTACACTGACTTAAATGAAATTACATCCTGATGAAATATGAAATTAAGCTGTCTTTAATGTTAATTTGTATAACATTAACTTCCAGAAGCCCATTACCTGAAGTTTAGAATTAACTGTTCCTTGAATGGATGACTGTAGTGAATTGTAAAATTTTGTAGTGAAAATTTTGTAAGGAAAACCACAGAATACTGAGATCCTAGCAGTGAAGTACGTGACAGACCATTTCTAAGTAGTAGAATTGGCAACCAGTGTGCAATCCAGTTTCAGTAAGCACGAAGCCAATAAGCTAAGTTATGATCTTGTATTCTTTACAAAGCAAATCAAAGAGAACAGAAATCACATTTGTTAGTTTAACAGACCTTGGAAAGCTCTTACTTCCACAGTGCTGCCTGATTCTGTGTTATCATGTGAATATCCTTTTATATGCCACTAACAAAGTAATCTCTCTAAATTCCTTTTCAATTTATGCTTAACCATGCTGATTTGCATGCACATAGAAAAGGAAATGAGAAACTTTTAAACCAGAAATCTGTATTGTTAGAATTTTATATTCATGCACATTTTTATGCATGGAATTCCCATTAAGATTACTGGAAGAATTACCTACAAATCTTCCATCCTGGAAGAGTGATTAAATTCCCAAAGTTTTATGAGAAACAAGGAAACTGTATCTTGCTTTTCAATTGTGACTTAATGCTAATGAGAGGCATGTGCAACTACACTTATACATGTTTAAATTGACCGAAAGGTTTGTATGAAGCTGGTTTGAAAGCTAGGTTGGATAAGAATCCATGAGTTATTCATGTCTCAGAGGAAATACTTTTTGGTTTGACTTCTGCTTGCTGCTGAATAATTTTTACATTTTATTTTTCTGCAGAAAAAAACACTTTTAATAAGAATGTCAATACATGTGAATGTCTGTAAAATAGATTAATTGCACGAGTATCAACTAAAATTAGTATCACGTTTCCTACATAAAATGTAACCATTTAGATAACAAGACTTTGTTTTTTAAGGCTACTCTTCAATTTAAGGAGTTATACCTTCTGTCAGAACTATCAGTTAATCTGAATATGGTCTCAGTTGCGTAAGTGTGATGCAGCAAAAAATCCCATTCTTATTTAAATTAAAATACATTGCAACTTCAACCCACCCAACTGCTAAATGTCCCAGAACCTTGCTTCATTTTCTGTTTCTAGGGTAGCAGCAAAGAATAATTTATTTCAAGTTTCCTCACTGCTAACTTGTGGCAAACATTTGGTGCCCCATTTTGCCAGATACATTATACCAGAGGACTTGAATTAATAGAGGCATCTTAGTCTGGTGGTGATGAAAAGCCCAAAGAAAGATCTGCTTATTCAGTCTGAGCTACTATACAGTAATATACTGTGCGCTATACACGGTGCAGCTGCTTAAACCTATATGGTGAATTGAAGCAAGTGTAGAAGGAATAAAACTAGAAGAATACTGAGAAAGTTATTGAGACTGCACTACTGGAGCATGAATGGCTCTATTTTTTATCTGGGAGAATTAGAAGAATCTTTGTTGTTCACTGCATGTTCTTTTTATATTGTCACAGTGACTGTAAACATTTCTTTAGGAACGATAAAAAACAATAAATAAGGATGAAATAATTTTTTCTAATTTTTTTGTTGTTTAGACAAATTCTGTAACCTGGATTCTATTTTTAAATTATTTAAATTGTTTTTATTTATTTCTGATAGTAATGACTCTCACCATAGCAAATATTCTGACATAAGTAATACTGGAGTAAAACAAGACATTTGGAAATGAAATTTATTTCATAATTAGAATTTATATTGTAGGGAATTGAAAAGTTCTCATCAGGATTGATTGCTGAAGGTGATGTACATAAAAACATTATCTGGCTTGAAGAATTTAGGAATATAAAGTGAGTGCAAAGAATAACTTTATTCCTGAATAACAGGTATGAAGTAAAAATAGATATGTGCTCTCTGTGCTTTTTCTGGTCCTGACATGAGAAGGGTTCCTATGGGTTTCTGTATTATTACATCCTCAGCAATTTGGAAAGGAAGAAAACGAACAGAAAAAAAATTTCTAGAAGATGGTATTAAATTTTAATGCAAAATCTGCCCTTTCTACCTATAGGTGTCTCCAAGACCAAAGAAAATATTGGCAAAGCAGGATTTTGATTTTATTGGCTACTTCCACATTGGCAATGGACAAATCAGAAATTGCCTGAAACCTACCCAATGAAATGACAGAAAGTCTTAGAAAATATGTGAATTTAATTTCTACCTTGTAGTACCAGTTTTTCAACACAGTAAGTAATTCTGTCGATAAAGGATGAGGCACTTACAGTGTGTTCATTTTTATGCAGAGTGATCCTATTTTTTTGATGTATACTGATAATTTGAACTAATGCCTTGTGAAAGGGCATCTTCTTTTAGGAATTTGTTATCCACTTTCACTAATAAATACTTCTTAGTGATACTGCAGACCTTTCTGTCATTACCTACACGCTATGTTCTGAATCAGTGCACAGGCTGCTGCAGCAAACCATTGTTAAAAGTTTTTTTATTTCATTAACCCTCAAAAATAATTTATTTAATCATTTGCAGGTCATGGTAGAAGCTTAAAAGAGAAAAATAAGGATCTTAAGTGTTTTGGATTTTTTTATTAAATTAAACATGCTGTTCCATATTGAAAATGCTAACTCTTCAATCTGTAGAGTTAGATTTATCTTCACACAAATGCATTTTTTACTTTGATATTAAAGGGGTTGCTCTGATTTATAAGTGCTAAGCACACAAGCCAGACATAAGGCAGGGTGAGTGTACCCGTGTGAATACTGAAATGTTTACGGTAAGGAGACATGAAGGCATGTGCCATCGATTTCAGTTGCTAGCTGACTGATAAAACTCCCTTTTTGCTTTAATTTTTATAAATTTAAGCTAGTTTTCATTAAATCATGCATCTGATAGCACATATTGTTCATAAATTTTAAAGGCACAAAGATTCAAATGGTTTGCTAATTTTGTATTTTGTGCTATATCCAACCTTGATATATTTTTTACATTGTTTGGCAAAAAAATTTACATACGGTTGTTATTGACCATTTTCCATTCAGACAAACTACAGACTCTGCACAGAAGAGAGCTGATATATAAAAAGCTATATAGTTCTTTCCAGAATTCAGATTCCTAGTATAGCTTCTTTTGTATTATTGTTCAGATCCAGCTGGATATCGTAAATGACAGTAAAATCCAGGGGCACTTGTCTGTTACTCTTATGTGACACATTAGTATACCTGATTACATTAATTTTGAATTGCCCTGGCAAGTGGACATCGAGGAGTGTCATCAAGAATTCCAGGTACTTAGCAGAGTAAGAGAGTTTGATCTTTATAAACATCTTTATTTTTACCTTTTCAATTAATGCCTAATGCCTCTTGCTTGCATTTTCTTGACTTCCTAATTACCTTGAGTTTTGTTTCAATCCTATAAATGAGGGACTGAGTCATTAAATTTACAGCCAAAAACCACTCCAGATTAAAAAGGAAATAAGAGAAAACGTAATTGGTATAGGAGTTGTATAAATGAAGTTTCTTATTATTTTTCTTTAAATAATGAATTATTCAGTATTTTGGTGTTAATAATTTAACAGAACCCAAAGTAAGATATCAGCAGGACGTATGTGGGATGGGCGGTAGTTCAAGTTTGATCTAAAAGGCTTGCCTTTGTATTGAAGTTGGGTTGAAGCTTTGATCTATTTATAATGAGTATTCTAAGGGTTTACTAATTATTTTAAACCTGAGGAGAATCTCATAGTCCATTTTACAGTCGGAAAGGAACCAAAAATAAACCTCGCTGGAAGGTAAAGGCATAAAGTCATAAAGTTCAGGCATGTTTTTTAAAGTTAAAGCATGACTGCCTACTGGCTATAACTTCTGATTCATTTGAGGGAAAAATTTTTCTGTCTATTTTCTGTCTCCTTTTTTCTTTCTGTAGCATAAGGAAATTTTCTAAGGTACTTTAACTTCTGATTAGAGATGTGGCATCCATTATATATTCCATCCATTTTAAAAGTTTGTAGCCATGAAGTTGAAATGGAGAAAATTTTTTGGTGTGTTTTGTTTTCTTTGGAATTATATTTAGACAAAACATGTACCAATTTCAGTTAGCTACCACATATAATCTATTAACAAACTAAACTAACATACTTGTTTATGAGAAATTGCAAGATGTTAATCCATTTATCAAGGGAAATGATATAAAATGTTCATGACTCTACACAAATACAACTTCAAAAATAGATCAGAATTTATCACTGCTTAGAACACTGCTCATTATTTCAGAGGGGTTTTGGAAACCAGGTATTTGTGCCTGATCCATATTTAATTCCATCTTTAAAGGCAATATACTTCAATTTGTTACAGTTTCTTTGTACAATAATGTTGTTATTCCTCAATGGAAAAAACTTTTTTCAGATACCCAGAACACAAATATCATTTCCTAAGATGACCATTATGGGACAGCAGCAACAGTAATCAGGTGGTTGTAACAGAGTCCTCTAGCTGTATGTCTACAAGCACTGCAGCGTGTAAGCTGTACAACCCTAACAGGCGGAAATTTTCACTGTGTTTGAGGATTCATATAAATATTCCTCAAAGCAGTAGTAACAAGGCTAGGGAATTGATACATAATTGCATCACAGAAAGCAGAAATTCATCTAAAACAGTTCTGTAGATTCTGGCTTTGAATCAGTCATTTTTAAATCTGGAAGACGTGGAAAGTATGTTTTATGCAGACATTACTTACTTGATAGTGAGAATGAATACTTTCTCATGGAAAACACATACTGTCCTTACAAATAATGCAGCATTGTTCCTGAACATAAAAAGGTGCGCTTCACTATGGCATTAAGTGCTATTTACATCATGTGAGAAATAAGTTTTTTCCATTTGCAAGGAAATTTTCCAGTTTTCAAGGGGTGCTGAACAGTTTAATGAATCTATAATACATACAAAATACTTTTTTTTCCTTAAATCAGTATTTGGGATTAAAGGTGAACCTCTTTTCATGGTTCAAATAATTTTCATTAGCAGAAAGGAAAAACATGCCCAGTAAGCCTGGTACTGCAAAGAATTATTTAAAATAGTTCTGAGGCGCAATTTTTGCCTTTTCAATTATGCAAAGTGCTCATCAAGTTTTTGTCTTTAGTAGTCTTTGGCTGATATTAAAAAACTGACACAGACTTCTTGACCTGACACAAATGTAATAGCTGTGAAGGTTTTTTTTATACCTTTACCCTGGCACAAGATTAAAGAAATGAAAAGTACTGCATTCCACAAATCAAGCTCATACTTACACCTGTATCTTATCCTTGCAATTAAATTTTTATAGAATCATAGAATAATTCACGTAGGAAGGAACCTTGGGAATTTCTAGTCAAATCTTCTGCTCAGAGCAATGTCAGCACTGAATTCAGATTGGTTGCTTTAGGCTTTGTCCAGTCAGGTCTTAACCTGCACAGAGAGAGACCCCACAACCTCTCTGGTCAAGCTGCTCCAATGCTTAATTATCCCAAGTAATTTTTTTGTGCCATTATATCCAGTTAGAACCTTCCCCATTTCAGTTTATTTCTCTCACCATGCACCTCAGTAAAGGGCCTGGCTTTGGCCTCCTGGGATTTTTTCTACACTGGTAGTTCCTTTCCTCCTTGAACCTTCTGTCTTTAGGCACAAAGACCTCCTCCTTAAAGACGGAGGCAGAAAGACAACGTTTCTGTTGTCTGTCTTCACTTTCATGTCCTGTGTACGTCCTTTTTGTACTGGACAGTCAGGAATTCTGTGTGAAAACAGCAGGTCTCCTGGTATGTCTGCTTATTTTCCTGGTTTATCAGCTTGGAGCATTCTGCTTGCAGAAGGTTGCCCTTAAAGGTCTGTCAGCTCTCTTGAGCTCCTTTTCCTTTCAGAGCTGCCTCACACAGGATCTCACCCACCGGAAAGAAATCCCTGCCTAAACCAAAGTCTCTCCTCTCAAAGTACTCTGCTACTTGCCTTCCTTTGTCCCCTCAGGATCTTGACTGAATATCACTTTTAGACTGCTGTCTAAACTGATCAAATAATGTACAGGAATCTCTTAATTAACATATTTGGGTAACTACACACATTTTACCAAATTCAGTGACGTGTAGCTATTATTCTGGTAATTGATTACTAACTGATCATTTAAGAATTTGTCACTGGGATCTAGATGGAATAGATGCTTGTTACAAATTCAAAAAAATCTAGATCTAAGTGGAAAGTATGCAAACAAGAATATTAGAATTAGACCTAACCAATCACTTAATTAGCTGTATCAAGTAAAAAGCTTGTAACAAAAAAAAGATCTTTGTTTATTCAGAGGATTTCACTTCCAAGATGTCGTATTTTAAAGCAATGTAACACATATACTGAGTCCCTGACTAGTCACTACAGCAAGTAGAGTTACTCATTGTCATCAAATTTAGCATTAAGGGGACAAAATTTCTAATGCCATAATATTAGAAACAATTTATGCCTTTTATACAATTCAATTTTTGCTATGCAAATATTTTGGACAGATAGAAGATCAGAAATATCGTAACAGTGAATCTCTCACGATGTCAAAATTAACGTTGACTCCAATCGAACTAGGGCAAAAACAGCAATGTCCAAGTCAATGGAAAGTCAATACAAATCAAAATAATATAGTACATGGCTCTACTGTTCTTTAAAATTAATCATATCTCTATGACATTGGCTTTCTTTGGATTATACTGAGGTAGGCTTTGGTTCGTTTAAAATATTTTTGTACAAAAAACAGGAAAATGATTGGAAGAAGAGGGATCCTATTTTTCTCTAACAGAAAACATGTTTTTTCTTTCATTCAGTTTTTCCATCCTGTTTTATTAAAGACAGTGGAAGACATTTTTGAAGCTCATAGCATCCTGTCTTAATGACATGCAATCAGAAACCATGTATGATAAGCCACAGTGCTGAGTAGTCAGTTTATCATGTAAAAAGCGTACTTAATTCTAATTTCTTGTCATTAACTCTAGAACTTACTGATGAATCCAGACATGCTGTAGTAATCCACTAGCTACGTAATATATAATAAAACTGAGCTTTTTCTTCTCTGATCCTTATTTTGCCAACATAGGTGACATGTAGGAAGGGATACATGGCTTGTAGCTTGTATACATTTTACTTGGGGTTGTGGTAACTTGAGTCTGAACAATGATTCAATACATAGTATATAGACGATACCACTAGCTAGGATATATCCAAAAGCCTTATACAAAACGTATTTCGCTACTCTGAATGTTTGCATGTCATCTTTTAAGCCACATCTGTCTCTCTTATCATATGGTGTGGTTTTGCCCCACAGCAATTTTCCATAGTAATATATGAAAAATATTTCAATGTTTATTATTTGTCTCAGTACAAGAATACATTCATTCACATGTAAAAAAAATAATTACATTTTTCCACAATGGCTTAAACAGCAATACAGAATACACTCAGATAGCTTTTTTTTGTTGATGAACATAAGATTTCATGCATTCATTTAGTGAGCATGGGAATATTGTCTGTTTATAAGAAGAAAACCTTTTAAAACTTTTAAAAGCAGGAAATTCAGTATGAACTGAGGTTTACTTCTCATTATTTAACATAAAGAAAAATACTTCTGTGTAACAACAAAGTAATAAAAAAAAACCCCAACCAAACACAAAGAAGAGAGAGATGCTTACATGCCAGCAAGGACTGAAAGTGTAAGCAATGTATACAAATAACTTTCAAAAACCCAGGCTGCTTTCTCTCAGTATTTACCACACTTAAGCTCCCTGAAGACTGCCATAATTAGTTTTCTCCCTTACAAGTAATTACGAGCACCTGTAATTTAAAAAAATATTTGTGTCTGAGATATGATCCCTTGGGTATTTTTCTTTTAGAACCTTCCTCATTTGCTCTTAGAAGTTCTTTTCCACTAACTTCTACTCTTGGGATACTTTAAACAGAATGGAACATCCCTCTTCAATTACTCCTAGAACCAGATGAGACCTGAAAAAACACTGACAGTGTTTGTCCTCTACATGATTACTTTGGTGTGAACGTCACAGGTTCAGGATAGCTGATTACTACTCAAAGAAACAGGGAAATAAGTGAGGTCTAGTTAGCAATAAAAAAGACCAAGAAACCCTGAAGAAAAAGAAACCTTGAAAGGGTTTCATATGATTCCCATTTAAGTCCTCTGAAAATTTCATAGCAGATGGCAACAATGTAAGGTCCGTATTAATTGGTCTACATAGTTCACTCCATGATGGCCACATACTTTGAAATAATTATAATGTATCTAGAACGTCACAGGAGGGCTGCATAGAATCTGCCTTGTTGCGGAGCCTTGGATCAGACCCTTGTGATACAGGGGATCTAACTGATGTCTTGATGTCCTGCTATGGGAACAGGATGGTGGTTCTTTTCAGAACTCTGTCCTGGGGGCAGCTCTTAGTAGCTATTCAGTGCCAGACATGGATTTTACAAATAGCTGGATCTTAAGGAAGATTTTTGTTAAGGGATGGCAAGTCAACACTTCATATTTTCTTACTGTTCTATTCCACTGTTTCTCAAAATAGATTGCGTATCACTCTTTGGGAATTATGCAATACCACAAATCAGAAGATACTTTGGAGACTGAAAATCCCAGCATTATGTTCCTCTACTCTTCCTTCTGCTTGGATGTGTAGCAGGTCAAACTCTACAGAAATAAATCTTCCATACCTGAATGTCGGCATTAGCTTTAATCTGAAAGAACTTCCTCAGAAAGAATTATTTAATGGTAATTTTGCTTAAAGTGAGAAACTGACAGGATAAGCCATGAAGTCTACAAAGAATTGCCCATTAATTTGACAAACTTAAACCGCTGACTATCTGAGAAAAGAATTTGATTCAGTTTTTATTCTAACACTGTATTGATCTTAGAATGATCTTAGCATTCATTTCGGTACAGTAGACCAGTGATTAAATTTTGTGTGTTTTCCTTTTCATAAGATATTATGCAATTTCTCTGTGCACTGAATCACCAATACAATCTGATGGAACTACTTCTTCATATAAGCAAATTCTCAGTGATGGATAAAATTCACTGAAAGTGATTTGATTTAAAAAGCACTTTGGTTGAAAGGTTGTCAGAGACAGCTCATACCCCTAAGTTCACATAAGGGTTGGTAAGTGTCCTTAGAGGACAGAGGTATGTAGCCTTAAGACTTTAAACCTGCAGGTAACATATAAAGGACAGGACCTATCAAGTCTTCTCAGGTTCTGGACAAAGTGTCCATCATGGGTATTTTCTCAGTTTATGTTTATAAGGAATTCAGCCCTTTCCTCTTTTGTATCCTCCTTTCATAGAAATAAATGCCAATTGCACAAGCTTAAAGGAGTCACATGCTGACCAGATCCTTAGTTAGGCTGACTGGGAGACCAGGAGTCAACAGCTCCTCTTGTACAGCTGAGAAAAAGCCTAAGTGGCTCTAATTTTAATTTTCATCCCTCATTTAATCCCTGTTAAAGACAATGGAGACACTATTCTTGGAGGGCAAAAACATACACTATTTCTAAGCTGCAGCAGTTTCAGAATTTCTCTGCCTTCTGTAACACGTTAATACCAAACTAAGAAAAGGTTAATTAATACCAAACCAAGAGGAACAGTATGCTTCAGAATGCCCTTCCTCTATCCTGTTATGCAAATACTTTAAAAGAACAAGAATGGTATAAAGCTATTTATATCAGCCCTATACTTGGCTCAGAAAGTACCTATAAAAGAAGGTCTTTTCAAGGAGCAGTGCCTTGAAGGCCCCTTAATGTTTTGAGAGAATCAGCTCCACCTGGTTACATATGACCTTGTTAAAAAGACTGCATTCAAAGGGGAACTAATCTAGATTTCTCAACAAGAATGAAATAGAAAGCGATCACTGGCTTTTCAAAACTTGCAGTGGTCTTGGCTGGATATGCTCATCTTGTATTTTCCCAGGAGCCTTTCTCCCAAAGAAGAGGTTAGGATGCTATTGTAATGTCAAATCTGACTCACTGTTACAATTGCTATTAAAAGTCAGCAGCTGTAATTAGGGAAGAATTTTGAAGCTGCAGTGTTGTATTGTCAGTTGTAACAGCTTTTAATTATCTTATACTTTTCTTTAAAGTGATCAGCTTTGCAGAAGTTGAATGTGCTTTTATCATTTTACTCTGGAAATGAGCTGACACGTTTAATATAATTTAGATAGAAATACTGTTTCTGCAGAAAACAATTGGAATCTGTGAACTTTTTAAAGGATTTTGAACACAGGAGACAGCCATAGTGCTTAGAGGGATTTTGCCATCATCCAATTAAAATAGTCCTCCATTCTCTCTAATACCATTCTATCTGGTCTTAAACTGCATAAGACTAATTACATTAGCCCACAGAGGCCTGCATGGCTAATACTATTGGCCATTTCCTCAAATAGAAGAATTATAAATGATTAACCACTTTGCAAATAATACCAGTGTTTCTACTGCAGGAGTAGATTTGATGCATAGATATGCTGTCATTTTTACACTCTGCTTGCAGCAGCGTATGGTACTTGAGCTTAGAACAGATGCCAATGTTGAAATTGCAACGGCCAATTCCATTGTCCCTCCAGCCTACTTTAGCCCGTCAGGAAACCAAAACCTTTTGTTGCTATTTCTAATCTGGTCTTATGCTGAGGATAGAAAGAATGAAGACAGAGCCTTATAGATTAGCCTTATAATAGGACAAGCCTTGTTATGCATGACTTCACTCCCTTGACGTCCCTTCACTTGTATCAGAAAAAAGAATTTAGTTTTCCAGGGAAGAACCCTGGTTCTTAAGGACCTGAAAGAATGCAGTTGCTATAGGACCTACTTGTGAAAAAGAGTCTGGGTTAGCAGACTATCCTGTGGCATGCAGCAGTCTAAAAGGCAAGATATAGCTAAAGAAATACTGTACAGTATTGTCATTTTTGGCAGGCAGGATCCTTGTCAATATGCACGAGCACTCATGAATGAGAGAACCTGTCACCCAAGGGATGTTACACATTGATGACAACAACCAGTCACAGGTCCTCTACTTTAACATGTAGTTAGATTAAGTTCTTTTAGAGTTGTCACTCTGAAAAAAGGAAAACTGCTAGGCAGCAAATGACAAGCAGCATTGGTAGTGCAGCCATTCTTGCAGCCAGTATTGAGGTTTTTACTTTTTGTATCCTGCTTCATAATTGATTCCTCAAGACTGGAAAAAATGAAAATTATATCAGCTTCAGGAGCTCCAACACATATGAAAATTTATCATTATGATATTGTCCACTGTATCCCTATTAGAGACCAATTTAGCCCATGATTCTTAGCTCTGGGAATGCTATCTCACCCCAGCATGTTGGTATTAGATTGTATTAGTTTGATAATTGTAATTTCATATATCGTAACATTCCTATCCAACTAAAAATCTGTCATGGGATAGATTCATGGTCATGTCATGATCTAGTTCATGTACTCTGTTTTTAATTATTCCAGACATTACTGGCTCTGTCCTACAGTCCCCAGATTCTTTGGGACAGGGGATAAATAATGGTTCAATTTGGGTTTTTTGCTGTTACTAATGTCTGGGTAGGGATGATGTCTTTCAGATCACAAAGGTGGAAGTAATCAACCAGGTATGAATGGGTGTCCTTTATCCTTCCAATACATGACCAGTAGATATCAAGAGATGGGTAATAAGACTATAATCTTTCCAAAAAAATAATTCCTTTTCCTTGTGAAACTCCAAAGAGCACACAAGTTGCTACAAGGGAATTTTATTGTTGTGAATCTAAATTTTAGATAGGACATGAAATTTGGAAAATGGGAGCTTTCATTTACCAGAGAATGAAAGATTCTTTTCTTTCAAACACATTCAGAATGTACTTCCTGTTCTAGGCAGGTGTAACATCTTGGAGTGTGTTTTTGGGTTTGTTTGGTTGGTTGGTTGTTGTTTTTTGTTTGTTTGTTTGTTTTTTTGTTTGTTTGGTTTTTTTGTTTTTTTTTTTTTTGTTTGGGGGTTTTGGGTTTTTTTTGTAAATATAAATGCCCATCAAAGTAAATCTCATCAGTAGTACATGCAGTGAAATCTAAATGGTGTTGGATAGTATTGTACAGTTATATGCTCACAGTCACCTACAGAATGTTGAGTATCTTGGGGAAAAAATCTCTATTAGCTTGAGGTAGATTTGTCATGTTCTCTTATATTTTACTTTAATCCTCAAAAGAAGTTTATTTCACAGAATGCTTTTCCTTATTTTTTTTCCATATAAGCAATGTATGTATACATACACATAAATCCTGAATAAGTTCATAAATTGAACCAGAACATTCAGGATATGCTTTCCAGGGTAAATTGGTTTTTGGAAAAAATATATCCACCACTGGATACACATCTTGAGTGCTGTGGGAACCTAAGTTCCACTGAAGTTTAGGAGGACTAAAGCATTGGTTCTGACTAAGCCATTTGTGATCTGACTTACTTTCATGGAGATACGTCAAATTAGCATATTTGAAAATTGATCTATAGAATCTGAATAAGAAAATATTTTCAGTATCCTCTGCTAACTTTGAACATAGCCTTTCCCTAGGCTTAAAATCTCACTATTCCAAGCAAAGTGCTAAGGGTAATTTAAAATTGAGTAAAGACAGAAGTATTCTTTTTTACTTTGAGGGACTATTGGCTGCTTCTTGAGATTACTGAATTTTCATTCCAGTATACAGGAAAGCTGTATATTGCCAAGATGAAACAGAAAGCTTAATAGGCACTGTATCTCTTGAAGTTTATGGAAACTTTGCCAACAATTTTAAAAGAAGCTGAACTGGATTCTAAAATACTGACACAAGCAAAATGAGGAGGAAATACCCCTTTCAACAGTAATACCAGATGTGTCATTCACACTATTAAAATACTACATTATTCTTCATCTTATTAGATTAGAAATTACATGGGTCTAAGAATAATGGAGAATCTTACTTCTAGAAAAAGACTGTCATTTATTTTTCAGCAACAGACAGAAATAATTGAAATATTACAAAATTAGCTTTTAAAGAAAAGAATGTGATCTTTCTTAACAATAAAAAGTTGTGTATCTATTCTGTATTTAAATTTTCACAGGAAAGTGTCACAATTCTACTCGGGGAAGGGGGCGTACTTAATTCTCTGTTGTTTTTGCAGAGTTGTAACATGGCAACATGATTTTGATATCCAGTCAACTAAGCGTACTATTACTTCTTGCAGAACACTTAAGGTCATTATAAAGTACTTGTTATTGTTAGGCACTAGGTGGCCTACTTGCTAAAACATAGTAATGAAGACTTACACAAAGACAACTTGCAGAAGCACTGAGTGAAAAATAAGTAAAAATAAATGCATCTTTAATTTCTAAAAGAGAATGGTGCATTTAAGCTATCCCATGCAAAACAGCATATTCATGTAAATCTGCAGGTAGTCCAACCTACCTAAAACAAACTTAACATGCAATTATTTTGTTCTTGTTTTGCTGACAATATTTAGTTCCTCTCTGTATGCTTGCTTAAGGAAGACCAGTAACTCATTCATACTTAAGAGTGAAAACCTTCTTCTCTTACCTAGCAATGTCTTAACAGTGCTGGCACCACTGAAATATCTAGTGTGTGTCTTTTTTCCTTCCCACTACCATAAAAGATCAGTTTCCCACCAAAAGATGGGAGACTAACCTGTATATTCTCTAAATTGTAAGCTCTTAGTTCTCTCAGTTAAAAACTGAGAAGTACAAATTAGTAGTCATAGCTTTTTTTTTTTTTTTTTTTTTAAAAAACCTAATGTGTTGTATTATGCTCGGAAACATGAAAGGGTCAGTATTATTCATTGCTTCTCAGGAGCAAAGGTAACAGCTAATGTTTTAGGTGTTAGTTGCACACGTACATTCAATCTGATCTCAGAGAGCAATCTATAGAAAACAATAATTAAGAATAGTAAGCAGAGCTACACCTTGCTGATTTTTTCTTGGTTTTGGTTTTTAATAACTGAAGGCTAGATGTGACCTGCCATCTTACAGCATTGCTACCCAAGCCCTGTGCTAGAACAAACTACGATAAACTACATTTTTCAGCAATTTTGATGTTTTCATTTGTTGGTCTCTGTGTCGGTATAAGGAGGTATGTGGTGACTTGAGATTGTGTTAAGTTTGAGCTTTTAGACATTGATTTAAAAAAAAACTTATCATCAATTTATTTAAAATGTAATGAAATAATAATTTCAATAACAAGCCTTCATTAAAAAGTCTTAAAGTTCAATTGAATGGTTAAATAATTAACCACAGATTTGTTTCAGTATGATTATTCACCTTCTTAATTCCAGGTTAAATGCAAGACTAACGAGATGGCTGAAATTCTAATGATTACTTTATCTATCATTGATAGAATTCTTAAATATTAGCAGTCAAGGAGAGTGCAAAGCTTTTACTGGTCTGCAGAGACCATCTGAAGAGTATGTATCTGAACCAAGGAATGGAACATAATCTGCATTCCAGGCAACACTATATTGGTCATCAGCTTGGAAATTCATCTCGCAGATATTTTTCAACTGAATTCCCCCAATGTCTCTGTTATAAAACAAATAAATGAACAAATAACAGAAAGCCCCACTGCACTGATTTCTAATTGTATAACAAAGAACATTGTGAGGCTAGTGTAATTACTTGGTTTGTTTTCTACTGAAATCATGTGAATTTAGACAATGGATTCAGATGACTGATCGTACTTCTCTAGGACAGAAAAGATATGTCAACCTGATATTTGTGTGCTTTAATCTGAGTAAGAGTGGAATACTCTAGCAAATATATGGCAGAATATAGTGGGTTCCTTGAAAAAAGTCTAATGATTTTTTTTCCCTACAAGAAAACATTGCATCCCAATAGAAGAGGAACTACAAGTCCTTGTATTTTATTTTTTTTTAGTTGATCAAAAAGTGTATGCCTCCATATTCCAGCCAAGTCTGAGCATGAATCTCTTGAATTGATTTTAAAGAAATCAGACTTGGCAGTATCCCTCAGGTTACAGAGAATGATTCTCCATTTAAAACAATGCAGCATTCATCCACACTGTGCGCTAAGGAATAGCATGCCACCTCAAACTCGGTCAAAAAAAACCCCAATCTGTGATACGTGGCACACAGTAAAAAAAAAATAAAAAATAAAATAACAAAAACACAGTATCACTAATGCTGGTAGTAGCAGTAGTGAAAAAAACTACTGATAATATACACGTTTCTACAGACACATATAGAAACATCACCGTGAGACATGAGACTGCCTCTAGGAATTCATCATCTCTGGATATCAGAAAATAGGCGTAATGTACTGTGTCACATAAAGTATAGTGGAATTTTATTATGCAAATAGACCTGCAAACTTAAGACACCGTATCACACTCTTTTTATATACTGGCATGTTTGAAAAAATTCAAAATATCTCATAATACTTTAAAGTATACATGGTACTAGCATCATTAAGTTCCAGAAAAGTATTCCAGAAATCCTGTTAATCATTAGGAACAAAATATTGGAAGGTTTATGTTGTAATAGAAATTGTGGCTACTTTTCAATATCACAATACTTTAATACTTCCAGTTCCTACACCAGAATAGAACATTTTTTTGGGGAGATTTGCTCTAGTGCACTTAATACATATCACATATAACCACAACACTGGAATTCTGATAGATTTTAGTAACAGATCACCAAGTTTTCTTCACTAAACACTCAGGCTTCAATTTTGCAAGTTCTGAGCATCTATTTTACTGGAAATCATTAGGAGTTCTGACTGACAGTTACATTGTCAGAAGTTAAAGATTTGAAGTATTATTTTCTCTATTCATTTAATCACAAATCAATATTCCTACTTCTTACACCGGTAATTGATGGAGCAGTTAATCTCATCACTGTTCTATCTTGTGAAGCAACATACAATTATGTCCTTGTGTCACTTATTCTTGCTTAAGTTATTCAAAACAACTTCTGCATATAAAGAAAAAAATACATTTTCTTGGGAGGTCTTAGATTTGGAGGCATAATTAGCTGATGTAAAGGAACCGTTTACCCTGCTGTGTTTTCATGAAATTTCTATTACAACAGTAATATAAAATCTGATTTCCAGAGATAACCAAAAAGCCTTTGGTCATTTCCAGTTGACTGAAACAGGGAAAGTCACCCAAATGTGAAGTATGATAAAACTTACAAGCAATACAGTGTGTAATACAATCACACATTATTCAAAAATTCTCTGTGTTGTGATTACTTTAGCTAATAGGCTGTTATGTGTTTTGTGGTACTTTCTGTGCTCTTTTCTATTTCTTACATTTAAATAATAAGCTGTTAGCAAGTGGTGAAGTCACTCCATTTATATGCAAAATTAGTTTTTTCACCTGCCTTTATGGAGTAGGGACATGACTTTTAGACAAAACAGAGGAAGAATATACATCTATTTGAAACTTCAATCTAATAATTGTTCACATTATTCCTTTAAGGTTTTTCCACATTTAATTCCTACTTTCAAGAACTAATATTCTATTTTCTTCAAAAATGTTCTGTGCAGTGTACCAGTAATGATAAAACACATCATAGGCCCATGATATTGTGTCAGAAGATGTGCCTTAGTATGATTTTTAAAAGCTTTTTCATGGACAACAATGATCTACAGGACTCTGATATACAGATGCACACTGTACTTGTTATTAATGTAGTTATGACTCCCTCCCCCCATTAAAAACCTTTTGAAACTGTTCATCTTCTTGCACTATGTGAGAAGAAGGAGAATAGATGGGAAATAATCCCAAATGTCTCTGTTCTACATTACAAGCCTGAGTCTATGTCACATCACTTGTGTCTGAACATCACTGACAACAGGCTGGCCACGCTGAATCAATGGACACGCAGATTTCTAGCTAGAAATATTTTGCCCTCATTATAAAACCTCTTTTATTTCATCCAAATTGTTGACAGGTTTCAGCGAGCAGGCAGTGAAGAAGTGCAAACAACACATTTTTCATTATTTGTGTACAAGTCTATGAAGGAGCTCTTTATAGTATCTTTATAAAGTTTATGAATCTAGGCAAAACTTTAAAAGTCAAGTTTTCCAAGAATCTGTTAAGCATCAGCTTTACCATGGCAGGCTGCAGTCAAGAGCATAACTTGTTTTGATCTAGCCTGACATTTGTAATAAAATCTGAAATTATTCAATGCTGATACATAGCTGTCTACACAAATATTTAATAAAGTTCTGTTGTTGAGATATGTAGGCTCTCCCACTTTACACTTAAGGCATTTGATTTCCAGAGCTATAGTTCTGGCAAATTTTGTAAACCGTACAGAACATGCCACAGTGGGCTCTGAATCAATTTAATAGAAAATTACTGACCAGATCCTCCAGTTTTTAAACCATATTTACTATACAGGTAAAACAAAATTTAAAGTACAGAATCAGGCCCTGCACATCAAACTGCTGTAACAGGTTTTAAAGTATCCTTATAATTCTGTGACTCTTTTTACAGAGTATTTTTTGTAAAAGTAGTCCAATTGAGTTTTGGTAGCTGCTTTCTCCCAAGTCTAAACAGCTATGCTCCATCATTTCCACTGGATAATTTAGTTTTCAATCCCCTTTCCAGAATCACTTTAGTGTAGTGCTCCTAGCACAGAATTTCAGTGCTTTGAGAAGCAATTCATGTGTTTGCAATCTCTAGAGCAGTTTGGGGATCTGTCAGGATGAGAGTTACTATGCACTAGAAAGTATTTTACCAGAACAGTTAGATGATTCCAGTGTTTTGTTTTTTTAAAATAACAGAGAAAAATACCTTTTTGTCTATATAAACTATAGAATTAAAAAAGTATGTTTCTTATACATCAATAAGGCATGATACTTTTCACTAGTAAAAGAATTTTCCTAAAAATTTACTTTATTTCAAAAGATGTTCTATCTTTAATAGATGTTCTGTCTTTAATATGCTAATACTCAGTTGTTAAAAGTTCAGTCCTACTCCATTAGTATATAAAGGACAAAGTTAAATTTTGTTGCAGTTCATGCATAATTTGCTATAGATCTTTTGTTTGAAAGTTACATCAAATAATGTGAAAAAAGTTGCAGAAAGCACAGTATAAAATAATCATTATTGTTATTATTAACTTTAATTACTTGCACTGTATCAACATATTGAAGCAAAGGTAATTTAAAGCTTTTGAGCAATGTGGTCTAGTAGAGGGTGTTGGAACTAAATGATCTTCAAACTCAAACCATTCTATGATTCTACAAATGTAGTAGGGAGAGAATTTCTCCTTAGGAGGACTGGAAGAACAGGTAATTAAAGACAGAGTTGTGTCACAAAAAATATTCAAATAATATTACTCAATTTGATTGAATTTTAAATATATATTTACTCTATCTGTATTATACTATTAGAAGAGACAAATTCGTGCCCTTAATAATGTAAGATATGAATTAGTCAGGCTTGATCTTAATCCTTTGAACTACAACCAGCTGGGATCAAACTCAGATGCTTTTTGTCTCCAACTTAATAAATCACAAGAAATCTTTTATCAAACTGCTTTTCACTTACTTTTACATACATTTATTTCTCATAGTAGAGGAAAAAGGGTGGTTCACTTCTTCCTCAGAGAAAATTCTTCTAAAGCCACACTGTGCTACAAGTACCACTGCTAACACCTTTTACATATATAGCACCTTTCACTTTCAGTGATCCCCAAAGTGCTTTATAAACTCTAAGAATAAGGCTTGTTTTACCACATACCACCAAAGGTCTGTATGAACAGTGTTGTACTGAAGTGGCTTTGGGAAAGGGAGCACAGAATAACCTCTCCACCTGAACCTTCGAAACACTGGCATTTACACAGTCCAGCCTGTGGTAACTCGGACCAGAACTTACTGATAACTTGTAAGTGCTTATTCATGTAAAAGCTTACACAAAATTACAGTCTCTCTTTGCCCTCGTTTCCTCCATTTCCACGTGTAATGCAAAAGACAATGCACACACCTGTGCCACAGTTTCTACCGAACAGGTTTACCATTTATTTATGCTTGTTAGGCAGTAGTACTTGATGGGGTACCTTATGAGATGTCTTTCATCAGGCAGCGTGGAAACCCTCCGGTGAGGGACAGCAGCTGAGGCAAGACCAGCCCGGGAAGCTTCTAGAAAGAGGAGGGGGAGGAGGGTGCTGTGGGGCGGTGCCCCGCGCTGAGGCGTGCGGGGGGGCGGTGGGTGCCGCCATTATGGGGCGGTCCTTGGTCCCCCCTGGCTGGGTGGAGCTACAGGGCTGTGAGGATAAAGCTAGCGGAGTGTGGTGTTTTCTCAGTTTTCCCACAATTTTTATCACAAGGCTTTCTATGCTTAAGGGTGTAGCTCTGTCTTTGTGTTAAGGTAACAGAGAAAAAAAAAAAAAAAAAAGGGTTTTCTTAGGAACTGCATGAGAGTCTGTGGAGAGAGTGATAAGCCCTTAAACTAGCCAGGGTCAGAGCAAGCCTGACTGGGAGTAACTGGCCTGCCAGAACGGCAGGTGGAGAGATGTTTCCTTATAATCTTATTAGAAAAAATTAAGGTTTGTTTTTGTTGTTGTTTTTGTTTTTTGTTTTTTTTTTTCTCCCTCATTAAAGGGTTATAGTTTTGTTTTCTGTTCTAGTTAACTTACCTTCAGGTGGTTTTGTTGTGCCCTTGGTAAAGCCTTGCTCTCAAATCATGTTCTCTTAGGAGAGAGTTCTATTCATATAGCATGTTTGGATAGGGTCAATTAGTTAAAAAATGTGACTGCTGCCTTACTGTTTGGATCCGTATGTAAATTACAAGATAATTCCTTCCAATGTGTGCAATTACTTCCATGGTCATGGTACTTTTAGAGATTCCAGATTTGATTTAATGATTCATAAACATGTATCTATATGTTACACCTGACAACTGTGGACAAACATGGTGATGAGGCTGTTAATTGGTGAGGTATATGCTAAAGTATAGAAAGCCTCTTCTATGCAGTAGTTTATATTTTAAACTCTTGATCAGTACCTTCCAGTTTACATTGAAGCTATCCTTAAGAAGAACAAAAAATGCCATATGAAAATGAGTAGTTACGCTGCCATTGGATGAAAACCATACTGTTTCTTACGTAAAGTCTTCTGTGGAGACTATGCTACTACTAAAGTTTTCTTTTTTTGCTGTACTGTATAAAGTTTTGTTTGAAGGAAATAGATTGAATAGGAAAGTTTGCTTCTGTGAAGTGTTCACAAGGATGAATGTAAAATCCTGAACTGTTTTCTTCCCATTTTACCGAGGAAGAAGAAAATAAGCTATTTGGTGTTTAGCTGGCTATTAATTACAATGATGAGTAATGAAATGCATTAGTTAAGGGCTGCATAAGTTCATCCGTTTTGTGTGTTTCAGCATGATCCTTCACAAGCCTTATAGCATCAGAAATGGAACACAGTGTCCATTTCTAGACAGCCTGGTGGGAGGTCAAAATAAACAAATGCTAGAATATGTTTTATATATGCTTTGTTGCTGTAATCTTCTGGTCCTGTTTTACATAGGCATGCTGATAATTTGCTGAGTAGGAATGATGGTGGAAGTTCAGTTACTCTTTCTTTCAGGCTTGGAGTACTGTAAGAATTTGTTACAAAAACCTGTGAGAGTATTTTCACAGGACACTCAGCCTCCGGGTATGTTATGCTGAGGTACAGAGAAACTGGTGGAAACACAGAAGTTGAAGTGATTAGAAGAGAAATGTATAGAAAGAGTAAGGTTCTGGTATCATTTAGAGTCTAATATATGAATCTGGATATCCAAGAGAACTTTTTTTTCCTTCAGGAATTTGATGCAACTAGTGCAAAACTCCAGATATCCTGGGTTTAACAAGAATTACGAAATATAAATAGAAGTTGTTTGTTTGTTTTAACTCAAGACTTCTTAAAGAAAAAGAAATGGCAATTTGTTTTTTTGGGGAACAGTGTTCTCACAAGTGGAACTTTTGGTTATATGAGAAATGTGAGTGTAGTTACATCATCTCTGTGTTTTGAACTGGAGGGGGGATTGAAGAAAGCAGCTGTTTTTTGCTACTCTAGAATGAAGAAATGTTGATATGTATATGACTGGACTCTAGGCAGAATTGTATTTAGTGTAAGGTAACAGACAATATAGCATTCAGCTGTGAGCAATATTCCTATCCTTATCCACAAATACTTCAATTGTTTAGTAGACACAGTGAAGTGTATTTTTCTACTATTCAAGAATGAAAGTTACTAACTGGCAGTGAGGCAGTAAGCAAAATGTATTATGTATGAAACAGGTGATCTTTACAATTGCCATTTCAAAGGATTTTGCACAAGTGACTAAAATCAGATTTACTTTCAACACATTTTTAATCATTTAAAAATTAAATACTTCCAATGATCACATATGTGGTTTCACATAATTTCTTATTGTGATAGCGCATTCTTTTGCCAGTGGTTCATCGATGACTTTTCTTTTGTTTGCTTCAGCAGAGATTTAATTTTCAGATTTGAGGCATGAACAGATTTTCAAGGAACAAAACTAGAGCAATTTTCATTTTATTTGTAAAATGTATTCATGTGTACAAACACACAAATAAAGCACTAAGAAAATGACATTATGAATCATACCATTAATGACTTGATTTTTTTTATATTGTTTTTGAAAGTTGGTCATTGAATTTTAGTGAATGTATACTTGAATTTGTAGAGCGTTGTTGTGTTAGCTTTGGAGTTGTAACATTCAGCAGCTTTATAGACAGTTTCTGTATTGGGTTTGTGTGTCTGTGTTTTTTCTTCTTTTTTCCACTGTTTGTTTAGGTATGCCAGTTCAAATAGCCATGCTTATCAGGGGGTTCTTCGCCTTTTTTCCAAGACTTGTGTTCTCAGCCTTTAGCTTGCTATGCCTTGGTGCAAAACTGTTCTACTGCTAATAGCAGGGCTATGTATTTTATAGCGTTACCAGTATATAAATAAATTTGATACTTCGTATTCTCACAGTCTTCTGAAATTAGTTATGTGATATTTTTAAAATATTTGCTGAGTGGTTGCTAGATGCATTTTCCCAGACATGGACTGTACTTACTATTTTAGTAAAAAAAGAGACTTCAGCTTTACAGGGATTTACTTGAAACAATTAAAAGAAATTACTCTTCATGCCATACATCGATGGGATTGTGTTCAATTTGTCCACTCACGTGCTCACTGCCTGTTGTGTAGTTATAGTTCTGTTCACTGTTTCCAGTGTCTTGATACAAGTTATAATGAACACTCCTCCTATTACTTGCAAATTAATATCAGGAATATAGAATTCTATTTCAGTAAGAATTTATCAATTTTTTTTTTTTCCCACACCTTTGCTTCTTCATGTAGTGAGAGAATCTGCCTTTTGGTCATTCACTTTTTATTTCTTCAAGTGAAGAGTGTTTCTTAGCCCCTGGAAAACTAAAAAAACCCAAAACCCACCCAAAAGCAACAGACCATCACCACCTAAAAATACTCTATTTCAAAAGCAGTGAAGACTGAATCAGGAGAGCATGCAACTGTAAGCAAGTTGTGGCTCACATTTAATTCTTTTGTTGATTTAAATGGATGTGGGGTGATGTTTTCTCCTGATGATAAGAATTTGCAGTTTCGTTTTGTTCCATCACTGGAAAAAAAATCATATTAAAGAAACCTCATTGAATTCAGTACCATCACATTAATAAAAAAATAGATCAAAAAATAAATCAGTCTCTTAGTGGATTTAGAGTAAAATCATATGAGGGAATGAACTTGAAAGCCTTAATAATATAACAAATTGTCTGTTTCTATTCGATGTAGATCTTTTTCTTTGAATATCATCATGAAATACACTATGTAGGGAATGGATCTTGTGGATAAATATTGATAGCTGCAAAATATTTTGTTTGAAGCATAGGGTGTGAAAATGAGTTCAGGTTGTTTGTTATCATTTGTGCCTGGCCTTAAAAAAATCAGAGGGATTCTTGTCAAGCAACAGCTTTGTAATGTTTCTTGTTGCCATCAAAAATGGTACAAAATACCGGTAAAGTCTCTACTTTTTTTTTTTAAGAAAGTTAACCATCATCAAAACCAGCCAGTTCCTGAAATGAACTAGTGTGGTGACAAAGGATAGACATTGCTGTGTTCAGCTGTGTTAGTGATTTACGGGGTGGGGGGGGGAACGATGATGACACACAATCAAAAACAACAAAACACCCAACAGTAAGAATCTGCAGTACCATAAAAAAACCTAGCTAACAATCCAGCAGCTGTGGTCTACAGGATACAGTTGCAGTCCATATCAACATGATTCAGAATTTCAAAACCCCTGGCATATAGCATACCACTGCTTAATTATCAGTGGACATTTCAGAGGGAGCCTTTGTGAACTGGAATAGTTGCACATAGCTTACTCTTCAGTTAAATAACATTATAATCATGCTATTGACAGGCAAAGAGAGCCCATGTCATGGGGATCTTTTGCTCGGAGAAACACTGTTTTTAACTCAGGGATTGAAATACTCCTATTTAAGGAGTCTACAGTGGATTAGCAGCAAATAAAAGGGATGTTCTATTGAAAAAATGTGGTATACTAGCTAGATTTGTCCATGTAATTAAAATAGGTTCAGGAACATGAAGATAAGGAGTGCTATTTTTAGTATTTCTTCTCTCAATTTCAGTGTTTGGATATTGATGTAGTTTTGGACTTCAGTGTAATATTCCTGAATTTTTAAAATTATCTATAATACTTTTTTCTTAAAACTTGGTATAGCAGTTACAAAATATTACCGCAGCTTATTTGTTCTTGCTCTGAGTCAAATCTCAACCCAGGTATCAAGAAATAGTATTGCTTTTTCATCTGAAGTGGACACCTGGACTCCTTATTGCATTTACTACTTTTCTGTGATCCTCTTAAGTAAGAAATAGCAGTCAAGTCCTGTCATAAGCTACAGGACTTCTGACTCAGGTGAGACCAGGTAGAGCCTTGTGTATAAAGAACAGATTTAGATTTTACCATCATATCATACTCTATTAGGTAGTGAAAGTTTTTATATTCTATCTGCTTTTCAAGGTATGATTTGACAGCTGCTAAATGAAGATAATAATGAACAATGATAATATTTAAATTATTCCATTAATATTTAGGTATTGGACAAAAAAGCAGGTATATTTAAGTGCATAGATACTTGGATGAAATAGAGCAAATCTCAAATAGTTTTTTTTCCCCCTCCTACCTTCCATCCTGTCCATCTGGGCCATTTGCCTTACTAGTTACAGAAGTCAGTAGCACAGACTTCAGTGTATTCTTCTGAAAGATGGGAAAATGGCTTGGCAAGCTTAATGGTACCTTCTGTTAAACAATTTTATTCATTCTTAATTTTTTTTTTACCACCATAAAAGTGTTAGTGAGTGCTAGAGGTATGAAAGGTCCTGTAGAGTTGGACTGTTTAGCCTTCTGTACTTTTTTTTTTTGTCTCCAGTCATCAGGAAAGCCTGTTTCCACACACTGTACTGTGACTACCTTTCTACCGAGTTCCTTTCTTTTTTCTTTTTTGTATTTTTATCTTGTCTGTCTGTCTTAGTTCATCTCTAACTTTTCCCACCATCTGTTACCATTCACATGTTCTCTTTTGACAATTTATCTTCATGTCCTGTTTTGTCTGACTCTATGATTTCCATTTGCACTTTCTTTAGCCTTTGCTTTTGGACTTGTATTTACATACCACAGAATTGGAAAACAATGTATATTTTTGATATGTAGACAAATATGAGACACATGCATGTCATTAGAAGTACTCTGATTTCGTAAATGTCTTTCAGGATGATGCTTGGTTGCTAGAAAATACCTCATGCTCTTTTTCTTTGCATTGCTGTTGCCATAGTATTGCTATCAGTGCTATGGTACAAATGGCATGCAGCATACAGCTATGACTATATAAATAGGTTGCTCTAAGAACAACGCTTTCCCCATGGCATAAGATGTTCCACTCTATATCTAAGCAAAAAACTTGAGTCATGTTGGGGTTTTTTCCCCTTAAAGGTCTGCTGTTCTAGAACAGTTTTTAAAGGTTCAAAACTGTTCCTAGAATTGTTGAGAAAGACATGTAAAGACAATGTTAAAATAATGTACTCTACAGAAGTTCAAGAATTGTAAGTCACTGTTGGTTGCTTTCCTACTTTAAGACCAAACAGTTTTCTGTCATAATACTACCTGTTACATGTCTATACCCTTTAGTAGTTCAGAAAAATCTATGGCAGTAAATACATTACAAAAAGTCATGTTAGCATTTATCTAACATGATTTATAACAATGTTGTTCTATTATTGTCATGTTTTAATGTATTTTTTATATGATACAAACATTTTTAATATAATGGTTCAAACTTTTATATGCATATTTTTATTTTTTTAAAAAATTAAAGAGTGTAATGCTAAGAAGTTCCACCCCACAGTTTTCCTTACAAACCTCTGAGTCCTGCTGTTGTTACTTTGTAATCCCTAGAAACTCCACTGCAATTATAACTGGAATTATTGGAAGTCTTATCAGTTATTTTTAATATAAATTATCTACTAGTACTATCACAACTTTCAGAATTGATTTGGGAAAGTTTTTCATGAACTCTTTAGACTATTTCATTTATATACTCATCCTCAAATTGTTTTGTAAAACTTGATAGATAAAACACAAACTTACATTTTCAGTGTGACTAAAATTTCCTGTATCCTTAACCTTGTTAATAATCAAAAGATTTTTATAGCGTAAGATTATTTAGAAGATGTATATGCATGACTATATAATATTTTTGTGGTATTAGAATTTATAGGCAATCCTTAAATCTATATTGTCACAGAAGAATTTGGGATAGGGACTGGAGTTTTGTTTATATTTGTGAGTTTGGTGGAGTTCTTTATTTCCTCCTCTCAGAAATGAACTGGAAGTTTAAAATATTACTCTGTAAACATCAGGATGTGAAGTTTTTTTCCCCTGTTTTGTGGGTTTTCAGTTTAACTTTTAGTAGAGAAGAAAAAGTGGCAGTGTACTGCTTTCCAGTGTGCGTGGAACATGCTACCATACTGAACTTTTGGGCTGAGGGGAACATTTAAGTATTAACTCTTCATTGTAACTCATACATTTTTATTGGTGTCTTGCATGGCAACAATGTAAATGTATTTATTTTACTAATACTAGAAACAAAAATGTACTTTCCTGAAATAGAGAGCTTTCTGCAGGTTGAATGGGCATGGGCAATTACTTTAGTGGGGTGACAATTGCTGGAGAGATGTATTTACAGAAATATAATACAGGTAATAAATAAAATCATAATAGTCAAACTAGTATATTTGTACAATATCACCACATTTCTTTCATTAAACTCACGCTGCTACCATACTGATTATCATTAATGGTAACACTATCTGCTGATGACTTCCTTATTTACATATTTAGAGTTTAATATTATAATGGATTTATAAAATGGCTATTTACGGTACTGTTTCTTCACTTCTGAATGCCTGTTTAGTGTTGTATTGTGCCGTATACTGATTTGCTAAAGTGCTGCAAATAAATCAGTGAATTACTAAAATACCACAGGTAATGCGGTAACTATGTCACATAAACTGCATATCTAGTTCTCACTCATGTCAGCAATCTCATTCAGGTTAATTGAATTACTCCAGTGAGAAATGCCTTTTTCCATAAGAGAAGACTTGCAGGATTGGATTTTTATTTCATGTTGCTCCTTTTGTATAATCATAAAGCCAGAAAATGCTTTAGAGTTAAATCATGCTGACGTGGAGAGATACAACTTGCAGATCTAGTTGGAATGTTCTGTATCTGTTACTTACTACCAATCAAAAGCAGGCTGCAGAGTTGAAATGGAATAGCAATATTAGGTGTTCCTAATCTGTTTTACTGCAAAGTCAAATGTTTTAATTTAAATTACCCTGAAAGTGGTACTGCTGAAAGGCAGTAACTAAGGGTGAAGATAATTACTGGCTTCAGTAATTTCTTCAACTAATGCAACCTGATCTGCAGGAGTAAATCAATCTATGCTATGACAGGGAGAATAAAATAAGAAAAAGCAGGGGAAAATTTTACATTTTTACCCGCACAATGAAAACAATGTAGATGAGTTAGTACAGATGTATTTGAAACAGATACTAAGCTGGTAGGAGATAAACTTCATTAACTAAAAAAAACAATTTTAAATGGAACTCTTGAACATTTGCCTTATGGAAATGCTATTCTAGATTATCTTAAGTTCTGGAAGGGCAGAATTATGCAAATATGAGGTAAAGCAACATATTTTATACGTGGTGTTCAATAGTGTGTTTGCTTTAAAGGTTTTCAGCTGTAGGTACATAGATATCTGTATATACCTGTAAGTCATCTCATTCTACTTCCACCTTTCGTGAGATTGTTAACAATCTTAAGAGGAGAATATATTGTTATTCAGAAACTACACTGAAGAGTAGAAAATTTTCTTTTCTGCTAATCTTAAAGAAAGGGACTGTTGTATTAGTGTCCCTGTGTTAGACAGATTTCCACGCATTGTTGGCTGAGGTTTACCAGACTCCAACTAGATAACATTTTCTTGCCAGTATAAGTTCCCGTATTAAAAATAGTCAGATTTCTTTGCTGCTAACAAATATTACATAATTTTGTCAGTGCAAAACTTGGGGAAAAATTAAGAGAAGTGTTCTTGGTTTCCCATTTCTGAGCAAGCGATATAAAAAGATCTGGTGCTCAGCAGATAGTTGCTTGCAAGCTTCTTACCTATTTTTTTCTTTGGAAACAAAAAAAATTGAGGACAATGTGGCAGAGGGTTCAAAGGAAGAGGTTTTCCTAAGGAGCAAAGGAAAATCTTGTGCTGAAAATAGAGATTTTTGTTTTTATTTGTTCATTCACTCTGATCCAGTTCTAAGATTCTTAACTCAGTGCTCAGTAAACAGCTTTAAGTTAAAAAAAAAAAATTGTGCAAGAAATTTTATACATTTTATGAAGGATTAAGTTAAACATCACTTTACTAATGAAGTTTTCAAACAGTTCAGATTATTTTCTATAGGAAAGGCACTTCTTTCATGTCTCCATCACTTTAAGAACACAATATGTAGATTTTTAAGAATTTTTCTTTTTTTTCTTTTCCTTTTTCCAGCTACTCTTGGTGTTCTACACGAATATTCATTAGCCATTCTGGAGATGGACTTGCTGTCTGGAACCTACCTCTTGGCAGTCTTATTAGCCTGTATTGTATTTCAATCTGGCGCACAGGAGAAGAATTACACCGTGCGGGAAGAACTGCCTGAAAATGTCCTCATTGGCAATTTGCTCAAGGATCTTAACCTAACGCTTGACTCAGATGCGCCCCTTTCCTCACCGCTACAGTTCAAGCTTGTGTATAAGACTGGGGATGTACCATTAGTACGGGTGGAGGAGAACACTGGTGAGATATTCACAACTGCAAACCGCATAGATCGAGAGAAGCTGTGCGCTGGCATCTTTAGTGAGAATCGCTGCTTTTATGAGGTGGAGGTTGCTGTTTTGCCTGATGAAGTTTTCAGACTGGTCAAGATCAGATTTCTAATACAGGATATAAATGACAATGCCCCCCTCTTCCCCTCAACAGTTATTAACATCTCTATCCCTGAAAACACAGCAATTAATTCTCGCTATTCTGTCCCATCTGCCATCGATCCGGACATTGGTGTGAATGGTATTCAACATTATGAACTTCTTAAGGTGGGTTTCTTCCATTCTTCTATGTCACTGTCTGTGTTACTGTCTTCCCACAAATGTTGCCGGTCCTCTCCAACTTGTTAGAAATATGCAGATAGCTGTCTTGAAATATTAATCTATGCCCCTGAGTGCATTCTAGTGCATTATATCTTCACTTTGTGGGAAGCTGTTTATGTATGTGTTTGTCTATGTAACAGTATGATGAAACATGCATGTTTTCATGAACTCTCCACCAGCAATTGAAGTGTTTGTACACTTTGGCTAGCAGTCTTCTTAGACCATTAAGGACGTGTTCTTATTGCCACCAACATAACAGTGCCAAGTGCAACTATATTTTGTATTGGGTTTATGTCTCCCTCTTGCATGACTGCTAGAATTGAGCAGTAGACCTCAGCTTATGTGGTGTGATGCTCATCTCTATACTGATGAGCTATTCCAAAATGAAAAAGAGTCCATTTGTTGAAGCAGCTTTGTAATGTTTGGGCAGGCATAATGTCTGGCCAGGGGAAAGTCCAAGATACACAGGAATAGCAGTACCAACGGCATTGTAAGAGCAGATATTTCATGTTCCTGCTGCTTTTACCCTTTCTAGAAAATGACAGGAAAAATGCAATCAAGGAACAAAAGAATAACATGTAAACATGGTGTCTAAGAGTGTGTGATTGCTAAATAAAGGGTTACTTTCATTTGAGTTTACTTAAGTAGAGAGTTTAGAACAATAAAGAAACTTATCCTAAAACTGTTAGGTTATTATATGGGAAGCTGAAAATGTCTTCACTTCCCTTGATGTGAAATAAGGAATTATTGGGTAGTTTGATTGCTCAGCAACCAGTCTGACACCCTCGTTACTGACTGGAAGAATATAGACTGTATAGGACAATATATTGCTTGATTAACTTGACAGCTAATATTTATTGTTATCAGTACTTACTAGCTATTTAATAAAAATAAAGTGCTACCTTATTTTAGCTCTTTTTAAATTGCTTACAAGCTGAAGGTAGTTGTGGCAGTGTGGGTACTAACTAATGGCAAAGACATAAAAATCTCTTTCAGAAACCTGTATCCCACTGGACACATCTGGTTAGCACAAAAACATGTCTATCTCCTCTCAGTGTAGGAATTTAAAACTTTTCAGGAACTTACTAAGAAGTTTGAGGTCTTTGTAGTAAACTTTTTAAAAATTCTAAATTCCTAGATTATACTGAAAGCAGACAGATCTACATGTGTGGGTGGTTTTTAGGTTTTTTTTTTGATAGCTAACCTGCATCCGGTAGGATGCAGGCTTCTTTATTTGGCATTTTAAATGAGAATCTGAGGAATGAATAACAGCATATTAAATAAATAACACTAGGAGTAGAAAATCATAAAATATCCAGGGCTACAGGCAAAATGTGGCAAAATAATACATGGCCTGAGTAGCAAAATGTTAGTTAATAATCTGAGAGAAATTTGCTGTTATTCTAGGAAAAGGAGAAGGAAAAAAAAAAAAGAGCAAAATCAGGAGTCCCTGGGATTGTGTGAGCAACAGTTCAGATTGCCACAATAACGATCTTTTGTGAGTTTATTTTTGGACTGTGTGTTCAGAAATGGAATGTAACAGATCAGCAGAATGATAGCATATTTGTATCACACAAGTGGGAGCTCATCTAAAATACAAACTACAGCTCTGTACCAAAAGTAGTGTAGGGCATAAGGCCTTGTCGAAAGATCTAATGTGAAATGAGATTGTCTGCTAGAGGGCCAGGTTTCACTGAGAGATTTGCAAACACTTTTTTTTTAAAGTTATTTGAATTAGGGCACAAAAAAGAAAAAACAACAACAAACACAGCTGCATGTTTATTCAAGTGTCTCTGAAAAACTGCTTTTGCTGCATAAGGAAAAGAAAGGTGATGTGGGTGAACACACACTGGTATGGACTGAAAGTTCTGAATTTTGGTTGTGGCACATCTAGCACAAGAGTAATTTGTAAAATCACAGCCCTGTAGATGGATCTCCTGAATTAGTTAATTCCATTTTTCTCTTGCATGCCTGTTGGTCAGGTACTTTTTGACTTATGCATCCACTACCTTTAAATGAGCCAACAATTTCACATGCCTTGGAAAGTATCTGTAAAACCAAGAAGCGGTTTATGACAGCCAGACGCTGGAATAACGTTCAGATGTTATTCCATTGGTAGTTTTTACAATATTAATACCAAAGGGGATCATATAAGAAGGGGTGGAAGGGAGGTAGTCGAAATGAGGGATTCTGGTGAGCAGGCAGGGAACATAGCATACACAGAGATACAACTGTCACTGGGGAATAATTGGAAGATGAAAAAGGAAGAGAAGAGTGGTGGTGCACAAGAATTCTTTCCTGGGTAACAATGAAATACTAGGAGGGAGGGTGGCAGGTGCACAGGGATGCTGCTGCTTGCCTGTTCTCCCAAAACACTCTTCTCATGTGTTTTCCTATGTGCTCTGAAGGATACTAGTATCATCTGCTTTGTGATGTGTGTTGACCTTTTCCTTCCTTTTATAACCAGCATACAGAGAAGTAGGGAAACAGCAGCACATGAAACTGTTTTGTCTTCTGAACAGTATGGATCTAGCAGGGGATATGACAGTGTTGTGGGGAATTTTGGGAAGCACCAGATATGATGATGATGGGCAGGACAGCATACTTGGAGGATGGTAGATGAGTGGGAGAGGATAAGATATGCAAGTCACTTTGTAGAAGCACAAAGGCTGATGCTTTAGTATGCATGCAGCAACAGTGAAATGTGTTTTAGAGAAAGTAATAGCAAATTGACAAGCTGTGCAATGAAGAGAAAGTTCTTCAGTTACATTTCACTTTTAAAAAAATTTAGCAAAAATGTTCTTACTATCAGTGTGAAGGCAGGCCTACTTTGCCAGAAGATAAAGAGATTTTTGCCATAACAATTTCTGAAAAAGAACGAACTTGCCACTCCAAACTCAGCTGAATAGTTGATAGGTTTTTAATGTATTTTCAGCAACTCTGTATCTCGATGGGAAGGTAACATTCATGTCTTGCAGTATTTCCTCACTGTTACACTTACTGTACTGCCTCTCTCATACTAGGGGAAAACTGCTGCATATAGTTGTATTCAGCATCTTTTGCAAAGTAGATAATTAATGATAAAGTCTTTTAACTATATGACAGACTTTTAATGTTATTTTAATCTCTTGCCTCATTCTAAAAATCCTTTTAAAATAGAAGAATACAAAACATCTCAGAAAAAGTATTCTTGTATTTTGGGTTCAGCATTACTTGAAAGTTTCATAATACAGGGTTTAATTTACTTAATACAAGAGAGTGCTTTAATTAGCACATAAATTAGTATTCAGGTATTTTTGGCCAGCCTGCATTTTATCAGAATATACCTCAATAGAAAATGACTTACTTGTATGTAACTGATTCATGGTACTGCAACTTGAAAACTTTTCGGGTGTCTGTGATTCAACTCTACGCTGTCTGAAATGCATCAAGTCTAAAAAGACAACTGTTTTATGTAACTTCTGCATTTCTTCTTCTTGTAAGACTTACTTAGGAGTTATGTGGAGGTTCTAAGATATTTGAAGGAAAATAGTGGGTTTATTTTTTATTTTTTCTAGAGGAAGATCCAAACATGTCTTCTGGATAGCTTTTGAATTGTGCTTACTGTTTCCTTATTTAGAAAATGAGCTGCAACAATTGGCAAATATCTCCCACCCAGCCAATGTAATAGTGCTAGTAATTGAGCAAGAATTGCTCTGGTAGAAGTTTACAAATACTGAATTATTTAAAAGTAGTGATGCTTTAACACTACATGAAGTTATTTATTTATTTTTCCATAGAAAAGAGGAAAGTCATGCAAGGCATCTTGCTGTTACCCAGAGAAATTGTTGTGCACAGCATTATAAAAGATTGTGTTTCTCTGCTGAGATGCCCAAAGCTGACCATGGATAGGATGACTTTAAGGGTTCAAATGGTAAATAATCTTTACTCTGAACAAGGCTAGGGATGGAGAATTTAATTAGATAGGATTTAAAAATTAAAAAAAAGCATTTAGAAAGAAATCTGTCTAATTCTAGATTGGGCAGAAATTTGGCCTAACACTGATAGTAGGAAGTGGTAGTAGGGGCAGCAGCTAAGACACATAGTGAAGTAGTTCAGAGAAAGAAATGGGGAGATGGGAAAAACAATGATTTTTGTCTCAGTTGACATAACTTCTTAAAGTATAACCTGGAAATAACAGGGGAGAAAGACATATGGGCATTCATAAACAGAAGTAGTATGTTAAAACAGCACTATGCAAGAGCAAATTTTAAACTGAAATGTTAATAAGCAGTGATTTCTGATTAGGGATGAATCTACAAACACTACTGTTGCAGTTTAACCCCAGTAGGCAGCTAAGCCTACAGATCTTTGTTCACCTCTTCAGGGCGTTCGCATTGCTTACATAATGATACAAAATGTGCATTGTGTCTGGCAATGTGCGTTGTGTTAAAAATACAGGCTGTTGTTGATTACACTATTTCAGCACGTTTACACTTGAGTTGAAGGCAAGCTAATATTTAGTATAACCTGTTTAATACACTTAGAATATACAGATGACACAGGCCTCTGTTTTGACTAGGAAGATTTTAGTGTGAAGCATTTCTTTACTCTCTTGGATGTTAAAAAGGGGGAGCTGTTTCAGAGCAAGTTTTGAATAGAATTCCAGATTGGAGCACTGTAATGGAGTCACATGTGTACTTCTATACATTTATTCATTTAAGTGCATGTTTTATTTATTTTTTTTATTTGTACCTTAGCATTTCTTAGGCATACCATATACACTAGATGTTGCATAGGCACAACAATACCCAATTAGTAGTGGACTGGAGTGAAAAGATAGCTCTGCTCTTACAGGAGCAGAGCGTTTTCTTCTGTGAGATAATCATGTGTGCTAATAGGTTGTTGCTTTAATCTGCCACAGTTTGGGGGGAAATTAAATTGATGTAACTGTTATAGTTCCATTACTCTTACCTATTACAGTAATTTTCCTGTATTTACTTATCAGAAGCAGCTGGTGCATTCCTTCTAGAATAATATAATAATCTTTTTGTAGCTGTCAGTTCATACCTGTGTAATCTGACAAAATAGATTCTTACTCAGTCTCACAACACGTCAGTCTTGCCTCTGATGAGGAGAGTTACCTCTTGCTACTGTAGATCATCTCTTGTGATGTCTTTCAATAGGAGCTTTCCCCTTCTTTCTGATACAGTTCATCTATTCCGTGTCCTGTGGAAGATGGAGATTACAAATCTTCATCGTATTTCAAGTCTGCTCTTGCAGCTAGGTTATTTCTGAGTCTGAGTAGTTCTGGATCCAGTAACTAATGTCGCTGTTTGTGAAAATAAAGAATGGAAGGAGAGGTATTTTATATAAAATGAAAGCTAGGAAGGTAGTTAAATTGAAATTATAGAGTGAGACTAGATTTGTAGTTGAATCAGAACCAGGAAGCCAGATTAATGAAATCATTCTTGATATCATAAGCAGTGGTACAAATTCAGTAGTCAAAAGCACTAACAGTGGAGGAGGACTAACAAAACTTTTCCATGACCTGTTTGTGTTTTAATGTTACACCAATACTGAGTGGTTCAGTACATAGAGAGAAAGGAAGAAAGCATGGTTAATGTCCCTGCAAATGCAGTGCAGTGACACAGACTTACATTTTATTAGCACAGGTGTTCATCATATCATCTTCATTGTCCCAAGCATCAGCTGCTTGAATCTCTCATTTCTGACCTTTTTTGTGCTTTCATTCCTTTAAGTAGAAGCTGAAGCAGCAATCCTCACTTGTACTCTCAACCCATGTTTGAATGAGGGAGCATCCCACAGCTAATCATACTGAAATTAATGTGGATGATTCTTCTGTGTAGGTTTCAGCAGCATGAGAGGACAATGAAGTGGTATATTGGCCCTTTAAATAGGTCACAGAAAGCCTGGGTGACTATCATCATCATCTGTCTTCTGTGATAAAACTGCCAAGATAGAGCTTTTTCTACATGTAAACAGACATTTATTATTATTGTCAGGTCTTACTGAATATTGCAGTTAGAAACTAGTAAGGTTAGGTAAATTCTACCTTCATTACTCTTCTGTTATCAAAAATCCTTTGCAAATTTATTGTAACCCACTAGTAGTAAATTATTTTTGCACTTCCTAATTTCTTATTAGCAATGCTTTCTAGTAATTGTTTAAGGGACATATGGCTGAATTGTAAAAGATGGCTATTCGAGGTCCCAAGAACTTTCATTTTACAGTCTTATCTATACTCAGGAAAATACATGATTCAGATTGGAAATTTCTTGACTTCCTGATAAGACGATGACAACAACTTCTAAGCATTTCTTTCTTGTCATTGGAGAAAGTCTCATTGATCAATGATATTTCAAGATTCACTGACAATAAAACAAAAATCAATCACATGTGTATTGATGTCCAAGGTAACTAGTATTTAGGTATTTCCACCTAAAACTGAGAAATAATGGTTATGTTAAAACAGATCATAGATTTGACAGTGCTTATATACAAGGTGAAAATAAGATGCATGTTAAAAAAGCATTTGAGTGTTGGGGTTTTTGTTTGTTGGTTTTGTTTTTGGGTTTTTTTCCCCTCCCTCTGACATGTAGCTTAGACTAAGATTTTGAGTTTCTGCTTGAATGAGGGGTGGCTTGTTTTTCCTACTTCATAGTCCCTTAGTTGAATTAGCATGGGGATTTCATTCAGCATAACTTTGCAGGACAAGTTAACTTCCCTCTTCATTGTATTGGCTCATACAGATTATACTTCATATATTTGTGGAACAGTACTTCTTTTCCATTTCATGTGCCAGCATAGATGGGAAGGTAATAGATTTAGGGAGCTCAAAAATAGATACAAGATTTCTTTTTTTTTCCTCTAGAGTTGCACTCCAGTCAAGCTCTAAGGTCACCCTCTAGCGTCTGTAATTTAATAAATATGGAGAGTTGGACATGTTGTCTTTCTAAGGTAACTTTTAGCTGCCCTTTAGAAGAGAGCATTTTCTAGGACAGACTGTCTTTTGAATGATGCTGAGTACTTTTTTCGTAAGTCCACAGTGGCAGTGGGGAATAGGTCAGAACTGAAGCATCTTTCCCTTGCTCTGTTACTGCTAGAAGATTAGCATATTTGTTTAATGTTATAACATATGTTCAGGTTTTTTCACATGGATGGTTCCCTCTCCTTGTCTTTTCCACTGAGACATGGATAATTACCATCTGAAGTGACAAAAATTTCAGCAGTCCCTTGAAGACTTACGAATACTACTTGATAGGATGAGTAACTTCATAAATAGATGTTGTTCATAAAACTTATATTATTTCCTTTGATACACATTTGTAGAGGTTGAAATGTCATTGCAGATTTCTTTTAAACCTTGATGCACCTACCTTCCAAGTAATTTAGGATTTTTTTTATTCTGTTTGGTTTATTCTACTCATGAAGTGGTAGTGTGCTGCACAACAGGGCTAGATTTGAAAGTTCATCTTAGCTATAGGGAAGTTCTAAGCATTAGTAAAAAGGCTCAGTTCTTCCAGAGATTGAGCCTCACAGAGTCTAAAGCTATTCAGAAATATATAACGCTTCCCACTGATTATGTGGTTTAGTTAATGTTGTTTTTCATACTGTTGTGTCAAGTTTGAGATGCTGACTCTGTAAAGCTCTGAGTGGGGAAAGACCCTTTTTGAAGCCAACTGATCTCAGATTTCTGGAACAAGTGAAGTAATAACTCTGATACAAAGGTTTTAGAGTTAGCTTCATAATTAAATGTCCTTTACTGTCTAAATCAGTTCTTAGAAAAGTAAACATATTTTCAGAAGTTACTGATTTTCCTTTCACTCAGGCTTTTGTCTGATAGGTACAATTAGGCCTGATAATAGGTTTGTTTCTGAACTTGTTTTATGCAACAATCCCTTCCCCCCTGCCCCAGCACTTCTGTCTTGTTTTTACATGTATACCAAACTAACTTATGCTGCACAACTTTTATTTACCTCAGTACCTTCCTGTAAAAGAAACCTGTAGTGAGCCTGTCCAATAAAGATTCAGGTTTGCACAGCAAGTATTTGATAAATGCTTTAAAGAACACATTAAATGACTTAGGACAGGAAGTATTTAGGTAACCCCTTATGTTCTTGAGAGAAGGAAAAATCTGTTAGTATTGCAAATTATAAAAGTTCTTAATATTAAATAAATCCTGATGTCAAAGATGTGCAGAATTTTGTTGTTACCAGTTTCTTTGTGATATAAAAGATACATTGAAGTAACAAGGAGTAGTTCAAATAGAACGGAATAGAGAACTTACCCCGCTTTTAGTTTAGGTGAAAAGTAATTGGCTCCCTACCATCATTTCTCTTGTCTAGGTCAGGTAGTTTGGTGTTTTTGAATAACATGACATCGGTGATATAAGCTATAAAATGAGATGCAGAAACTTGAGGGATGCTTATGAGTGTTAAGTGACATCCTAAAAATCTTGAAAAGCTCCCCTGGGAATACATGAAGGGGACAGGTAATTTTCATTTTGATCTTATTTTTTATTAGTAATTACAGGAGAACTTGGAAGGTGGACTAAGGGAGAAAATACAAATATTTGTAGGTAGAATTCTTATCCCTTACATTTGTCATTATCATTGACCATCTAGTGAAATATACTTGCTTCTCCTTGTTTTCCAGTTACATAACTTTAGGAACATAAGGAATTTAAAAAAACCCTCTCTTCTCTTTACAGAGCTCTCTTACCTCAAAATCTTTTTACATCATCTTTGTATCGTAAGACAATTTTCATTATGGTTATGATGTAATACAAAATCTACCTTCTTATGAAGTCCCACTCCTGCCTTTACCCATTTTTCTTACTATCTGAAATATCAAAGTGTATAATCCTTATGAGAAGGTTTTGCAGTAGAACAAAGATATTGCTTAGGAGTAATTTGTCTAGAGACATCTGGACAGGTAAATGGTCATCTATGAACATTGTTTTGAAAAAGTCACCACGTCTGATTGTTAAAGGGGAAAATACCTGATCTGCATTCTTACAGCTGTGAATTAGTGTTGCTAAGTAGATCAAACTCTACTCCTGACTGGTGGTAGTGAGTCAAGAGTCAAGGTAATTGCTTCTTGTTGGTTGATACAAGGCTCCTTTAGGGTGGTTTATGGCATTATTACTGTAAAACTGTCAGGTTCCATTATCCTGACATCCCTTTGGGGGGTTGACTGAAGACTGGAGGAGAAAGTCTTGCTTCCAGGCACGGTAAGTTCAGTGAGTTAGGGTGAGGGACAAGTTGGTGTATCTTTTTGCATTCGAGGGTCTGATTTTCACACTAGCTGTCATGAAACAATAATATATAACTTAGCATGTCTCTGTGTGGGAAGGATGATAGACTTGAGCTGGAAGGCACAAATCTGTCAAATGGAGATCTTCACTTCATCTATCTTATATGAATATTATCTTTTGCTGATGTCCAGACAGATCAGTATGCTAGTTAACATAGATGTGGTGATGCTTTCTGAGCATAATAGACTAAGGATTTGTTTATGTAGTTCTCCTGAAACCAATTACAGACAACACTTAGAAATTAATATTTTCCCAAAATACATTAAGTAAAAACTTTAGTTTCGTTTATATGGAAAGAAGTCACCAATTACACAATCAATAATGCTCTGAACAGTAAACCACAATAAAAGCAGTAACAAAACCCCCATGTATCTCAATAAAATTATAGTTTGGTTTGCACATATGCATGATGTTGGAACTGCAAATGTGCAGTTGCAAGCAAAGTTACAAAAAGTGTGTCATATTCTTAAGCATTTACATTGAAGTATCCTCATGTGAATGGTGAATTTTTGTGTTTAATATACAATGGCAATGTAATGCACCTCAGAGGAGAAATTACAGAAAAATATTAAATGTCACATTCAAAATCAGTGAACTTGTATTTCATGTTCAACAGACTTTTCCAAACTTGACTTAATTTTGGTTTTTATGAATACTTTAAAAATCTTTACAAGTTGCCAAAATTTGTAATGTCAGCAATATCTGAATTGACTACAGGTGTAAAATGTATGGCAGAAATAGTGTTTTCCATATGTCATTTGTGTGTTCAAAGTTTTAACTGAACTTTCTGAAGGTTTTGAAGGTTTCACATAATCAACGGTATAGTGAATGCTTCTTTTTGCCCTTTTCTGTAGGTTTAGATGCTGGTGATGGTTACCTGGAGGATAGGGTGGTTTTTTTTGATGTGCTTATCTGGTTTTGGATAGCTACATCTTATGAGCTACTTGGAGGAAAGAAACAAATCAGTGTTACTACCTCTGGCTTAAGAGAATTTGAGACTTGTGAGGGTTTATGAAGCATGTGAATGTCAACAGTTAAAAGACTTCAGAAAGTGCTGAAGGATCATTGACAATGAATTCCCCCCCAGCAGTTAATTGCAAAAATTGTTGGCTAAGCATTTCATAAGTGCAAACAAAAATAAAAATCTCTAGGAAGATCTTTCTGAAAGTTAAAACTGAAACCATGATTGAGTTTTACTGATCACTTGATCAAGACTTCATTTGATTTCAGTAGATGCTGCCTTGAGTCTTTAACTTTTCCTTGTGTTATGCTTGCCATAAAGTCGTCCTCGTCTTCAGAGGGTAAGAAACTATTATTTTTATTTTATTTGACTTTCTCTTTTTTTTTTCTTTCTATAAGATGCCAGCAGGAAAACAATGGTTTGTCGATACAGAGTATGCTGTTGTTACAGTTGCATGTAGATTTCTTGTGTATGTCACTACTTGGAAAATTAATTTGAGTTAGGAAAGCAGAAATGTGCACTGCATCTCGACATACTACACATTCTTGCTGGGGGGTATATTTAAAAATATATTTAAGTAAAAAAAATTCTAAATTGAAATTTTAATTTTTACAGCTGTTGTTAGCTTTCCTTATGACATTCTAACATTGAAATTCTGTCTTTGAAAAATCAATGCCTTCACAGTCTGAAATGAAATAACTTCATCTGCACTTTTGAGGAGTAAATGCTTTTATCAATTATATAAGCAGGTCCTGATCATTGTTTAACCCATATACAGTTTTTAAAATCAGAACAATTTTGAAAAATTTATATAGAAATGAACCCTAAATTTTCCACCAAAGTACTCAGGTGAAGAGGACAACATCACTGTGTGCTTTCCTAATGTATTAAGAAGCTCTTGATGCCTTACAGTGCAATGAAAAGTGCAAGCATAGAGAAAAATGAGGAATTCAGCAGATCTTTGCTAAGTTTTCATGACTTGATGATGATTTTCAGAAAACTTGCAAGAATTTCAGGGGCTTCAGATTTCATCACATGTTCTCATTTGCCATTGTTTTTTTACTTCCCTAAAGTAGGGAACAACGTAGCAGTTGTTTGCTCACTTGTAAATGTGGAGCTTTACCACAGTAAGTTGTTCACAGGTTTTTAAAATGGTAACAGATTTATGTTGTGCCACAGTGGGTTACTGTGTTTTTCACTGGTGAGTCTGGGAATCCCCATGCAGTCATCAATGGCCACTTCATAAGTGTCTGTCTTTCCTGCTGCCTTTACTAGTAGGCTCTTCTAGAGATAACTGCTTAATACATTGTTCCTAGAATAGTATTTATAACTGTTTCATTGATAGTTGTTTGTCGTCAATTTTTTTTTGAGCTACCAAATACCGCTAACAGGACACATACTGATCTTGCAGCCATCCAGCAAGTGGTGTATAAGCCTGTTCCTGACTGTGATAAGTCACCTGATTTCTTTGTGTCTCTCTTCTCTGTGCTGTTGAAAATTCATCTGTCGTACCTTCTTTGCTTAAATCAGGTCCCCCCAAAATACTAAGGATTGAATATGGCCTCTAGTTTTCCAGCTGTTACCTTTCCCCAAATCTGATAGGTGAGAATAGTGCTAACAAATTACCTCTTCTGGCAACTTTTTCTCAGATACAGTAGAAGAAATAATTGTGGCTTAGACTATATATATATATTTAACAATTTTATATATGGGACATCTTTTATTCTGGCAGGTTGCTAACAATGCGCTTAAGACAAATTATACTGCACCCACAATCTTTACTACTGTCTCAAAATCTACAGTATTTTAAAGCTGTCATATTTTGTATGTCACAAAGGAAAAAGGTAGAAGCCTTTTCAAAATACCCTGAGAGTTTACTGCCATTGTGCTGGTACATTATTTTTATATATTCAGAGTTAGTATCTATGAATAAAGATGTTTCTCTTTGGCCCCTATTTTATCTTTAAAGGGTGACCTGACATAGCTTTCTGAATTTCAGACCATTTATTTATTTATTATGTTAGTGAAACTGATTTTGTTTTTTTGCTTGATGTAGTAGTCATCACCAATGTATCCAACAGGATTTTTAATTTTTTTTGGTGTTTTTTTTAGTTAAAAATTTTGTCACTAAACTCATTTATTACTAAATAAGAACGTTGTTACTAAAGGCAGCAAGAGCTATCACCATCCAAGCATGAAACATATTATGTTTAAAGACCATTGTTTTTTTCACCAAATTAAAAATAATTATTGCAATTTCTAGAAGAAAATTAACTAAATGTACTCTCTACTGCTGCATGGAATGTAAAAATTCTTTGAATCCATAACAATTCTAGTTTCAGAATAATTTCGTGAGGATTCTTTTTCTGCTTCTTTTAGTTATTGAAATGGATGCAGCAATACAAGTTTTACTTGTATTTTGGATGTATATAATGAGAAACCTTGAATTAGGTTTCCAGTATGCAAATTCTAAAATTATTCCAATTGTTACTATTATTAAAATTCCCAATTTATTCATGAATAGTTTTTTTACATATAAATATGAGAAAACAAAAAAAACCCTACTATTTTCAAAATGTTCAATGGAACAAAGAAAAAATAAAGGTGCATGACAATATTCACAAGACCATCAGATTTTTCTGTTGACCAACTCACTTTTCTATGACCTCTATTTTTGGGAGGGGTGAAGATTTCCAATTTTTAAGATATATTTTTAAAATAGGAGAGGTTTTTCCTGGGTTTAGTTGTCATAAAATACGCAAAATACCAAAGAAGCTTTTTCAATAATGATGTGTTCTTGATTTTAATTTTGCTTTTATCTTTCTAATATTGGATATTAGTGATAATTATTTAAATAATCCTGTCTGTTTCTCCTCCAAATACACTATATGTAATATTTTTCTTCCCTTTTAGAGGAAGTACAGGGAGGACAAAAATGTAAGTCCAGAATTATATTCTTTTAGCTACCAAAGAAGACATTTAAATTGAGTGTCAACCGTGGATCGTGGCACTTGACTGCATTAGTATGTTTATTTTTATTCCTGAAAGAAAGGTTTATTACAAAGTAATTTATATTCCCTAGCCCAGAAATATAATTGGTTTGAACACTGAAATCCCAGAGAGCTTTTGAAGCTGGGACATGTAGCAATGAGCATTTCAGACAATTTTAAAGAAACAAAAAGAAACATTGGTGAAAGGAATGAATTCTGAGTCATCAGCTGTCAGTATTGAAATACATTTTTCTCACATTGTGCTATAATTGCTGGCTCTATTAATGTGATGTGTATTATTGCTTTGGTTATTGCTGATGTTCCAAAGTCAAATAATTGTAATTTTTTTCTCTTTGCTTTATCAAGCAAATTGACGTTTTTTGAGGGTTTTTTTTTCTCTTTTGAGTCAGGATGTTCCTCTGTGCTTTTCAGAATGGGATATTATATGGCTTTTTCACTCTGAGATTACTTTTTCCTCTTCACTTTAACCCTAGCCATATAATTTTCATCCTCATTTTCGTTAGGAACTTTTCAAACCTATTTGTTGTAGCACATTTAAATGTATATACAAAGTAGTAGCTTCTGTTTTGTTGTCCATCCTGTTTCCCATGCAACCTCAAAAATAGTGTTCTGGCAGTTATATATTAATATTTTTCCATTAGTGAATTGACCTTTGTATGGGAAGCCAACACAAAGTGTGAATACCATAATTTGAAAGTCCGTCTTACAAATAGACTGTAAAAGATTGATAGAACTTTCCTACTTTCTATCAGTGTTGCACACTTCTTATTGTTTCACATAAATGAAATATTAATCTAAGATGAATATCCAAGATATTCACTATGCTTATAAAATATCAGAATGTGAATCAGTTCCTTGCAGTTTACAGATTAGCTAGTTCTCTGTAAGATTTTACATGAATTTTATGATTTTTTAACTTCTGAATTAGTCCAGTAGTTGTCATTTACTCATAAAAATTGTCATTTGAATAATTTAAACCTTCAACTGCCCGCATCATCCAGAGTTCTTGACAATTAAGTTGAATGCCTAACTGGACTTTTGTCAAAGTTAAAGAAAAAGAAAATATTACTGTGTGTTTTAATGTCTGCTTCTGATGTTTTTGTCTTTTTTTTTTTATATTCAGATTTTGAAGTGCATTGTGTTAAGACTTTGTCCTTTGCTGTATACCTTCACATATGAATCTTAGCTGGACTTCTGTATTCTCAATCTTCCCTGGTCTCAGTTTTCAAACTCTCAAATAGTTACCTCTGCCAGCCCAATTGTTTCTGCTAAGTACTAAACAATGACAGCAATAGACAGCATGGACAGCAATAGAATCTTTTTTGTTTCTGTGGTTGTTTTTGCTTTCATGGCTACTTGTGAGGGTGGAGTCCTAGAAGGCAAAAGTGTGTGCATTTCAATAATAATGAAGGGAAAAATAAACATTAAAAAATTGTTCAAAGAGTCTGAATAAAAAAATAGAAAGGATGCAAACCATTCCAATGATCTTTTTTTCTAGCACTGTTGTATATGAGTGGCAGGATGATTAGTTATGACTTCTAGAAAAGATCAGTTTTATCATCATTTTTTCTACTACCTTATGGAGAGACTAGATGAGCAATCTGAATAAAAGTTTTTTGTTATTTAGAGCAGTGCTGCATGAGAAATAGTGGTCTCTGCTTTCAAGGCCATTTTCTGGAAGGGTACAATTGACTTGAAATCTGGTTCTCATTTTGTAGTGCTATCTAAACTAGTAGTATTTGTGCTTTTGTGTTGTTTTCTGTACTCTGATTATGTGATCTTTGAGGCTCACTGAACTGTGAGATTGGGATCATTGTGGTTTTGTTACTGGCCTACGGAGTAGTTGTGAATGAGTCACTTCTACTTTCTATGCCTCAGTTTCCTTACAGCTAAGTGATGTGAGTGATACCAACTAAACCTGAGAATGGCCTTGCTGACTGAAAATGAGTTTCATGTGATCTTGAATCCTGTCTCTAACACCTAATATCAGATACTTAGGAGAGACTGTAAGAACAGCACTAGCCTATTATCCCCAGTTATTCCTGAGCCTCCACCAACTTGAGGCTCACAGATTTCTTGTTCAGAAGTGGTGGTTCTGATAGTCTTTTTCATATATGCAGTTTCTCCAGTTGGGATTTGAACCTATTTTCTAAAAATTGTTAAATGGTAAAATTTGAGCATTTGGAATATGGGCAAAGTATTAGAAACATACTGTGATGAGCACTTATTTTAGCTTCTGCTTGCGTCAGTCCACTGATGATTTTCTTTTACTATGAAAGCAGCCTTGTCTTTGAAACGTGTTTTTTCATTCAGTGGTGAAAGAATTAAACTTTATTATTTTACTTAAATGTATATAGGTTTTCAGAGCCTCATGGAGGATCAGAAACTGTGCAAATACATTTTTCACAAATAGGCATGTCCATTGTATTCTATTAAGTAGAAATAAAATTAATTCGGTTCATACTTGAAATGTATATATCCTTGAGCTAAGATAAGAAATAAAGGCCAGCGATGTAAGCAGAATTTATTCTGCTACCCCGTGGCAGAAAACTTTGTATTACTCAAGGAATAAGTTTTTTTCGTATGTGAAGGAACTGGAAGAACAGTCAAGGTTGTTTAAGAAGTAAACTTACCTTTGTGGAATTAAAACCTTGGGGTTTTAGATGCTTCCCTATTAATGACTACCTTTGATAAGAACTTTAAAATTATTCGATGTATGACCATATAATTCAGCATTCTGTTTGGTTTAAAATCTCAGTCCCAGACTTGAAACCTTTCACACTAAGTAATGTGTGTGTGTCAGGGTTGTGTGCGTGTAGAAATCCTATCTAATGTTCATAGGGCTAGAAGAAGTGGTAAAACCACTAGTCCCGTTATTGGTGTTGTAATGTTCAGATTATATTAGAGGAGTTGTTGTAAACAGGAGTAAAGTCCTTCAGAAACTATTTTGAATATTGGTTTGAAGTTCAGCTATGTATTTGTCACAGCGTAGCATATGCTACAGGCTAGTGAGTTTCATGAGCAAGGTAAGAAAGAGAATTGCTTTTTGTTACTCATTGCCTCTAACAAAGGCCTGACTAATTTAAGTTATGCACAGTGGATTTTTCCCTCCCCTCCCCATATGTTTTGTTTTTTCTTTGTGTAATAATGGGTGGAACAAGTTTATCCATCAGAAGAGATTTTTAAGGTAGTAACTTACACTGTGATGATTAGGATTTTCTGATGTGGTTTGCATTGGAATGTTCAGTATCACTACAAATCAAAAGATACAAGCTCATGCTATAGTGCTGTGTGCTACCTGGCTCTGAAATCACTGAAAACTAAAAAGATATGTTAATATGCATATTACTGTGGATTGATTTGTAGGCTTTTCCTGCTGGGCAGCTGTTGGAACTAATCAGATTGTGTCTAAGAATATAATAAGGAAAAACTTTAATAATGCTTAGCCCTCTTGGAAGCTCTGTTGTTTCAGCTGTCATACTCACTTTCACTAATTTAGTTTAGGTTTGCTGTTTTGTTAGAAGCCATAATGTTGAATTTTGAAACAGAGTTCATTTAATTTTACAATGCATTTTTCCACATAGATCCACAGTGGGTCTCTTCTTACAGTAACAGTAAAGTTAATTGAGAGTAGAAGTAGACTTTTGCCTCTGTAGGTAGAATGCAAAACAAATTTAGCAACTAGTTTTATAGCATCACCTTAGGATTTTGAGATAGTGCTCTAAATTGTGAATCCCTGTAACAACTGAAAACTATTCTGTTGTACTAAGCAGTCCTGCAGATTTCTATGAACAAATTGACTCAACCCTTTCCTGGAAAGTACTTGTTTTATCTTATTTCAGTGTCTCTGAATTTGATGTCTAATGACAGATGAAGTAATTGGTAGAATGTCCTAGACATGTTTTAAAAATAGTAATGTGCCTAACAAAAATTTTGAATTTAAAATCAACTGCTCATTTAACTCACTGCTTCGTAAACTGAAGTTGAATTCTTGTTCATAGCTTAATACCTTAATATGCAAGAATACTAACAATGCATTAAACCTTTAAAAATAAAGAAATAGAAATTAAGTGTAAAAAACAAGGTATAGGCAAAGTCTTTGTGTCTAAGTCAAAAATTGTAAGGGGTGTTTAAGTTAAATTGTTGAGGTGTGTTTCATTTCCCATGCTGATGGTCAGTTTCCAAGTTGGTAGATGTAAGTTAAGATGTTTTTGCTGTATTTTAGGTAGATTTATTTTAATAGTTTTGGTTGGGTAGATTCAGTTGTTTTTGGAATGTGAAGGCTAAACTTCACATTGAATTATTCAGAGCATGTTATCATCCCCAGAGGGTGCTTTACTTAAACCTTTTTCCTAATTCTAACCTGTATGTAGCTGAGAGATACTGTCTTAGTTAGCAAGTGTCTCAAAGCAAGATTAATTCTATGGGCATTGGTGGTTCTTTAACCTGAGGTTATTATCATAGCAGAGTAGTTATGAAGAATCTAGGCAAAGTTCTCAGTTCTTGTTTGCCACACTGACAACGTTTGGTGGTTGAAATCAGCCCAAAAGCTGTTGATATTTTCCCCTAAGGAAGAGGCCACAGGTCCAATTTCTCTGTGTGTGTTACGAAGTTTTATTGTGCCACAAACAGTATATGTACTGTCATTTGGAAACATCTGTTTTAGGACAGTGATTGAATTAACCTCAGGAAAGAACTTTGAGTAAATCAAGGCCTGGGAAAGCTTGCTTGGTCTGTTGACTTGGATTACACAAGTCATTACTGGGCAGAAATGGCTTCAACTAGCTTTGCTTAATTTGCTTTTTTTGGAATAGTACAGTTTTTGTGTGAGGTCAGTCATATTGCTAAATAACACTTAAGCTCTTTTGTTTATTCTGGTGTTAGCTTTCCTGTGGAGATGCAGCCCATCATTCACTTTATAACTAAAATTAGCCACTCTATGCAGTTTTTCCCAAGAATTGTGGGAGAGCTTGTCTCAGAGAATAGATAGTTCACAATTTATTGCAAGATACATGTTACCTGGTGGGACTAATTTAGATCTTTGCAACAGGAGATGGATATTATATTTACCTTCTGGAGCTGTTGTTCTTCATTCTTAAATGTTGGCTTATTGTGTTCTGTGGCTCTATGTTTTGTGGCCCTCCTGTCCCCTCTTCTCCACCCCAAATTTTTTCCTGTTGAAGGAAATACCTCCGCCCATTAGCCAAAATTTGTAGTGTGTATTCAAGATTGAACTGCTGCTAGACAATATAAACAGTGAAGAAAAACTGAGCAGAAAAGCTGGAATGGAATGATGAGTGTTTGGTGTTTCCCTGTATACATGCCATTCTAATATTATTAATTTTATTATCTTTCTTGCAAATCAATTGTATCAATTTTATCACTGATTTTAAGTCTGAGAAATAGCACAAGTGTAGTCAATTAGAGTAAAAATTAGAATTTTATTTTTAGAAAGGACTATATTCTTAAGTACTTCTAGAAGTATGTATGAATATGCTTTTAAGGGTTTTTTATCCAAAAAACTCAGAGGGAAACTCTTCTTAGGAATATAACTTGTTAACTAGAAAGTCATGACAGTTTATATACTAGAACTTTCAATATACACAGGTAGCACTAGATTTCTTTTCACAATTGACTTCCAGAGTTGTGCTACTGCCTTACAATAAGGATATGCTTCTTCCTTTTTATCTTGCTTTTGTTCTACTGATTCAGATAAATAGGAGTCAGTAACACTGGAGGAGAAAGAAGACAAGTTGTCTTCCTGATAAATCCAGCACCAGGAAATACATTTTTGGTTTATCCTGTACATTCCCTGATCAACATGGTGAAAAGACTTTTATTTAATGAGTTTTAGAATTCACTCTCTCTGGAACTATATTTAGTACTTACTGTCACTCTGTACGTCTTCTCAGCAACGGTGGCTGATTTATTACTCTGAAATTGCAGTATTATGTATTATCTTCCAATGTGTAGTGAAGTGGCATCTTGCACTTACATACATCACATATTTTACAGTTTAATATGGTAGTTCCACTGTTATTTTCTCAGAATAATATAAAAAGGATAAGTTTTCATTATTTGGAAAAGCATAGCTTCATTTCTTTCAAAAGCAAAAATGATCCCATGGTAGGTAAACGTCCCACAGAAACTTTTTCGTATTTTGAGTTACAAAACCCTGCAAAGAGTGGAGGCCTTGAGAAAGGCTTACTATCATAGTAATTTCAGCAGTATTTGCAACAGGCCTACAATTCTTAAAGCCTGTTTATTAAAGCTGGGGGAAGTGTACTCGAAAGAAGTGAACATCATTATATTAATTTTTTTCTCATTCTGTTATATTTTTGCCCACATGAATTATGAATTGTCTGCATTAAGGTTGTGTATTTTTTAATGCAGAAGTTTATAAAGCAGTGATAAACACACATTCATGTATTGTGTCTGCATGTGAGTGAATGTCCTTGTGATGTAAATCCAGAAAACATATTACCTTACTTTTTTTTTTCTTCTTTGTATTTCTGGATGCTAAGATCCCCAAAGAGAAGGGAGATGTGTGTGTGAGATTCTCATGCCATTCAGATGAAAGTTATGAAAGTTTTGTCAGCATATTTTCCTGAAAGTGTAAGCATAAATGGAAGCTGAACTTTAGTGTAAAAGGGCGTCACATCAAATAAGATAATCTTGCTAAATAACATCTTAGGAAAACTACAGCATCAGAGGTTAGGATGTGGATTTGTCTTAATGAAGATGCAATGCCATCTATTTAAAGAAATCACGCACCTTAGCTGAAATGTTGCGTGTGTAAGAGGGAATGAGATAGTATCAATACGGTAATTTAATGAAGGTTGGCTTGCAATTTTTTGTACTCCTTTTTAAAAAAGGACAAAGGTCTTCTATTTTATTTTTTTGCTTTTCCATTTGTCATAAGCCAAATCTGTTTGTGTCCACCACCCCCAGTTCACACTGAAATTACTGGAAGCTGAGGATACTGGACAGTCTGCTTTAGGGTAAAGGAATTTTCAGAAATGCCTCAGTTGTTTCTATTTTCTTTTATACAAGTGGCTGTCAGTTTTATTCTCCTTCTGCCTGAAAGTACTGATCTGCTTATAGAGCAGGTAGTGACTAGGAGGGCATTACAGGTTCACACTGCTCCAACACCCAGTCAGTATTCATCTGAGCGCTCTAAAATGTGCGATTAGGAGCCTTAGATACCTTGTTCAGCTATTGAAGCAAAATGAGATTGTGATTTAGGAGCTGTTCTGAACAGCAATACAGAACTGTTAGCTGTTACCTCCAAAAGCAGAGTGATGCATTAGAGAATTAAGTCACTAAAACATCTGCTCATTTATTTCTCTTTTTTTAGAGATACTCTGTTCTGTTCCTGTTGCTGTCCTCAACTAGGAAATTGAGCAAATACATAGTTGTCACACGTATACAATGCAAATATAAAAAGTCACTTGTTGAATATATTGTTGCCTAATATAAATCCAAATTTTTTTCTTCATTACATACCTATAGCATGACTCCAAAGATAGAGAACATACTGAAGGACATGTCAGGTATCTGGAGCTTTATCTAGTTGTAGAAACATGGGAATTCAGAGCAAAGCTCAAACACACTTAATACCTTAATCTGAACACCTCCAGGTGTGTTGAAAACCTAGGTTCCTGTTCAATAGAATGTCTGTGAGTATTTCTGAACAACTATAATAGAGGAGATTAAGAGGGGAGGTTACTTTCCTAATTGCCTTACCTGCAGCTATTGACCTTTCTTCTTTTGGGAAGAGTGTCTCTAAATGAAAGAACTTATGTTTAAAGTTTAAAATTCTAAAGTTTAGTTTCTAAAGTTTAAAGTTCTGAATTTTAGTTTAAAACATAATTGGTAATTCAGAAGTGGCTGGCTCTTTCAGACAAGCTACAAACCTTAAACAACTGATGAAATGTCTCTGTTCTTCAGTTTCCCATCATTAGATAGTGGTACAACTATTTCTATAGCAGGAGTATTGTGAAGATAAATGCCTTAAAGTTTTCTGGTGCAGCTGCATATTTTGCTGAAATACATAACTGAATGTCTAGAGTACATTGTACAAAATATTCAAGTGACAGCCTGGTTCCTGCTGCCACGTTCTGTAAGCAATTATCTTGTTAATTTTTTTATCATGTTAATGCAGTAATGTGGATACACCATTATCCTACCCTAGTTTGTAGATATGTGAAATGCATTTTTATTTTAAAAAATATTTCGGGGGGGGAGGGGTGTTTTTGGTTTTTTTTAAATTTGTAATCCATGATTCAAAAGAGCAGTTAGATTTCCTGGCGGGGGGGGGGGGTCAGGGAAAGTTGAAACAGCATTTCACAGACCAGAGATGTAATATGGGAAGAGAATTACTCGGCTGCACTCTTGAAAATGTTGTTAGGGCCTAATTTCAGCAGAGGACAGTTAAGTAGTATGTGTATTTTGACTTTCCTGCTCTCCATGTTCTCTCACCGTGTAAAGCTCGTAAATTAAAAATATTAACATATTTTGGGGATGGAGATTCAGGCTTGATCTAGTGTAGACTGGAGAAATCAGATCAGCAAAAAAGTAAATATATTAAAAATGTAGTCTTCATTATCACTAATTCTTTCTCCTTAATGAAGGTGAACATGACCTAATAAATACATTCTGAGAATTGGATGCCAAGAATTGAGGAGAATACAAAAATATTCCAGCTTAGGAAAAAAAGTCTATCTAATATCTATCTATCTTACAAAGTAAAGTTGGCAATATCCAGACTATGACAAGATTGGAAGGAACTCTTTGCAGGAAGGAACAAATCAGCCTAAAGTATTAAGGAGATTCAAGTGGTGTAATTGTTAGAACTGTTTCAGTCTTTTGCAGTAACATTAAATTTAGATTTCCAAGGAAGTAATTTCGTGTTTAGGTATACCTAGTAGCCTTTTTTCTTCTTCTTCTTCAGAAAATCAGTATTAATTGCATTGATTGTCAGCTTCTTCATTCTATATTATAGTGTTCCTTTCCAGCATGAAATGGTTTATTATTATTATCCTTACACTCTATTGATCTCATCTATAGTATTTTGCTTTCTGTCCAATTCATAGGACCAGTAAGGTGTTGTGTGTGGTTGTATATATGAAGAAGAAATCTTTGGCAGGGCTTTACATTTATAGAAGCTCTTTTATAATTGGAAGTGGAAAAATAGAAAGTTATGATATAGACATTACTAATAAATTATATCCTTAACTTTTATGTACAAATGGAGCTAATTAGAATTCTGAATGCACAAAATTCTCTTTAGGTTCATGCACGATTGGAACCTTCCAAGTCCTATTTTTACTGTGGATTTGTACCTGTAAGTTTAGTTTATTCAGAGCTAAGCTTTGGGTTGCTTCAAAGGAAACCGTGTGAACCAGTGTGTGATACTGACAGAAAACCATAAAATGAACAAAACTCATGGGAATCTTGGCCTACAAATTAAAAGTTTGTGGTTGTTTTGACAAAGAGCTAGTGTTTCAAATATGTAAACAACTTTGCATCTGCTGATAAAAATGTCTTACCTTTGTAATTTTATTTTCTCCTATGAGGTACTGTCACTCAGTACATAAGGTAACTTGGTATTAATGACATATTTCAAGTAACTTTGAGCTGTAAGCTGTGCAATGTGATGAGGGTAGTGACTGTGCAGTCTTTAAACAGGACAGCTCTGCAACAAATTTTAATCTTCTTGAACGCATGAACACGTAAATTGCAGACTGTGTAAGTAATAGCAGACAAGGGACCTTTAGTAGAGCTACACCACTTACGATATTATAGATCTGAGTGTAGTAATATGCACCTGTTACAGGAACTTAAATCTATTACTGCCTATCATGTAGAATATTTTGGTTGTAAGGCTTTAGCTTTGCTTTGGGAATTCACATTTTCACATCCAAAATATCACCTTTGAAAGAAAAATGCAAGTTTAACTTTCAACTTCTATTAAAAATGCTGTCCACTGTATAACTGTGGTCCAGTTTTCTGCACTAGGAATTGAAATGATGCTACTCTTTTCTTTGCTAATACAACACTACAGTTATAGAGCAGTGTGGTATATCTTGACAGAAACAGACAAAGAGACAGTGGCTGGGACCTATCTTGTAATTTTGCAGGAGACCTTCAAAAGTTTTTCTGTGTTGCTACATCTGAAATAACTAGCAGTTAGCAAATATGCATTATTTTCTGGACTTTGAAAAGATTTTAGAGTCCTTTGGACATAACATTGCATTTCAGCCAAAGGTTTCATTGTGAAGTAATTAATGAATTACTGAATTACTTTTTCATGGGAAGTGGATCTTTTTATCTTCCCTTTTTCTTTTTTCTTCTTTTAAACATTTTGTTCATTTTATTTCCCAGTATTTGCTGTATTTGGTCTGCTAGAATTTAGTCACTCTAAATCTGCTTATTTTAGATTTCAGGCAGAGTAAGATTTTTATAAATAATAAAGCTAGCTGATTTTAAGAGCATTGTTGACATGTAATAAGTGTGCACTTCTAGTTTGTTGCAATATTCATTGAAATGAGTTTCTGTAGAACATTAGTAAAAGTTTATGTGTGTTTTATCTAGCCCTTGACTTTTGTTTAAGATTCAGTTGAACTAAAGACAAACATCCTGTAATGTGTTTGTCTTTTACAGTGCATGAAGATAAGTATTGATAATAAGTATAGGGCAAACTTGTAGACACAAAACAATGAGCTGTCTTTGCTTGTGTGTCTTTCTCTAAAGGTTCAGAGTACTTTTCTTGAATGAAGACTGAGGACAGTGTTGAACTATTATTTGTCAGTTAACAATGCATAGCTATAATATACAATTATATAATTTGTAATGTTCTAAGAAATAGTCACTAATAGACTGACTTAATTTCAGAGTACTTTGTATCACAAGCAGTCATTTGTATATGGTTATTTGGCACAATATTCTTTCAGTTCCCTATTTCTTTGAGAAATTACTACAATTTATCAACTTACTAGTCTGTAAGTTCATAAGATGTTCTGAACACACCAGACCATGACACTGTTATGAGCATTAACCAGAAGGTGGTGTTTCTTCCCATTCCTCCCAACAGTGAAGCCCACATTACAATTTGTGACCTGAAAGAATGTTTATTACAATGTCCAGGTAGTCAATACCCCATGGATTTAACAAAGGACTGTGGTACTGCAATATGTATGTCTGGAGGCAAGTTGTGTAGACTATAGGTGCACTTTATCACATACAGTCCTGTCCATAATACAAGAAGCTCTTCTAGCTTATCACATGAAGGCTACATGTGTCTTTGTTTATGTATTTATTAATCTACCTAAATGTTACAATTTTTAAAAAACTGTCTAATTTTTTTATTTACATGACAGCCCAAAACAGCTCCGAAAAGGACGTTTGGATCCATTACAAATGATCAGGTAAATATACGGTAGAGAGTGTTCAACAAGAATATCAGTTTCATTATTTCAGAGACTGCTGTGTGCATGAATCCACTGAAAAGGATATTATGAAAATTGAATAAGGTAACAGAGGTGCTTATTGCCCTGATAAAGAATCTTGTGATCAGGGCCAGAGCCTCTTATAGCTAATCCTGTCTCCGAGATGGGCATAACCTTGTTTTGCCTCAAATAGTTATGTTAGATTGCTTAAACTATCTTTTTAAATTAAAAAAGTCAACCTTTTTTTATTTCTCACTCCCATCCTTCTGTAGTGGTGCAGATAAAAATGTAGCAGATTATTTTTACCAGTCAGTCATTTTAATGGTGAAAGGTACTATATAAATGTTAATTATGCTTTTCCTATGGACTCATACCCTTTCAAGTGTGAATGAAACCTTCAGATCACTGGGATAATGTGGTGACTGAGGTACAGTTCATTCCAAATAACAATCTGACCCTAATGGAAGTTTTCACTTCACTGAGGTTTTAATGATGATAGAGCCATTACTTCAACATCAAGAATTTAATCCTGAAGGGTTTTCTTCATGTTTCTCTCAGGTTTTTTAACTCTCAGTTTCTTTGCTCATAGGGGAGAGAATTAGATATTTATAATCTTAAAAATATGTTTCTTTAATGTTTCATCATTTTTTGGAGTGGTTAGAATGGGAGAACTGTCTGTAGAAAATGCATTTGTTACAATGCAGCATAATGTCACACCTAACCTCACCCCTTAAACAATGTGAAACAAGCTTGCTTGATTTAGGAGAACATATAATTTTCTGTAATTCTTTTTTTTTTGGTGGATTAAAAAGATGTATAAACCTGTAATGAATAGCAAGAAGTACTCTTGGATAATATTTTTCCATAGAAAATTACTCAAGTGTTAATAATTAACTTGGAAGAGATCTTTGCATTCTTTTCTGTTTCTCCAGTAGTTTACTGCTAGTGATGGGGAACTGAAGCTCTATTTTATATCAAACTCTTATGCTGTAATGAAAAATATCTTCTCATACTTGATAGTTAAAGAAAAGCAGAATTAGGTATGCATATGTATAGCTGCATGTATTCAAAGTCTATATGAAGTGGTTGTTGTAGTTGTGGGATTTAATGACAGAATAATCAGTGCCCATCTGTCAACTTGTGTACAAATAAAGAAGGAAGAGATAGCTGACAGGTTTTTCTCCTCTAGCTTCTGTTACTTTTTTTTCTGGAAATCTATGTTGAAGCATAGAATATATAATTCATTGTTTCTCAGTAATTATGAAATTTATTGCAAATAACTGCTAGCCAGATTGAAGATGAAGAGGAAACTCTCACTCTGCCTTCATGAAGAGATCAGCATAGAATTACCATTGTAAAATTTAACCTAATTGGTTCAAAATGTGTATCTTGATTTAGAAATGATTGCCAGGCTTGTATTTTCATGTGCCTTCTGCTAAAGAAGCCAAAGCTGTATTTATTTTATTGTTTCAAAATGTGTGCCAGTTCACTTTAGACTGTGCCTCGTTGCAACTTAATGTTGTCACAAATACTGTGCGAGTGGCACAGTAATTTTTGAAATGTGGATGAATAGTTCTTTTCCATGAAATAAATTATTACTTATGTAGGGTCAAATTCTGGCTTTGAGAAAACAAATTAATGAAAGAGTACAACCTAACACCAAATTAGAGCTATAAATGCATTCACTTAACGGTGGGTAGCAAGATACAAATAATATAAATCTTTTACAATTAGTGAGAAATAAAGAACCTTGCACACTGGGAACGTTTTCTTTCCCTTTGGTCTGAAATGTCTCAAATCAGTTTACAACACACATACAATTACATGAGTAAAGGTGAGACAAGCACAATAAACAGAAATAACCAGGTTGGACACAGTTCATTATTACAAGTATGATGCAAAAAAAGAATTAGTCAGCATCTTTATTGATGGTCATCCTACACATTCAGCTTTAGTGATCTACATTTTAGCTCTGCCCTTACAGAAGATATGTCTGGCAAACTGCCTTTACATCCTTTCTTCCACTGAAGGGTGAGAGATGGGAGAAAAGAGGATAATTGTGATATTCCCTTGTCTGAGCAGACAGCAGAAGGTGGAATCTAGTTCTAGATTCCAGTCTTTATTTTAGCAGACTACTTTGTCAACGCTAGTGTTTTAAAAGAAGCTATGTTCATGCAATATGTGTAGCATTTCTTTGCAATTCCAGGAGTGTTAATTGTTCAACAAACCCCATGAAAAAAATTGATTGTTTTCAAATTGATCTCATAACTATGTGATATTTTTTTTAAATGAAAATAGATCATCGTTTCTCACTGGTATTGTAATTTTCACTACAAATACAAAATATATAATAATGAAGAAAGGAATAGTTTTAATGAGTTTTAAAATTTTTAGTTTATTTCTAATAAACTGTTATGGCTTAGTTTTGTCTGTAACATCTAACACCTGAATTATGTAGTAAGCCCCTTATCAATGATGGGTTTTTATGCTAATGGTTTCAGATCATGTTTAGAGTTGTTCCATGAACACACAGTCACTTTATCTTGTTTTCGTTGAAATTGAATATTGGTTTCAGTCCTCTGGTGTATGCATACTGTCTTGCCTTTGGACATGGTTGAAATTTGGCTTTATTCCTCTCTTCCACACTCATTCATACAACAGAGAAACCAAATTACATCTGTCCAGGAATTTAATAATTTTTCTGCAGAAATGGAGAAACTAGTTAAAAAAAAAAACAAAAAACAAAACAAAACACAAAAAACCCATCAAAAACAAATCACAGAACAAAACACCCTACCATCCCCTCCAAACCCACCCACCCTGTTTTTCCAAAGTATCCATTTCTTCACGTTTTCTGTGAAGCTTTCTTAAGGCTCTAGAGCAAAATCAGATATTGCAAAAGTAACGTAAATATGGACATGTATGTTCCTGTATACAGTATATATAAAAATATATATTCAGTGACAATTTCAGAACATTAAGGAGATGTTTCTCTATTTAAATATACTGTCATGCTAAAGTATGTTCTTTCTGTGTCTTATAGGGTCAAAATGTATTTGGTCTTGATATAATTGAGACACCCGAGGGAGATAAGTGGCCTCAACTGATTGTCCAACAGATCCTGGATAGGGAGCAGAAGGATACCTATGTGATGAAAATTAAAGTTGAAGATGGTGGAAGTCCTCCAAGATCTAGCACTGCCATCCTGCAAGTCACAGTGACTGATGTGAATGATAATCGCCCGGTCTTCAAAGAGAATGACATTGAAGTTAGTGTTCCAGAAAATGCTCCAGTGGGCACCTCTGTTTCTCAGCTCCATGCCACTGATGCAGACCTGGGCTCAAATGCACAAATCCACTTCTATTTCAGCAATCAGATCTCCAGTTTGGCCAAAAGGCTGTTTGCCATTGATAACACCACTGGTCTCATCACTATAAGAGAACCACTAGACAGGGAGGAATCTCCTGTACACAAATTAACTGTTTTGGCAAGTGATGGCAGTTCAACTCCATCAAAAGCAACAGTGACTGTTAACGTCACAGATATTAATGACAACGTCCCATCCATAGACACAAGATACATCATCAATCCAGTGAATGGGACAGTGCTTTTGTCTGAGAAGGCTCCCCTTAATACAAAAATTGCATTAATAACAGTAATGGACAAGGATGCTGATCTGAATGGAAAAGTAACTTGTTTTACAGATCATGATGTCCCTTTTAGGCTAAAGCCAGTGTTTGATAATCAGTTTCTCCTGGAGACAGCCACATTTCTAGATTATGAAGCCACACGGGAATACGCAATTAAAATAGTGGCTTCGGATTCAGGGAAACCTCCCTTAAACCAGTCTGCAATGCTCCTGATCAAAATTAAAGATGAAAATGACAATGCCCCAGTCTTTACACAGCCAATCATAGGTCTTTCCATCCCTGAAAACAATGCTCCTGGTACTCAGCTGACCAAGATAAGTGCTACGGATGCTGACAGTGGGCGCAACGCTGAGATCAGCTATATCCTGGGTTCTGATGCACCTCCTATTTTCAACCTTGACCGCCGTACAGGCATTCTGACAGCAGTGAGAAAGCTGGACAGAGAAAAGCAAGACAGATACTCCTTCACTGTGCTGGCTAAGGATAATGGGATGCCACCCTTGCAGGCCAATGCTACTGTGACAGTGTCAGTCCTGGACCAGAATGATAACAGCCCTGCTTTCACACATAATGAATATAATTTCTATGTGCCAGAAAACTTACCCATGTATGGCACGGTGGGGCTTATCACAGTTACAGATGCTGACTCTGGAGAGAATGCTGCGGTCACTCTCTCTATATTAAATGGTAGAGATAATTTCATTATAGATCCACTTACTGGTGTAATAAGACCTAATATTACCTTTGATAGGGAACAGCAGGGGTCATATACTTTCCAGGTGAAAGCTGTGGATGGAGGAAGACTGCAGCGTTCCTCAACTGCCAAAGTGACCATCAATGTTGTTGATGTAAACGACAATAGGCCTGTTTTTGTTATTCCTTCATCTAATTATTCATATGAATTGGTTCCAACATCAGCTAGTCCAGGGTCTGTAGTTACTAGAGTCTTTGCAGTTGATAATGACACAGGAATGAATGCAGAGCTCCGCTATAACATCATAGGTGGGAACTCAAGGGGCTTGTTTACAATTGACCAATTAACAGGCAATATTACTTTGAAAGAGAAGGTAATGACATCAGATCATGGCTTGCACAGACTGGTGATAAAAGTCAATGACCTAGGACAACCGGAGTCTCTTTATACTATAGCTCTTGTGCATTTGTTTGTGAATGAGACAGTCACCAACAGTTCCTACGTACAAGAGCTAGTGCGCAGGAATATGGAAACTCCAGTTGGCCAGAATGTTGGGGATGGTGAGATAACCCCACAAACCAATGATTATGTCAAGATCATCATTGCCATTATTGCAGGCACTATGACAGTTATTCTGGTAATTTTTGTTACTGCTTTAGTACGGTGCCGTCAGACGCCTAGGCACAAGGTTGTCCAAAAAAACAAGCAGAGTGGTGAATGGGTTTCCCCAAACCAAGAGAATAGGCAGATCAAGAAGAAAAAGAAGAAGAAGAAGCGCTCTCCAAAGAGTCTCCTCCTCAACTTTGTGACTATTGAAGAATCTAAGCCTGATGATCCTGGCCATGAGCACATAAATGGCACTTTAGACATCCCTGTAGAGCTAGAAGAACAGACTATGGGAAAATATAACTGGGCCACCACACCAACCACATTTAAGCCTGATAGCCCAGATTTAGCAAAGCATTACAAGTCTGCTTCTCCGCAGCCTACTTTTCAAATTAAACCTGAGACTCCCGTACCCCCCAAGAAGCACCATGTCATTCAGGAACTGCCTCTAGATAACACCTTTGTGGTGGGCTGTGACTCACTCTCCAAGTGTTCATCAAGCAGCTCGGACCCTTACAGTGTTTCTGAATGCAGCTGTCAAGGAGGCTTCAAGACTCCAGGCCCCATACACACCAGACAGGTAATGGAAATTTTAAAGTGCTCTCTTTCTCCTTCCCTTCTTACTTTACCAACCCATTTAACTTTAGCTGTAAGGAAAAAAAAAAAAAAACAAAAAACAAAAGCAAAACAAAAAAACCCACCAAAAACCCCACCAAACTTCTTTCTGCAAGGATTAAAAGTTTGAAAGGTCATGTTTGATTGAGGTATTGAAAAGTAAACAATTTGAGATTCATCAGTGTTAAAGGGAGAAAATGAAAAGAAAATGACTGTTGGCTGTAAGGAAATCGAGCAGTGAATCATTGTATTGGCGGGTATTCCTGACTGCAGATGGCAGTATGGCACTTCCTGCATTACTGCAGTACCTAGTGCAGCTCTGTAAGGCAGAGAGGGGTTATGGCACTGTCCTCTGTAGTATTGCATGCCCAAGAATTGAAGTAATCTAGGCCAGGTGGAAAGCAGTAAAGCTTTGCAAGATCTGATAAGTGGTTCTTAATATTAATGGAGTCTGGAATTGCAGCCTTCATTTGGGCATAGCCTTACTTCAAGGTCTCTCGAAAGCAGGCAAGGACTTTCGTCTGAGAGTTTCAGTGCCATTTTCAGACTAGAAACACAGTGGACTATTTAAATCAGGTGGAGTGATGCAGTCAAGAGGCAAAGTTAGGGGAAAATTAGAAGCATCAGTATAATTGCTCTCACTTATTTGCTGCTGTGCCTGATAAACCAGATACTAGCTTTTCAGAAATTCAGTATGGCAAGGGAAATGTTTGAAGAATCTTCAACTTAATAATAAAATGTGAACCAAAATACCTTTTATTCTTCAGGACCCTACAGAAAAGCTTTAGGTCACTGGAAATTGAATCTAATGTCTATCCATATTCTGGAAAGTTTCATTAATAATAAAGCTTTGCTGTTGGTCTGTTTACTTCTCTTTGCAAACATCACAAAGTTTTCAACGAAAATAGTTTTCTGGTTAAGCTTTAATTTGTCAAGCAATTAATCATTAAAGAAATATTTCAGGACAGTTTATTATATTACTGATAATACATATTTTAGTACTGTTGCTCAGGAACAAATCCTCAGTACGACTAAGTCTGTTAGACTTTTTGCACCAGCTGAGGTTTTGAATTTTTTTCTATGGGCTTTGTTTTATTATGACTTTAGTGATAACAAAATGTGCCTAAAAATGTTCCTTGTTCAAAGTAATCAACATATTTTTTAAAATTGTAAGATGGGTTGTTTATTTTATTCTGTTTTATTCCCCTTACAGCACAAATCTGTGCAGTAGTCCGTATCACTATGCTTTATAAACCTTTCATCTTTTTCTGAGATGGATTAACAGAAAAATTCAAGGAAAAAAAATTTCTCCTATTTCTAAGACATGACAGCAATGAAAAATGCTTAGCTTTTTGAGATTTGAGTATTTTCTATCAAAGACATTTCAATGTGTTAATTTAAATTATATAGTAGAAAAGCTTCTTGCTAATTTGTTCATCTGTTTGAACTCCCATAATTCTGAGGGTGGCGGTGCTGTTTTCAGCATTTCTATAGGCCTGATCTCAGTGATTTTTCAATTGAGTTCTGGTGTAGTTCCTCTGAGCCACAAAGGTTCTTCCATTGTCTGCTCAAATACACTTTGTCATGCAGTAATGCTGCTAACAAAGAAAGCAAGCTCATGACTAGGTTTTTACTAACATAGTTCTTCCATCAGAAGGGGCTTTTAAAGTAGAATGGAAAGCAATTCTCTTCTGCAGAAGTTGGTTGGGGAAAAAGAGCATTTTCTTTTATCTGTACCTTAAAGGTCAATGGCAGAGGCTTCCTATTTGGAAGAACAGAATAGAACTGGGTTTTTTCTAATACTTACTACCTGTTACTAGCTTATCTTCATATAACTGTATGTGAAATTATATTAGTATGATGCAAGGAATATATCAAAAAGAGATTAATGTTACTACTTGTATTGATTTTGTTATATCTACAGCTGTCCTTCTTTTAGGTATATTTTTCTGTATGGAAGTGATCACATTGTTGGAGAAAGTATAACTACTCACTATCAATGGCCCTTTACACTAATTTGGAAACAACATTTACCTTTAAACATGTGAATTCACATTTTTATTACTTATTGAAATAAAATATAAGTAGTTTCATTAATGCATTTATTGACATAAATCAGGCAAGAAGGCCATTGGAGTTAAATCTTTTGTGTTGGACTGTGATCACAAAGGCAGCATTGTATTTCATCATAAGTAAAACTAAGCCGAGTATTTCTTTAAACCTCAACGGATCTTTTAAAGGTCAGTCTTACTCCTAACCTGGTTTTGTATATTGTAGCCTATATAGTTTTACCTCCTGTAGGGCTGTAGAAGGTGACTCAGGACAGACTAACTTAGAGTTATCACTGTTAGCCAGTAAAGAAACGAGACAAAAATAAGTTTCTGCCACAGTGCTTCAGGTGTCATGCTGTCCCGCCATCCTCCAGCCTCAAAAACTAACAGGATGTTTGTGGTTAATGGTGCATTTGTGTCGGGTGCTCTCTGAATTTTCAGAAAACTGTAGGGCAGCTTGGAGAATTGAAGGCTAGTAAGTTCAGTTAAAAAGGGAAAAGTGCTAACTTGAAAAATGAAAATAAGATGTCTAATGTGAGAAAAAAATATTTTTATTGCTAACAATTACTGTAATTCATCCCTTTTACAAGCCAAAAGCTCTCTGAAGGAGTCTAAAGAAGATTACATTTGCTGTGGAGATATCTCTTCAGTTTCTAATCAGTGCTGATACTGATAGGCCGCACATCTCAACTGTTCTCAGTTTTGTCCATGCAAGAATTTCTACTTAGATGTTTGAAATAATATTGAGTTAAAGCTAAAAATACATGTTTTCTTTTGAAGCTCTAAATTTTGCATATGTCTGAATGGTATTGTTTCAGGTCTTTAAAGAAAGGAAATTATGTCTTTGCTTTACTGCTAAATTTGTCTAAATGATCTATAAAATGACAATAAGTCATTATAATAGTTGTACTCCAAAAGCATGCCAGAGAAGATGGAAAGGTTATTCTATTAAAAAACCAAAATATCTCTTTAGTGGTCATGTGGGTAAATAAATACAGCAATGCAACAGCTGAAATTTTTATGGACAAGGAATCAGAGACTCCTGAAGCAGCTTGAGGATACATTGAATCGAGAACTACATGAAGTCAAAGAGGGAAAAGTCTGGTCCGAACATAATCTCCCCTAAGAGAGAGATCAAGCTTCTGTTGTACTTGGACGTGAGAAAGGGAGAGTGCTATTAATACTATTTTGAAGTTACACAGTAGGAATTGATAAATACTAGTGACAGCAGACCTTCAGAATAGCATGTTTTCTTTTGGGATGTGGTAGAGAGAATTTTTTTTAAAGAAGTTTTACCAAGTGATAAATTGTGAAGGGGCTTCTTATTCAGTATAAAGTTGTTCAAACTAGGATATTTGAAGACGTATAAAATGAAACTGACTTTCAGTGTCTTCAGATTTTCATTGTTTTGGTAGTCATAGGCTTCATGGAAAGATGCATTTCTATGGTAGAAAAACAAACAGCACCTTTAAAGTTTATCTGTCTGCAAGCTTTGTAAAATCTCAATTGCTTTTGACACTTACCTTAGTGAGAGCAGACTATGTGAAGTATTCCACACTGACACAAGTCTTCTAATTGTTTATTTGTTTGTTTGTTTTTTGTTTGCATTGGAATGATGAAAAGAAAGGAGAGGTTTTTCCAGTCTGGTTTTCATGTAGTGCATAACACAATTTTTAAAGTCTGAAATCTTTGCTCGAGTATAAACAGCAGTCAGACAATTCAAATGCCTGTCTAGGTATCAGCCTGTCTATTCAAAACATGCATAATTATAGAGTACAATGTTATCGCTGGTAGCTTGCTTTAAAGAAGCTGCTGGCACAAAGGTTCATTAGAACTTCCTATGCATTCTTCTTCTTGTCCCTTTCTTTTAATTAATGCTATTTCAGACATTCTTTTCATTTGAAAATACCATAATGCATACTATAGGAACAGCAGAAGTCTTCAGAAATAAAGACCCACTCACTCAGGGTCCTCTGAGTGACAATTTGGTATTGTCATTTTTAACTTAAGAACAAATTTTATCTGACTTTGTGTTAGTGAAGAAATGTGAGAGTTCATGAAAGCAGCACTGGAGGACTTGCACTGATAGAGCTGAAAGGTGCAGTCATGCTCTGAATCTATGATTACATGCCTTTTGGTGGTGCTCCCCACTTCACAGTGGATGCTGGTCTGTATGTTTATTTAGCTCCACTGCTAGTACACTATACCATCTTTGAGAATTTGAGGGAGTGAACAGGTGTGCAGATTGATTTTTCTCATATTTACTAAAGCAAATCTTCAGTAGTTTATTTTAGTTGCCAGGATTCTATCATCTGTAAACATATCCATACTTATGAACAGGAATTTCAGGTGACACAGTGATCTCTACTCAACTTGTTTGTTAGAAACTGACTGGAGATAGACATTATATTCCTTATAGAAATCTGAATGGGAAGTAGACCTCATTTCAAATACATTGCCTTTTGGGGGCCCTACCATCTCACTAGCAACTGCTTAGACCTGCTTACAGTCATGGTATATTTGTTTTTCTGATTTGAAATGTGGTGAAATGTCATTATAGCTTCCCACTCACTATAAAAACAATGTGTTTAGGTTGTGAATTGAAAGAATGTTGCATTGCTCCTGAAACTATCAGCTTTGAAAACTCACCAGTTGTGTAAATCTTTAGCTGCAGGATTTATTGTTTTGTTTAATAACAGTGAGACTAGTGAGTTTAATCTAGTATTTTGTAATAATCAGTAGGCGGTGCTGATGCTTCTCATATGTAAAAGGGTATAAAGTTAACACTGGTACTTTGCATTGACGGATACAGAGTAAATTACACTCAAAGAACATTTTCTTCTAAATATCAGCTAAATAGCAGTTGGTTTAAGCCCTTCCTAAAAGCCATTTCAAAATTCATTACTATGATTCTAAATACTTTTGTTATTTTCTCTTAATTTTCTGGCTGGTAATTTTGCTGGTAGTTCTTATATCGTGCCATGGATACACATTCCAGAAAAAAACTGAAATTCACATCTGGAGAAAAGATTTCTAATGGAAGGATAAGTGAAAGTGCAACTCAGAAGACAGTGAGCAGTTATTTAAATGTGCAGTACTACTGAAGTAAAGGTGGTCAAGAAAACGCTTTTCCTCAGTGGAACACTTTGAAGAAAAACTTCTTCAGAATTATTCTTTTAATATATATTTTTCACTGGAAAAGCATGGGGGAAAACATCTGGAAAGTACCCACCTGCTTCATAGTAGAAGACAAAACCAGAGCACAAATGGGAAGAAAAGAAAAAAAAAAAAGTTTTATGTGAGGAAAAACTGAAAGATTTTTAATATGACACAAGTAAAAACTAATTCAGACAAAACAAAGTTTTTGTTTTTTTTTCTAGTAAGAACTCATTGACTAAGTTTATATTGAAGTTGGTAGATGAAGTTCCAGCCTTAATAATTGGGTGATTTTTATGCAAGCTAGAACAATATGCAACTTTGTCTCCAATAGCAGCTTGCCTTTGAATAGTAGCAATACAAATTTTCCTAAATATTAAGTTCATTTCACCTTCATTTTATAGAAGGATAACTGAAAAGTTTACTATTTTTTCCTCATGACCCAACCTTGTTGTTTTTTTTTTTTAAATGACTTATAGCTATAAACTATTGTCAACAATGAAGTCTGATTTAACTGCAGTTTAATTTTCACACTTGTTTCTTTTCCTATTTTCTCCCAGAAGGTATTGCACTCAATAACCTGCAGTTGATAGCAATTTCCTGACCAGTGAGTGGCTATTGTCTTGGTGACTGTGGTATCAATAGTGCTTTCTTCCCTGTGAAATAATTGATCTGAATGGCTTAATTTCTGTGAATTTTTAGGACTCTAAATCTATTGATGATAAATATAGATTAAAGATGCAAAAGAACCCTTCAAAGTATTTTATCCTCTTGGGAATGATGCTTTTGAATGAAGTCTGCTAAAACCCTATAGAACATGTTCTAGATGGTATGGTAGTATTCTGATAGCTGTAGTTAATCAATAGCACTTGGGGGTTTCAAGCTGGTAAAGAACAAAAAATGGTAAGAGACCTAGAATAACATACATAGAAGCTGTTTCTGTGGCTGCTTCTGTTTCACTGTTTTTGCTATGTGTATATAGATGTGTGCAGATTTTTGCTTGTGTATAGGAACCTGAAAACACACACCCATCAAAAACGGTTGGTTACTCGGAACCACAGTAGTTCAGTACTTCTCAAATCATACAGTGATTGACGTGGTAGAAATTTGGAAACAAACTTTACAGTATATGGGGAAAATTATGCAGGAAAGGGCTTTTCTCATGCTGTTTCTCTGTTTGCCAGCTCTGAACGTCATCGCATCTGATGTTATATACTGAAGTCGTACGTGTACACAATGATGTTAAGCCAGCAAACATGAAAACAAGGAAATAGCACGAGAAAGCCCTTTGTCCTGTCTCTGATTGCCGAAGAAATTTATCGTCTGATCTCCAGAGGGGTTTGGAAGTGACGATGAACTGTTCAAGCTGCCCTACTGAAAGGTATCAAGGGCAAGAATTTTTTAAAAAGAAAAGACAAAGAAATTTTAGTACATTGTGCTATAGTGTTCTATAACGTAGTTTTGCTAAGAAAAAAGTAATGTGACCCATCCTTCTTCACAGTTGGCAATTATGGTAAATCTATTTTGCTTGTGATCATCATTTTGTCCCAGATTTTTTCCTTATTTATTTTAGTTGAAACAATTAGGAATTTTGTTTCTATAAATATATTAAAAGGGAGCAATAAATTTTATTCATACATTAAAAAAAGAATGTAAAGTTCTTTATACTCCCTGCATTTAAAAAGAAAAACAAATGAATTGTTGTCACTTATAGCACCATTATACATGTTAAGAATGAAGTGTTATTTATATATATTCCATAATGTTTTTAATTATGATATTGCTGCTATGAATCATAAATAGAATTGATCAAATCACTGCTTTCTCATTTTATAGGCACAATAGTATTAGTGAAAAAATGAGTACTTTCTGCTTTCTTATCCACATTTTGTAATAAACGATCACCTTTTAAATAACTGAAAGTATTCACTTAACTTTGAAAAATAAAATTTAATTTGCATTTTGCTTGCTCAAATCTATATAATGTCTGTGTAACAGCTGCCATACGTTTAACCTTTTGAAGTACTTTTATTTAAAAAGAAAAAAACCTCATAAATCCAATGGCTTGCTTTTCAGTGTGATAAAAGAGGAAATAGCATACATACTTTTTTCACTGTTAGCCAGCACATGGGGGGGAAAAAATGGCCTGCTGTTGGGTTTTTTCCCAAATTATTTCTCTATATAGTTAACATTTTTTAATTTAAATTTTTTACATTATAATTTGTTATTTAGCACAGGTCATTTAAAACATAAAGTTTGAATATCATAGCTTCGTTTGCAGGTTGGTTGCAAGTTCTTGTATATTGCCTCACATTTTAGGGAGTAATGCTTAATATGTATCATCTATAATATTAGAATTTCATATGCAATGCAAAAATCTCTTAGGAAGCAAAGGAGTATAAAGAACCCTGTTTTCTGCACTTATATAAAAGACATGTAATATTAGTTTGCTAGAATAAAATGAAATACAGATACTGCTTTTAACTGGGATGTATACAGTATATATATCTTTCTTTTAAAGAAAAAGTTATTAATAATTCATGAATTAGACTACAACATGGAATTCTTACACATTACTGTATGTTTGATGTAAAGATATTTATAGGCTTGTACTTAATAATCACGTTGCCTCAGTTCTTGGACTGCAGAATGTCTACCATGACTGTTGCCTATAGTTTCCTGCACATTTGCTATCTGGCTCTTTTAAAAATGTGTATTTGGCTATTTGATCTGTAAAATAAATTCTATTAATAATGAAGTACGTATTGTAATTTAGCATATTGTATTACATAATTATAACTATGACTGTTACAGAAAATTTTTCATTTCTGATAATGAAATCATTTTCTTGGAAAGAAGTTTATGTATCTGTAAGACAGTTTTGCTATTCCTATTTATCACGCCCTTGCAGCATTTATGCTTTAAACTAAAAAAACCAACACTTAGTGGTTAGACATACAGTAATGATATTTATTGACTCAACGCCACAATTCGGCCAGTCGCTTTGCATTGAAAGTTTCATTCCCAGCCTAGTAAGGAATTTATTCAAGAAGTATTGTTTAGTGTAACAAAGTGTGGTCCTGCCTGTTGCTATTCCAATTGTTCACTTAGATGCTCCATAGGTGGGTGATGGGAGACATTCAGATGTATTTGTTAGAGTAATAACCCTTTGGCCCAGTAGGGCCCTTCGTTTGTCATGATGATAGTAGACTTTCAGTTTCCTCTTTGTTTTTTAAATCTTTGGACTTCTGTTCTTAACAATAATTAGGTTGGATTTCCTTCATGAGAAAACTCATATACATAAAACTAATGTTTGATTAAGAAAAGCACACAATAATTGGAATGCTTACATGGAATTTATGTATGTATTAATGGAGGGATAGTGAGATGAGATACTGGACTAGGTTAGTCTAGCCTAACTTCAAGCATGTAACTTGGTCATCTCAAGTGGACACACAGTTGCGCTCAGTTTTTTCTCTGGTAGTGAAGAGGCATAGATACGCAATAGCAGGTTATTTTGATTTTAGGACTGCATGCCCTCTAGAAGTACCTACTTTCTTACGCTGAGTATGAAGAAAACCTTTGATAAGTACCTTTCTAATTTGAACATGGCAATTAGGTGCTTGCAGAGAAAAATATTTTTCATGACATTCCTAGTTCTTTTGCTTTCAACCTAGCTGAAGGTCTACCTTTTTCCTAGTATTTCACTGCTCGTATTCTAGTCTATCAATAAATAATTCTAAAAGAATCTAGGATGATTTTAAACTTTAAAAAGTACTTTAAAACTTTATAAAAGGTGCATCATGTGGTTGGATTATTGGTCCAAATCAGTAATCTCCCTTCTAGTTATCTCATGAGTCAGCACAGCCAAATATAATAACCCTCCAAATGCACTAAGGGAAAAGCCAGCAACCTCTTAAGTGGTTCAGTTTTCTGTGTTTTTGTTTTCTTACATCTAAGTATCACTTTTAAAAAAGTAATTATTTCATAGACTGGCAGAAGACTTGTTCAGAGAGCTCATTTCCTTCTGATGGTTATATGGGTTCTTGAAAGTCTCATGAATGCCTATATGTGTACTGACCAAATATGTATGTGTGCCAAATAGCACTTTATATGCGGTTCAATGATGTGAAAGCTAAATGGAAGCCAGTTAAAAACAATCTATAGTTAGTTTTGGTTTTATTTTTTTAAATGAGTAGTAGCATCCTGAGTCAAAGCTCGGTGTATCTGTGTCAAAACCAGCTCGTGTTCTCAAGTGTTTTCACCTACAGAAATTCTGTTCTCTGACTGCATGGAAGTTAGAGTAAATTAAGAGCAAAAGTCACTGAGTTGACCAAATGCTGCTGTTGAAATTAAAAGCTCATTATGTTTTCTTTGAAATATGAATCATACTTTCTAAGTTATTTTATTGTACTTTGGACTACATTTATTTTTACCATCATCTCAGTAAACTTCTCAGGAGATTCATACCTTTATCTGGTGCACATTGCCACCCCTGTCACCAGTGCAGGCGGGTCTGTGTCTGTAGATAAAGTCCTAGAGTTTGGTTTTGGTTAGTTACAGTGTGGCTCAGCAAACAGAATAGTTCTTTCTTTGTTGCCAGTTTTACAGAGTAAATTAATTGCATCTCTGCTTTTAGCCCTGCAATGCCAGCAGCCAAAGATGGTGCTCAGATTTGCTCTTCTGCATCCTGGGTCATATTGTCAATGCCCGGATTTCATATGAACATGTGTCTACCAAAGCTCAATGCCACTCGATCTCAAACATGCCCTGATATCAGAGTCACTCCAAGGAAAAGCTATGGCACACAATCTGCAGTTTATATGAAAGCTGCCTATCGTATCAGAAAAAATATTGGACTTTGGAGGATATCTTTAAATCCTTTGGAATTTAATTGAGCAGACTACTGCTGAAGGGCAGTAGGATGCTGTCAGGAACAAAGCTGGTTTTTGATGTAAATAGAATTATTTTTTTAACATAAACTGTAATGCTGCGGGGTTTTTTTGTTACGCATTTTCAGTGATTTCCCATTTTACCATAAAACGTATATTTATGGTATCTCCTGGTCTTAGGTATTATTTGTAAAATCTTTTTAATATATATTTTTAATATATATTTTTGCTTTCATATTGAATTACCGAGCACTGTTCCTTTTTATGTCTTATTTATCTATTTCTAAAATAAATTTTGTTTGAAGATTATATTTGTATACCTTCTGGAGAAGCACTGTTTTTAAATGCACCTCTGATCTATTTGCTTAGTGCATGCACTCCTTCAAATCTATACCTATATACTGATATTTATTACAGTGATTAGGAGTAGTAATTATTAAAATAACTTTACCATACATAAAGTACCATAAAGGTTACTAGTAATCTCTCTGAAGAAATACGCTTCTTTTAAAAACTCATGCTCCTTAGCAGTACATTTCTTTTGTCTATATTTTCTTCAAAGACATCTGGCCTAAACAGGAATTGCAAGAGCTGTACATCTTTTAACAATGTTTACATGTATGTGTGAGTGTTTATACAGTGTTTAGAGCTAGAGAGAGAGAGATAGTTCTGATATATATATATATATCTGTGTATGTATGTATTTTGTGTGCATGTGTATATAAAGAAAGAGCATGAGGGTGTATATATGCATTTGTCACATATTCAATTACCGAAGTTTATAGGCAGTATATATTACATAGAATATAACTGTAGATATGTGCCTATAGCGGTATCCAATATATCTTGCCATGAATCATAGAATCGTTCAGGTTGGAAAAGACCTTCAAGATCATCGAGTTCAACCGTTAACCTAGCACTGCCAAGTCCACCACTAAACCATGTCCCTGAAAAGATAGCCAAGCACTCAGATTTTCACTTTACCAATTTATTTTGAGATCTGGAAAGGTCAGTCTTTCCTTCTGAGAGTGTACTGGGTTCTCACTGTATTAGAAAGCGACTCTTGATAACTCTTGGAGGTTAGGATACAATATGATAAGTACAGTTTTGAATTTCAGTTCTTTTTCGTTCATTATTTCACTTTTACTCATTCCAATGCTATCTCTCACTATTCCAAAATACTATTTTTTACCATGATATAGACTCATTCTCTTAAATCTAACCACTGAAAATGTCACAAAAATGACGTTTCTTTATTTCCTCCAAATTGTGAGCCTCTGCTTATTTCATAAATACACACATGTAAACCAAGTTCAGTTATTTATATTCATACAGATGGATATTAAGTGTGTTATGAGGAATTTTTCAGGGGTACCTCTGACTTTCTGCAATCTTTTACATAGATTTTATTTGTTTGTATTTACTATGTTTTTTGTTTTTACGGAAGGTGTTCATTAAAGCTCAAATAACTTCCAATAAAAACTGAATGATGATATCAAAGATGTGAGGTTTGATTTCCCATCACTGAATTCTAGTTAGGACTTATAAGCTGAATTCCAGTCTCTTTTCTCAGCATAGTTTTCATCCTTTTTCTGCTAAGAGAATATGTCCATGGCTGTCAGATGGATGAACTGTGCTCTGCTTATGTTCTGTTTCCTTCTGGACTGTGATGCTGTTTGTCTTTGTTCTTGGTATGATCACCAGAGTCTGACATGAAATTTGAATCCAAGACCTTTCCTCAAAAGATTTTCCTCTTTTTTATTGTCTAGGCAGTACAAAAATATCCCTTTTATGTGTCTGCATTGATAGCAAACAAGTTGCAGGCATATAGACACACTGACACTAATATGGATCTGAAAGACTCCAATCATAGACTTTCCCACACAAAAATACTTTGTCTAGATCCATGTCTAAACCATCACTGGGCTGATTTTTTCTTTATTTCTCTTTCTTCCTCTCTTCACCTTCTATTAAAAAAAACAATGTGACAAATTCTGGTCTTATCCAGACACTAGTGAACGTGTGTTTCAGATAAGCAAATGACCCACAGACAGAAGTACCTCAAACAGGGGAATGGAATTTGGAACCTCCTTTCTTTTGAACTTTCAGAGTATTCGAATAACTGAAAATATTTAGGAAAACACATACCTTCTATGACTTAGACGTACTTTATGGGGAAAGAAAAAAAATTCTTATTCTAACCAAATAGTATCACAAGCTCTTTATCTGTTATTTTGGGTTAAATAACAATTTAAATATTTTAGCTTTTAAAATATTAATTAATTACAAATAAACACAAAATAACAGCTAAATATTTTGTGGCAGAAGTGGAACTTATAAAGAAATAAGAATAAATCTATATATTTTGTAAGTTTTGGAGAATTATGTCATTGAACTGTATACCAGCAATTTCCATCTGTTTGGGAGTGCCATTGGTGGAATTGTACTAGACGATCTGACTTGAAGTTAAGAGGACATTTTGGCTTACATATATGTGGCACAGTGGTTTTATTTTTTTGGGGGAGGTGAACACTCAAATTATTCTATATTTTCAAATCAATTTGTTGATAAGGTGATCTGTATGATCTTAATTGTTAAGATACAAGAAAGCATCTTAACGTATCTGAAAGAAACTAATAGAGTACTATTAGTAGTAGTACTATAGTAGTATTTATTCTTGCCCCCAAATAAATGAAAAATATCTCTGCCTCAGCTATTCAATGCTGTATATCTTTTGTGATTATCTGTCAGCTGAAGTTGCTAGGGTCCGTATAGACAAGGCCATGATCGTGTGTCGGACCTAGGCAGTATTAAGATAGCAAGAGATGAAAGAAAAGGAAGATCTTGTTAGTGTATAGTTTTTATTGTGGTAAGATAGCGGTTTTTATTGATCCTTAGAAATTTTGTTTCACTCCTTTTTAAAACAAATGCATTTTGAGTTGGAAGTCAAAAAGAAATAAAAGTTAGACTTGAAAAATATATGGTACAGTTTTTTTTCTATTTTAACTGGATAAAGCTATTTAAATTCTTAAGGAATATACCACAAGTGTGGTATGATTTGCCTTTTTTCCATTTTTAAACTTACTTGATGTAAAATTATAGGTTTTATATAACAATAAAGTGTCTTCTAGCTTTGTTGCATTTTATTTCTTGAAATCAATTTAAAAAAAAAAAAGGGCAAGTACTTTTGCTTGCAAGTACCCAGTTGTTATAATTACATAAACATAAAGGTATAGATATTTAGAATTATACACTAGGAAAGCATAAGCATTTTCTACCTTCTGCCTTCTGTTTTCAAAAGCACCTGGTTTTGGGAGGGTTAACATGAAACTGTAGCAAACATAGCAATGAATCAAACTGAATCTGGTAAAGTGCTTTTCTATTTTGAATAAGAGTATTTGTAAACAAAACTTCAAGAGGGGAGGAAAACATTGGATTATGTTCTCAAACTTAGCAGAAAGGAGGCAGGAACTTCTACAGCCTGCTGAGATTTTGATTGCTATTGATTTCAAAGTTAGAAGCCAAAACCACTACAATTTATAGAAGAAATGTTTCTCCCAACTCGTGTTAAACTCAGAACTTGATGAGAGCTGCAGCTAAGAGCTGCTGCCACTTGTAAAGGTATGTCTGATACCGTTATTAGCAGCAGTGACCGGCATTGTTGTATTCACTGTTCTACAGTCCATGCTGAGTCAGCTTGATCTATAATATTTTTCAGAACTGAGTGGGAACAATGGATTTACCAGAAATCCTAAAAGAAAATCCTGTTTTCCTCTCTCAAAATAGCAGTAAGCTGCTCTTCCGAATACAGATACCTAATACTTTTCAGAAGTATGCCCCATTAGACACATTGAAGTAAGATAATAGCTTGTATGTGGATCTTTATTCTTCACACTAAATATTCACCTTTTTAACTCTTATTTTATAAATCATAGGGCTGTAGAAGGCTATACATAGATATAGACACTAAAAGAAGGCAATTTTCTACTACTTTTCAAATGCTTGTTTTCTTATAAGGGAGTATTCTAAGATATGTCTTGCTGTTTAGTAGCATGGATGAATGCCTTTTTTAATGGCCCGAAGCAGATTTTTATTTTAATCTAGCAAAATGACATTGTGACTAATTAAAAAACATGGATAAACAGATTGGTGTTTACTTACACATGGGGCAATCATCAAACCTACTAATTTTGAAAACATTAGGATTCCTTCAAACTTACTAATTCAAAGATAACTTCTAAATATGTGATGAATACATTTTAAGAAAGTAGTAACATCCTTTGGCCTTTTTATAGCCAAAGTTGTGAAGTAATACCTGATAAGTCATCTTTGCCAATTCATTTCCCTTTCTTCGTCAGGTTTATTGTAAGACCACTTCTAGGTATTATTCCTTTGGCCAGCTTCCTAACTCAGGTTACTTCATGTCCTGTTCATCAAATATTACCTTTGTTCTTTCATGATTTAAAAGAATACTTATATGGTCTAACACCATGAGATTCTTGTTTTCTGGTCTCTAACAGAGAATTTAGAATTCTCTTATTTATATGTTTCCCTATATTTATATTAATATATTAAAACTATGGTGGGGGGTTTTTTTGTGTAACAGTCCAGACATACGTAAGTTCTTGCACTTGGCATTATGTCAGCTTGACATTTGACAAAAACACTGTGATAACAATGAAAGGAGTTAATATCAGATGTATACATCTCCTTTGACAATGCGTTATAACTTTTTAGGATATTTTGGTGAGTCACAGAGTATACATCTATTTGTTATATCAGAGTTCTATAAGGTTACAGATCATGAATTCATAGTATAATTCAGGTTCAGAGGGACTTGTGGAAGTCACCTAGTCCAAGCACGGTGCTCAAAACCAGGCTAATTTAGATCAGTTGGCTCTGAACATTGTTCAGTTGACTTCTGAGTATCTCTACGTATGGAGATTCCAAAACCTTTCTGAAACAACAGTTCCTATTTGACTACCCCCATGTTTTTCCTTGTCTTAATTAGGAATTCCCCTCGTGTTTAATTTCTATTGAAAGAAAATGTATATGCTTTACAGCTTGATATGCAGTACTTGAGTACCAAGGAAACCTTTTCTGGGGCCTTAGAGAATATCCAGCAAAGTCTGGTTTGGACAGAAGTCATTAAAGCAGATCACAGTCACTCATTTACTTTCAGTCATACCTGTTTGTTTCTTTGACAAAGGTGTGCATTGTATCCCAGACAGCATATATGTGCAATCGTGCTTAGAGTGATTGTGTTGTGACCTCTCAAACAAGAAGCTTGTTTCCTGGCTTCCCAATTGAAAAAGTCATGACGGGATAAGGTGAAGGTTTCCATTCAGCTCTAGGGAGGCCCTCACGTGTTCAGGTGGCCTGTCTTTCTTCATTCCTTCCTTCCTATCTTGAGAATTGCTTCATTTTGAATTAGAAAACTGAGCCGCTTCACATGAGGAAGCTGCAGGATAAGTTCTTTCTTCACAGTCTCACTTCTGTCTGTATCTCCATCTTCCTCTTCACTTGCAGATATTGAACAGTCTTCAGCTGTCTCCTCATGCTTCACCAAACACGTCTTCATCTTTTTCAGTGTTTGTGTCTTTTGCACTCTTTCTGTTTTAGTGCATACTGTAGTATGTTGCATCATCACACTATTTTTTTTGTGTCACTCCATATTAATGCTGATTCAGAATTTGTGAATATTCACACAAATGAATTTCAAACTTCTGCTGAGAACCAAGCATATTTGGGAGAATTTGAGTCTTTGCCATGTCAATATTTTGAAGACAGTACTTTTTCCTATGCAGTCTATTTCTGGGATCTTCTCAGAATTCTCTGAGATTAATACATTCCTGTGTCAGTACTAATGTTTAATATTTCTAGATCCTCAAGTATATGTAGATGTCTCAGTGGAAACCAGAATCTTAATTGTTTTTATGGATCCACTACTTATATGCATAAATATCCAAAGGTATTCAATTTACTTATAAATGTAAATATTTCAAATGTACCAATTCATGCATTTTCAGGGTAAAGCCCAGAAGCATAATGTTTTCTGCTCACTTGTATGGCTCATCAACTTTTGTATTAGTCTTTATTTTATAAATATGTTGTGAGGTTTTCATTTGGATTCCATCTAGTTCTACTAGTGGAAACACTGATAAGTTGACAGAGTCGTGATTGTTTTACTCACAAAGTAATGAGTCAATGAAACCTTTTCAGAAACTTCCCATGAAGGTGGTATATTAAAAGCAGATAGAAATGACAGAATAATGCTATCAATATCAATTAAAAAAGGCAAATGTAGCTGGTGGGGAAAATATTCCTTTGACATTATATGAGATATACAATGGTGCAATTATCTGTTCGCTTTCACCTACCAAGCATGATTTATTAGTTACAGTATTTTGGCTTTGAAACACTGAAGACTGCTAAGACAGCACATGCTCAGTTGTGCAAGGGTTCCAACATCTGTCCTGACAATCCTCTTACAGAAAATCTTTTTGGAATTTGAAAATGGCAACATAAGTTCTGAAATGGATATGAAAGAAACAAAGTATATGGAGGGGGGGGAGAGGGTTGGGGTTGGAAGGGAATATTTCATTATTTCATTGCCCCTTTTTAACACATTAACTGCTTGAACTGTTTGTTTTTATGATTCCAGATGGTAGCAAGATGCATATAAATGAATAAAATGAAATAGAACAAATCAAATGCTTGGCTGCTGTTCAAGAGCAGCTAAGGCTAAGCTTTATTAAATTCACATGAGGGTATGATAACTGTGGAATTTCACAGAATGAACTGCAATAATCTTACTCGTGAAGAACATCATTCTTCTTGAGATAGATGGGAGAATCTAAAATTTTATCATGGAAAAAACAAAGCCTCTTTGGAGCTTTATTTTCAGAGGACATTCACTACTTGAGTGAAATCTGTACATGTAGCACAAACAGAATCAACATGCACAATCCATTTGTACACATGAAAAGTTTTAAGTGTTTGTTCTTTCTCGGTGGCAAAGTGGAGAAGACTTCAAAGAACATTAGTATGTTCTATTTTAAAACTCTTCCGTGTGTTATATAAAGTCCCTTTAGGAATAAGCATATTTATATTTAAAAAGGGGAGGAAGTATTAAATTTTAACATTATATTAGAAATATTTAATTTATATTTAAATAGGAAAAAATATAAAGCTGACTAAAATATTTTGGTTGATTTGTTGCAGGATATAGTTCACATCATTGATTTTTTTATGCTTCTGCAGTTGAATGGCCATCTAAATCAATGTTTTTCAGATATCTCTTTTGTCACTTAATGAAATTAACTTTAAGCAAAAAATATTGCTTCTTTTTAATACACTATTTTTCTCCTTTTTTTTTTTTTTAATTGAGGTTCCAAAATTACTGTTAAAAAATTCTGATGAAAGAGTAAAATGTTTTCCTCAAAAGCCCTGAGTATTTGCTACCAATAGTTACAGGATATATTTTGTTAAATTTTCCATTTAAATATAATTCAAATTGAATTTCATTCATAAAACTGCATTTGTAAACTGCATCCCTGTATCTAAAATGAAGGAAAGAGAAAATGCTAAAACTCAGAGCTAAATGACTCTGAGCACCCAAATATATTGAGGAGATGGTCAGGGAAAAGCAAGGGAAGGAATAAATCCAAAGCTGATTTTATATTCTGTTTGTATTTCTCTGGCTATGTTAGTCCAGCATGGTCCCCATGCAATACTTTCTGTTCCCGATGAAAAGGGGTCATTGCATGGATGGAGATGGAGAAATCTACACAGCGCTTTATAGTATCTGGAGATCCTCAGAGGAGGTTTCTTCTGTGGACAGCTAAGATAATTTAGTGGGCTTTATATCAATAGAATATTGTTTAGCCTGGCTCAATATTGACTTAGTTTCTAGCTGTATATTTGTAAGGTATTTACTCTCCATAATGACTTACTAGTTTTCTCATTTACCTGCATAGAAAAGTGAAGCAAATAAGCAACAGCATATGAATCTCTGGAAGTATATCGCATGAAGAGGTAATTGTCACAGCAGTGAAAGACAGAATCTAGGTGTTTGATAAACTGAAAGTATTTATCAAAACCAAAAATGCAGAACTTACCTGAAGGCTACCTAGACTTACTTCTGAAAATAATAGTCCAATGGTCTATATAAAAAATAATGGCCAGAAAAGTCTGACATATGTCATAACAAATAGATAACCTTTTCTTCTTGTGAAACCAGCCCTAATAAAAGCTCTCAGATGTAATCAGAACTTTTTTTCCTTTCCCTATGTCAATCAAATTTTTCCTGTTGATAATCTGAACAAAATAGGGTTGAGAACACAAAGTCTACTTTTGTATTATTAAGATGAAAAGATCCTGCCAGGGTTTGATAACATTTGAGATGCAGAGGCTGTTACAGGAACATAATGAATATCAAATATATCTGCAAAAAGGACTTTTTATCAAGATAAAATCCTGATGAAAAATGCCACTTACTCTTTATTTTCCATCAGGCAGGTTTAAAGACTGCAAGTCAAGAATGTAGATCTATATTTAATGGAGGTATTTAGTTTAGTACTCTGTGTGCTGAAATGTGAACCTTGAATTCAGTTGCTTCTCATCTGATCTAAAATATAATTTAAAAATTAGACTCTGTTCTTTCATATTCAAATACAGAATATTCTATTAATAGATCAGAATTTACCAATGGATGTCATAACCTTATGGGCAAATCTGTATAACCTGTTATTCCAAAGGAGTTGTGTAGTATTTGAACTTGTTTCAATGTAACTATTTATTTTGTGAATTATTTCCAGAGGAAAAAGTATGGTATCTGACTAGTCACTTTTAATTTATACTCTTCAGAAGTACTCGGTTCTATGAGTGAAGTAAATCAAACTGGGTACAATGAACCAAAAGTTGCCATATGCTAATTTCATATAATTGTTCATGACATAATTTTTATTGAGGATAGAAGAGAGTTATTAGTCTGTTGTTAATTGTTTAATTGGTTTCTGTTTGTTTCTGGTTTTATCTGGCATTACAACACAGCTGATGCTGACTTTGTTAAGGATGTTACTCAGGGCAGGGAGTGAGGGGCTTGAACAGGATGTTCCACTAATGGTCAGAGAAATGTGATGGGAATTCACCAGTGCCTGTATTGTAATCTTCCTCAGGGATTGTGGAAGATTGTCTGATGCTGTTTCCGTTCCATGACTTGTGTGTAGTTGTAGGCTTTGTATGGATTTTCTTTTTTGTAATTGTTTTTGCTTTAGCCATAGTGTGGCTGGAGATTGGAAGAAAAAGAAAAAAAGGTCTGAAAAGCTTTATAGCAATTTTGTTTTTGAAAGGGAGACACTGGTTGATCCAGCTTAAATGGGTACAGCTGGATCAACCAATAACCAGTGAATTAGAGACAAATACAAACTGCAAAACCTTACAGGTCAGCCCTACACCAGCTGTAAACAGTAGAGGACAGCTGAGAAGGAAAAGTGGCCCAACAGAACATACTGTGATAAAATTCTGAGAGGATAACCAAAAACAGATGGAAATGGAATACCCGTTCTTTACTAAGTAAATGACTTAGACTACCAAAGAAAACTGAATTTCATAGCTCTGTCATTTGGAGTGCTGTTGAGGATGAATGGGATTTTCTTAATGAAAGACAGAATTCTAATTCACAGCTACATTGTTGTACACCATGTTTTTTCTCAAAGTAAATGGGCTGTATTCGGGTGCAGGTATGATCTCCCTGAGGCAGTGATCATACTGAATCCTTTAGACTGATAGAAGTGAACATTTTGTACATACTTTAGTAGGAGAAGTGCTGAAAAGTGGTGAGGTAATGTTTCACTTTTCTTTTTACTATCTTTGGGTTACTTAATTCTCTTTTGCAAATTTAGAATAGATTGGCTGACAAACTGGATCAGTAAATATGTTCTATCAGGTCTAGAAACTCAACTGTCAGTGGGATGAAGCACAAGCTTGGGGAGGGAGAATAAGCAGAGCACATACAGCCTTATTATTCACTTCGTATTATGTAATGCTTGATGTTGAAGACAGCCATCAGAATTTCATAGTGATTTCTTCCAAGTGATAACAGTGTCTGTTTTGAATGACTATAACAGTAGCAGAAATATTTTTTTAATGAAGAATTTAGGTTGAAATTCAATTCTTCTGTAGGAGGTGAAGGAAAGAGACACACCTAGAGAATCATCTGCTGTAGCTGTCTCAAATACCTAACACAGGCTGGAATGAGTCACGCTGTAACTATCTTTTGTCTGTGCACTGTAGGAGGAAACTATATGAACGCATAGCTTTTAGATAGCTAAAGCTGAGCAAGATAATTTTTGAAATCTAACACAAAAATGATCACAAAGGTGAGAACATTTTGAAGCTATGACCATCAGTACTATAGGCATGTGTACTGTCAGTTAGGCAGAACTGAGGTAATTAAATGACAGATAATGCAGAGAAGAGTTTTCAAAGAGAGTGGAAGTGCTGTGCTGAGATATTTTTGCCTCCATTGACTCTAATGTTAGGGTGCTTATTCCATGTATGTTGTTAGAAGTTGCTTGAAATATTAGTAAATATTACTGTGTAAAGAGAAAATAAATTTTCTCATATTTTCCCTTATTTTTGTAGAATAAACATTTTATTTCTTACCTTTGAAAGGTCATATTTCTTACCTTTGAAGTAATTTCTCTTCAATACATAATTTTTGAACATGTATTTCCATCAGTCTGATTCACCTACTTTACTTTTTGCCATAAGCTGTTAGAGATTCAGGTGGATTCATTCTGCTTGTTTATTTGGGCATTTAATTTATCACCAGGATATTTACAAAGCAAAAAAGAACAAGGATTTTGGAGAACATGTATGCAGTATATCAGTACATGCCTCTATATTGCCAGCAGACAACCTGCAGTGGATCCTGGTACATTCCCGTAATCGAAAAAACGTGCCTTAGGAGAAAGTGAGAAATGTTGTCTTCAGTGTGGATATTGTAATCACTTTCTTGTTTGCAAAGTTCACAGATGTCAACATGCATGTTTTTTGTTTCCTTTGATAGCATCTAACCTTTGGAGAAAATGCCATTCACTTTGCTTTCTGACAGTACTCACTATTGAGCTCAGTCAATGAAGCATTGGTCAGTTTAGTAAGTCTCTTTGGCAACACATCATTACGAGATAAAGTTCACGTCATGTTGTAAGAGAAGTCAGTGTCTTCTTGAGCTGTATTCCTACAGTGCTACTTTGTACCTTGCGGCACAGCGTTTTGGGAGAAGCAGTCTGAGAGTGCACTTGTTTTCTCAAAACACTAGATATTTTGCCATGTAAGTACTACTATCAAAGCCGAAATTGAGATAATGGTTTTAAAGAGTTCATGTTCCTTTGGGATTATGCCACCAGGACTGCTTTTGGAAAATCTGACTAGGAACGATCATTTGTCAGTATAATAATTCTGAGGTGTGATGTAAATGGAGAATGTTGTATTCAGTTGCCTATTTCGTCTTCGCAGAAGCCTTTGGAAGACTGAGCAGCGCAGTTACATCTTTATGCAAAAGTGTAGGAGCAGCAGTTGGAAGTAGGTAGGATTTTATCCAAGTTAAATCTAGAAATTCCTAAAATGTCACAGAACTTTTAGAAGCAGAAGAAACTTGTTGCTTTGCACAGCTTTTGGTAAAGTCCAGGCATTTTGATGTGCGTTAAGCAGTTTTTACTTTATCTTTCCTTTACAAGGAGTACTGTGCAGGGTGAAGAGAACCTTATTATGTGTGGCGAAGCTGAAATTAAACTCCACTGTAATGCAATTCTGCCTTTTATCAAACTAGTCTATTGCTCTTTTACTGTTGCCAGAGATAGACATCCCAAATCTCATAAACTGCCATCCCATGTGATAGTAATTAACACATTTATTGTGATGTCCAGAGGGATTTCAAAGTCTAATTAGCATCTGACAGCTGAACTATCTTTTCAGCGTAAGTGCAGCTCCTGTCATGTCAGGGTGTACGTGTGTTAGAGTGGTGTGGTGAAGCTGCTCTCACACTGTGATATGTTTTCAGACTGGAGAGTTTTCAAACCTGAACCTTCCTGAGTAATCCTGATACTCACATGTGAGATTTAAGAAGTAGGAAAAAAACCAAACCCAAACTATATTTTAATCTAGTTTCTACCAGGATAATTTGACAAAAAAATTACTTCTGATGGCTGCATTTTGGTAAACCTTAACAAAGAACTACTATTATTACTGTTTATTATTTGGCTAATTTTTATTTCTTCAAGGCATCTTGAATTTATTTTAATGGAAAATCAAAGGTACACTTATTATTTGATGCTTCATCTCATTTGCTTTCTTCTAGTTTGGAGAAATAACATGCTTGTATTGTAGGAATAAAAGGCCAAGAAAAAAGTATAATAATGAAGAAGTAGAATGATATTCTATAAAGACATCTTTGCGATACTGTATATCATATTGCATTATGTTTGTTCACAGCTTTGCGCTGTAAGAAAACTACAAGGGGATGAAACCTCAAGAGAAAAAGCCCCATGAAATGAGAACAAACAATATCAGAGCATAAGGTGTCTTGCTAACCTTTAAAAATGCAATACAATCCCACACCATTTTCTTCATTCAGAAGCAATCTGCAGCTCTTTAGCAGCAAACCAATCAGTTGAGTTCTCACTCACTTTGATGTATGAGTTGAAATTTAATACAAAAAAAGAAAAGATATTTTGGAAAATCATATTAGTAGAGGTTCATTTTCATTATGTCCAGTTTTCTTTCATTATTGTATAGTTATAGGGATATCTCTATTTCCTCCACTGACCTTCTCTAGATTATTTTTGCATCTGTGTGTTTCTTCACATGCCTTGAAATCAGTGTGGTAGTCTCTGCTACTGGTTTCTTCCATCCTGTCTTGCTGTATCAATTTTAGCTACAAAATTGTATAGGTTAAAATTTTAGAATCATCTGTCCTTCACTGTGCTTTGAAGTCTTATATTTTATTTCTTTGTTCAGTGGCAAAAGGTTGCTGTTGCTTTATAAGAATTTTTTTTTTTTTTTTTTTTAGTTTTATATGAAACCAAGCATCTTGGCATGATCTCAAGTACTGAACAACAAACAAAAAGTGAAAATACAGTAATAGAAGTATTTTAGTAAATTGTTGAAGTTCTGGATCAAGGGTCATTATCTGCTTTTAACTCATTATTTCCTACTTTTAGTGACTCAAAGCACTGGAACTTGATTATCATACTGAATGAGTACTCATATTTTACAGTGAATTCAGAGGACACTGCATTTGCTCAGGAGTTGAAGCTACTGAGCATCACTGGTAGAGTATGGTGAGGTTATTCCTGTTCTTCAGAAATTTTTACTTCTGTACATGCTTAAGATAGGCTTTTCAAAACTATACAGGCTAATTCCGCTTTCGTTACAGAAGCGTAACTGTTGACTTCTGAGGATGCAGAGTAAGGTCAATGCATAAAGCTTTACAAAACTCCATTTATCTGGTTTTCATTCTAGGTTATCATTAAGAAGGTAGCCAATATAAAATAGGGAGGTTAGCAGTGAATGTAAGTGTCATGGAAATGGCTGGAGTTACAGATGACTCCATTACTGTCACTCTTTTATCTAATATCATATTGATTTATTTTAAAGTACTTAATTTTTCAGTGTTCTGTACAGTTTAGAGATCCATCTTTTTAGCCACATGCCAAGCTGGTATGGCGTACGCTGAGAATTATATCATATATGACACTATATCAAATCAGGTAATTCTCTGTGTGTCTCTATAAAGAAGCATTACATTAAGCTAAACTTAACATTATATTAAATTAAGCTGTAGTTTCGTTCTCAAATTTAAAGCAGAAGCTACTTCGGTTTTGAGTAATCAGAGAGGTGTGTGTACACGTATTTATTCACTGGTTGTTTACAGATGTCTACAGGAAAAAAAGTTTCAATAATTAGAAAATTTAAACATTCAAGAGTAAAGAATGGCTCTATGCTTAGAGCCATTAAAATAAATGCTTCTCTTTGTTAATCCACTGCTACTTACATGTATTTACTGGGGTTTCTGTCTTACCGACAGGTTAAATTACAACTGGATGAATCCAAGTTTAAACAAGACCTCTCTGATTTGATAGGATGAGGACAGTGGATTGATCCAAGTGAGGTGTAATGAATAAATTGGCTTGCTGCTTGGAGAGGGAGGGAATTATCAGCGTAGGAATGGTGATCTAAACACTTTCTTCGTGAAAGGGAGATTACTAGGAAGCAGTGGAAGGGAAGGAAAAATGTTGCCTTCCGTTTTAGAAGTGGAAGTTACAATGTATATACATTTTGTGGGAAATCTTAAATTTAACTAAAATAAAATGTTGCTCAAGCAAACAAAAAGAGCACAAATTCACTTAAGACGTTGCCCATTATTATATATACTGGAAAAATGTGAGAGCAAGATTTAGATACAACAGATAATGAGAGAGTTTTAGATATGAGAGTTCTTGATCTGTTTTTGAAGAGAACTTCTGTGTTGCATTCTTGATGAAGTATGCTGCTGTACGCTGTTCTGCGTCCCTTTTCACTTTGGAGGTCTAAATGTAAAGAAACGGTAGGCTGCAAGGAGAAACTTGTACTGGCCAGCTAATCTGTTTATCTGCCATGTTGTAGATAAAAAAGAGCGACATTCACTTGTAGCATACCTGTTCAGTCTCATCCCAAAATTTATGATAAAAAATTCTTTTTTCCAACAAATGTTAACCAATCACAATAGAACCTAGTGAGTGTTTATTTGGAACAGTGTGAATCCCTATGGTCTGATAAATACATTCATAGATTTTCTTATTTCGGATAGCATAGGAACTCACCATTTGGAAACCATTGGTATTATTTTGCCTGCATTTAGAACAGATGTTGTGGCTTAATAGTCTTCAGTCTCCATTAGCTATATTTCCATATCAAGGACACTGCAAACTTTTTGAAAAAAATGTCAGAGTAATTACTATTGCGAATTATTGACCACTTGTTCCACATAGTAGGGAGTAACATTACTTGTTATCCATTATTTAAAGGAACCGTATCACTTCAGAAAATGGGGTATTATGTGGCCAGCAAAAAGATTTTATTAAGTTGAAGCAATTTTCTTTAATTATTCTTCAACAATTCACAGTTTAAGAAAAATTGCCCTTTTTGCAAAATGAATATAATGAACGACTCCAAAGAACTCAGAGTACGTACTGTATAGGAATCTCATTTAAAAAAAAAAAAAAAAATCTCCCCAAATAAAACATCTTTAAAACTTTCTCTTTTAAGGATTTTTTTTTATGTTGTAGAACGGTTAGTAAAACCCTGTAAACCCAGCTTAGCAGCGTGTGGTGGAACCTCCTAAAGAGAGGAACATTGATTGATGGGTGTTGGTATTAAGTAGTAGTAGAATTTTCCCAGCAGATGGGACCCGTTAATTAGAGGGAAACCAAGAGCAAAACCTAGAAATGATCTGAGACTGGATTAGATATGTACCAATTCACTATGCCTAAAGAGAATTTCCTGAATTAACTGTATAGTGTAAATAATGCTCAATTAGATGATGGATTTCAGTAAGGACCTCTGTTTTGGTTTGACTTGGAAGAAGTAATGGTAACTGGAGAATGGGTAAGATACCTTTGTGCAGGATGTTTTCTGATACAGACGTTCAAAACAGACTTTATCCCCCTGAGAAGAAAAGCTTATAAGCTTTGGAAATATGACTGATTTTACTTCTTGTTCTTACAGCTGTACTAATAATTCATTATATTCAGCTTTACCCCTGTCTAGAAGAAAATAAGATGAAAAACTGATTGAAATTTCTCTTAGGAGATTTGGATTAGGAGTTAACATATTATACTAATGACCTTATTGCCCTTACCTGTTGTTGTTGTGTACCTCTGGAAATTCCACCCAGCTATATAAATGAAGTTTACAAAGTTTGAAGGTGTCTGTTACAGTGGAAGCTGCTTCACTTATGTTCTGCTTCTGATAGATCTGTAATCCCTCATTTCCGTATTATAGCACTCTGCATGTAAATGCCTACAAAGCAAGAACTTGGAGAATCCTGCAGTTCTGTATTCTTTAAAGTTTTATTTGAATAGTTATTAGGCTAACCTGGCTTGGACTAGAAAGAGCCTGTTTAAAATCGTACTATCCTTAAATGCCATACCAATGAATCCTGATAAAGGATAAGCTAGAGAATGTGAAGCTGTTTCTGAGTACAAGCCCTTTGACACAACCATCTAGAAGCCAAATCAAAGGCCTTCTCTTTGTTGCTAAATATTTCTTGCTTGAATTAACTTATTTACGGAAGCTGTCCTGAGGTAAAAACATAGTAAAAGGGCGTATTGGTTTCACCACAATGAAAGTTAGGTGAGGTCAGCCATATGCTGAGACACGTTGCTGACGAGGCCTCGCTTATCTCACAATAACATGGAAGACTATTGTCATCTCACCTGTGTTACTTTGTTGTTATGTTGTGTTGTGAGGTTTTTTCCTTAGAGTTGGAATTTCTCATGCAAATTAATTGCTCAGCAGTAATAACTTTTTTAGCAATGAAATTACTTTAAAAGCGTACCTTTGTTTCATGATTACTGCAGTTTGTCATCAAAAGACGCTTTTGCTAAATGCTTTGCTTGGCTTCATTGGTCAATATGAGATTCCAGTCAAACAGATACTTTCCAAAATTTTTAAGCTTTAAAAGATTATACCATTAATGAGTTCAGTAATGGTTAATTATATGCATTTCTCTCACCTTCCTAACAGGAACCAACTTTTTGCTATCTGGCAAGAAGCTTGTTAACTCTTCTAATTCTCTTACCTCTCATTCATACTCATGACAAGGATTTTATGTGGTACAGTTTTCCTTTTACATAAGTCAAAATAGAGGGCCATAAGAAATAAATCCATTTCAACATTATACAGGTTATCTAGGCAATTGAGTAGCCTAAGTATATTAAAATGTAAAAGCAGTTTCCGCAAATATTTCTGATACTCTTATAAAATACTCCAAACTTAGATACTAATCTGTGTCGTTGTATGCCAGGGTTCTTCATTCCTTCTGCTGTTACGAAAGTAATTAAAAAGAAAACAAAATGCTGATTTGACAACTTATGGACATTAAAGAACATTTTCCATCTGTGAAATTTAAGATAATGTTTTAAAAATACAAATGTAGCCAGTTATTTAGTATGTAAAATATAACTGAAGTATAAAAAATTGGAATATGATACTTATTTCTAATTTGAGAAGACAGACCAAGGGAATGTGAAAGATATTTGCTATGTAACAGCCTTTTGCACTAGGCGGAGGCAGCTGGGGCTTCTTTGGTGAATAAAGTGGGGAAAAAAACCGTCATCTGAGTTGTAATTTTATGCCTTGAAGTACCTGTGATAAACGCCATTCTGAAACAGGGGATAGAATTTTGAGATGTGGTAAGCAAAAATCACACTCAAATCCTGCTGAATATATGAAATAAATTTTACTTTCCCCCCCCCACAAATGTTTATGTTTGGTATTTATTGAAATCTGCCATTATTTAGAATGAAATGGCAAGCAAAAAGAATAGAATCTGAATCTGTTCGCCTTCCCATTTTCTAAATATTCCTACAGATAATACAAATGCATGTGAAGCAGTCATGCAAAATTCACCTATTTGAAAGATGCCAGATAAAAGTCTGAGTGTTCATTGAGAGAAGTCTGTCACTTGCATCTCAAGTCTTACTTGCACTGATTATCAGATTGTATATGTCAAATTTTTGTAATTAAGATAAATCTAAAGGGTTCAATCTCAGTTGAGTGATGGTCTCCAAGTTCTAATTTTCTCTACCTGCTTATAAAATAAAGATGATGAATAGATACCATCCACGTATTTATAAGATGTACACCATGGTAGCTGGATAGATTTATCTTCGTCATTGTTTTTATTTCATGAAGTGCATCCACTCTTGTTCTGATAGCATGAGCAGTATCTATACAATTTGATTTGAGCTATAGACAGAAATAAAAACCTTAATTAGAAGTAGGAAAAAAAGCTTTTTATTTGTGCCTTTGTGTACAAATAGTCACACAAAATCAAGAATATCAGAGAGACCTTTCAAGATTGCATCTCAGTGATGTCAGATACTCTAATTACTGAAAGTGCTCTTTGTGAATGTTAAAGCATGACAGAAGGCTGTTTGTAACCCTTGAGCCATGAACTCCAGAAACTTACTATATCCCAGAAAACAGTGAGTGTCACCAGAAGACATACTGTGTCTCATGATCCCAATCTTTCACCTAGCTTGATACCTGAAGCGAAGCCCTACTGTTATGCTGTGGGTAAAGTGAAGGATGGTTTGGCATCTAGCAGATACGTTAAGATGCTCGAGGGTCCTAGCTTATGTATTCTCTACAGTCATAGGTAAGGAGTTTTGTTGTTATTTCATATCTTAAAATACACCGAAGGTTTAAAAAAAAAAAAAAGAAGAATGTAAATGCACACCAATTTTTTTTCATAGCATTCAGAACAGGCAACACAATTGCAGCCGTTCCTAAAGACAGATATAAAAAATCAAATCTATATCTGATCTACTTGTACAATGGTTACCGCAAGTTTCTTTCTCTGCAGTCAGCAGAACGCAGCAAACGCATGATTGGAATGATGGACTGAAATGATCCACCAGCATAAATTAACACAGCTGAACAGTTATTTTAATTCAAAGTGAGTAGCAGTGTAGTGACATTACACAGTGATTACAAAAGCAGGAACATCTCTTAAACTGGCCTTGTATTCTGCCAACCCAGGAAAATATGTCTCATCCACTCAAGTGAGAAATCTCTAGATCAGGTTTTATTTCAGCTGCAAAGAAAAGAACAGTTCAGCCGTACACAATGAGCAAATTCCCCTCTCCCCCTCCATGACTCACATTCAGATTAGGCAGACATAGGCTGGAGTTGTTCAAGGGGACTCATCTCTGCCTCTTAGTGGACAGTGTGGCGGCGGCCTGCCCCTTATGGGACTTGCAGAAGTGTTGCTGGGTTAGGAAACCTGATAAATTCTTTACTGCCATATATATTCTTCAAAATGGACGATACTCAATATCTGATTACATCAGTTATAAGGCTGCTCTTTAGGGATACAGGATGCAAAGTGCATGTCTCTGACTGGACCAACGGTCCTTCCCAAATTCCTGTGAAGTTTTGAGGCTTTGTTAATTTTCATACAGCATCTTAAAGATGAAACATGGTAGCTAACATCATCTTTGTCATTTATAGGCAGAAATATATTCTGTTTCATATGTTTACTTCCACAGAAATCATCTGACAGGTTTGAAAATGCTAATGGATGTAAAACTTAGATAAACATAGACCTAGCTTGGCGTGATGTCAACAAAACAAAAAGTTACCAATATAACAGTGTGAATTAGCTACGTTCAGAAATAAGTAACGTACCTGGTCTTGGTATCTATAGTCGAGAAAATATACTTGGGAGTTTAGCCCCTGATGGCAGGCAAATAATAAATGAAGTGATTATATTCTGTACCAAGGTTAAAAATAACTTAATGGAGTTTTAATGATCTTACTAAAACCAGAAAGCGATTGCTAGTTTTTCTGTCAGACTGGGTCATTTAACCAAACCTTGATTGGGTAAAGGATTAACCATGTATTTTCTGACTTTTAATTTAGGTATCAGTTTTATGTTGCATTTTGTTTAGCTGTCTGAATTTTGTGAACACATTTTCCCTTACTGATTGTTGAGGCATCCTTAATTAAGCATGTAAATGTAATGCATATGTCATACAGCAGTCAAGAAAGAAAGGAAAGGAGGAAAAATTTTTGGGACCATAAATCAATATGCTTAAAGATGCTGACACTGTGTATTCTGCTGTAAATTCTGCCTCTGGTTTCCAATGTTATCACTGGCTGTTATCACTGTCTAGACAATGAATGGAGCTCAATTGACCACACAAAGAAGGTTCAAAATGCTTTCTGGACGTGTTTGTTCCCAAAGCAGGAATCAGAATCCTTTCTGCAAGTTGTCTTCATGGCCACATGTGAATCTTGTGTGCAGTGTGGTTTCATATTTTAGATCAGGCAAATACACATTGCAATAACCAAATTCAAATTCGATGCATACAAAAAGGGAAACGACATGACCATCTGCAAAAGTGATAGAGAAGGTGAATTCATAGAATCAATCATAGAATAGTTTGGGTTGGAAGGGACCTTTGAAGGTCATCTAGTCCAACCCCCTAATAAAATAAAGTGCATTTTCAGTCAAGCATGTAGCATATTATGTTGTTATAAAGAATAAATTTTCTTATCTGTAAGCATTGACTGTAAAAGGACTGAGTTACAAACTATAGTATGGCATAATGCTATGTATTTCTACCACTCTTTTTAGAATGCAGTCCACTTTTATTTACTTTAACTGAAAAATTTCTCTCTCGGTACAACTATACTGCTGTGCTTCAGTTAAAAATCTGGGTCAGACTGTTTTTTAATGTTTTGTTCCTAACTTGTCCGAAGCATTTTCTTAAGAACATAGTGCCTCAGCACAATCTACATTTAAAAACTTTCTTTAAATGTGAAGACAAAAAAAATTTAGGTTTTCTTGTATTTCCTCTGTAACAGATTGCAGTAATCACCTTGGTTTACCCTGGATTCCTTCCTCAGGCTAAGTTCCCGTGGAAGTGTGACTTTGATGGAGTCAAGCATAAAGAGTGCTGAACAGGACCCATTGTGATTAGACATGTATTTTCAAAAAAAGCTTTAGGAATGATAAACTGCACAGTTGCAGTATTGCTATTTTATTTTATATTTAAGAGAGACCAATGAGATTTGGGGTCTTCTAAAAGAGCAAAACGGATAATAAGAAGTATGTTCTCTTGGAGTTTTCCTGAAGGCACTTTCTTGTCTACTTCTGTCATGCTCCAAAAAGTGTAAAATATATTGTTAGAAACTAAATGAAAACTTCTACAAGGAGAAGCTTTTTTGTCAGTGTAATGTAGGATGAAGTCTTCTGAGAATTCACAGGAAATATAGTGGATTAAAGATTAAAAAGCTAGCAATGTTACAAACAAGTAAATGGTCAAATGGGACCATCACGAACACAGACGGTGAATAATTCAGGGTTCTGCTGTGCATGTCACCTGCAGAGCTCAAATAGTTGAAAAAGTGCAGAATTGTGGCTTGCTGAACCATGGCAATAGCACAGATTATGAAAGACCAATATTGCCACTATTTTAATTAACTAGCACCAAATAAGTGAACTCAGTGCATATGACTTTTGTAAAGAATTAAGCTGGTAGAAAGAAGAATGAAATACATAGTTTGGTGCACCACTTGACAGTCCAGCCATAGCTATACATCCTAATTGGGAGTGCATGGTTGGGTTTATAAACCTAAATCAGACACTTAATACTTTTATTTTACTTTGTTTGTATGATAATTGGTTTTCTCTGTGGAGCATGAGATGGAGGACATTAAATAGCAGTTGGGAGTGAAACTTAGCACTAGGCAGCCACTGGATAAGTAGTTAGGAGTGACAATGATTCTCTCTAGGGAATCATGTACAGGGTGTCACCTGCTGGCTGCAGCACAAAGGAGCCCCACAAGGAGACTGATAGGAAATAAAAAGCATACAATTAGGAAATACAAAAGCAAAAATTACTTTGAAACTCAGTAGGGGTGCACAGCAATCCAGTGCTCAGAAGCAGATGAAAACTACCTAGGTCAGAATCAAGTCGTAGAAGTTCCACATAGCACTACAGATAATGAGTCCATTGCCAGTGAATCAGTTAGTGCAAAACCAGCTATTTAAAGTGTCAGAACTGTCAAGGACAGTTTGATTCATCTGATGACAGTGTTGAACCCATGTCACTTAGAGGCAATCAACAAATTAAGTTTGAAATCTCAAAAAGATTATTGCAATTTAAGAGACAAAGTTTAAATCAATACGCTTTGGATCTTCTAGTAAGAGAGGGATGTACGTTGATTCAAGTTTACAAGCTGTAGACAATGGTCTGTTAAGGCAGTTATAGTCATGCATCAGGCTGGTAGGAAATCAATATATGCAAATGTGAGATATTTGCATTTTTTTTCTGCACAGGCCTATTTAAAATAAACTAATAATTTTCCCTCTCCAGAGTTTGAGTTACTGCTGTTTAAAATGCACTTTATAGTCTACATTCAGGATTCTTAGAATCAGGTAATATTATTAAAAATAGTCTAGGAAAAAATGAATGCCAGACATTAATTAAAATTACTGTCATGTACACCATGGGAAAGAACTTGAATATTCTGTGAAATGAACTTGATTTACTGTCACTTGTCTTTACTTAGCTTTCAGGTAGATTTCAAGCACATCAGTACAGTGATGCTAGCTTATTGTAGATGTACTTAGCTACACTTTCAACAATCTTGATGGACTATTTTGATTCTTTTAGTCCTTTCTCAGAGTAATTTTAAAGAAAAACTAATTAAAGCTTTTCTATTGAATAATACATGTGCTTCACCCTCCAAAGTTTAGCTTAAGGGACTCACATTGACAAAAATACATTATATTCCTTTCACTTAATTTCATTAGTGGGACTTCTCTGACTTTGTGGGAACATACAGATTTTCCTCCAGAGCATGTTAGAGCACAGAACGATTAGCAGAGCATTAGAAGTAACCACAGCCCAGGAATAATGTCAGTTAGCCCTATGGCAGAATGTGAGTTCCAGGGCAATTTGTAGATGTTCTGTTCAATGGTGTATAAAATAGGGATGCACTGCATTGGACTTGAGGCACTTTCTCTAGAACTCCAGCCAAGTCTGATACACTAAATAATTCAGATTTATATTTTCCCATTTACCAAGCAGTATACTTTATGTACTGTATTGACAACAGAAGAACGTCAACTTAAAAAGTGATTTTTTTTTCTTGGTATGCAAACCTCGAAAAGATGGTTTGATCCTCGTGTTTATGCGACTGAAAAATCAAAAGAAGTTCTACTGAAATCAAGAGGGTTTTACTGGTGTAAAATTAGGTTAAGGAAGAGGAGAATCATGCCCTCACAAAACACTAAGAGGCAAGGGGTGACAGTAGGAAAGCATTGGTATTCTACTGTGAAGCTATTGCTTCCTGCAATAATGAGTGCATAGCAGAGGCCAAACAGAAAGCAATACATTTGGGTTCAACATCACATTCACCTTTTGTGGTCTGAGAGCACATGGGAACAAAAGGAAATACGAGCAGTGATTTCAAATATTTCTTGTTATCCTTTTATTTCTTTACTGCTTTCTATTCCTTTCTGTCAGTTATCAGTGATCATCATTTTAAAACCATTTGTAGTGCTGGGAACAGTTCGTACTCCTTTGTTGAAGCATTTATGATTGTCAGTAAAACTTTTCAGGCTATCATTTTGTTTAATATAAGCCAGTCTTATTCTCTTTCAGGCTACTAGAAGCATTTTGCTTTTTCATCAGGCAGTCAAGTTGCATAGCTGTGCTGTATGTGTGAAGTTTTGAATTAATATTCTGAATGACATTGAACTCATTCTCATTTTAGGGCAGGTTTTGCACAACCTTGATGTTGTATGTCTACTCACAATATGCAGGCAATTTGCCAATGTTGGTAGGAGTTTATAGATATGTGCTATTATTAATACATTTTTTTTCTTTTTTAAGAGCCAGGCCTAATGAAGTGACAAATAAAAAAAAAAAAACAGAGGACTACTGATTTTAATATTTGTTCTGTTTAGTGCAATTCACAAAATTCACATTACACAGATATGAACTGACAATAATGCAGATTCTTTTCAAACAACAAGGAACTACGCTGCTAAATAAATTTTCAGTTTAAAATGTCAATGCAAATTAGTTGATAAAATGAAATGCAAAATTGACTGAAATTCAGCCACTCCTGAGTTCCTTCTCTTCTCTGAGTATCTGCAGTAACAACTGCTATTTTACAGATTCGAAAATGCAGCTTCACAACTTTTGCAGCAGTGTCATGACTTTCCTCACTCGGTCACCCACTCATCCTCCTCCTTGTTCTCTGATCATTTCTTTATTATGTTATCCAACAGAATATCATCTCCTCTTCTCTCTTCTGCTACTCTTTCAGTACATTTTCATCATTGTCCTGTCCTTATTTCCTCTTTTGTCTCCCTCTAGGTAATATATCCCTATATGATGAGTTTAAAGGCCATCTCAGTGCTGATGATTCACAATTCTGCATCCTTACAGTACATCAGTACATCTCCTGTAGCTATTGAAGTGAAATGTAATGGTCAGAATTATGCTTCTAATTTTTCTTCTAGCTTTTCTAGCTTTTGCTGTATTGCATCCAAATTAGCAAGCTTTGAGGATGGAATACCAGACAAAGCACAAACAGTGGACTACTACCCCTAACACAAGCTAATGCTTTCCCTTTAAAGTAAACCAAAAACTTGCATATGTAGCAATGCAGGCTGCTAGAGAGATTGGTTCTTCATATCTTAATGTGAAATTAGGCAGCAGCAGAACTAGTGGGGTTTTTTGGTTTCAAGCTTGCATACAAAATTTAAAGATAAGGCTACCTATGTTCTCCAGTTGTTACATGAAAACTTGAGTGTGTGACCCCTACACAACAGCTAGTCAGTGTTTCACAACAGGTTCCTTTTTTTCTTGCCATCCTTCAAGATGAGAAATTTCTCAACATGAGAATTTTGGGGTTTTATCAATAGTCTTTAGGATACAGCTTTCTGATAGCATAACTAATGGCTTCATTAACACAATTAAGCCATGTACGCAGCCCTGTTTTTGTCATTGCTTTTGTTATGCCCTGAAGCAAGTTTCTTTCTAGATTCTGTTCCATCTTTATCCACAAGTGGTCATCTACATTTATATCTCTGTGGCTTATGGTTTCATCCGGTGGCTGTATCTTTAAGGCTTCTACTCTCAGCCTGGGGTTCACTGAATATGCAATATTATTAGAGTCTTTGACAGTCCACTCTTCAAAATAATGGTATCTTAAAAGCATATCTATATATATGTATGTGCGTATATAATACTTTTTCAACAATTTCAACAATATCTAATTATTAGCAATTTTAGCCTGCCTACCCTCAGTGATCTTTCCCTGTGGTTTGTCACAGTTTTTGTCCCAAATCCTGTCTGTGTGATCTGACAGAGTAATGTTCCTGACACAGAAAAAAACAATTCAAGTAGATTCAGAGACAATTCAGTAAGAAGATTTTAGATTTTTGGAGTAGCTCTGCTGGTTGATACAATATTGAGGAGAGTTATGCAAACCCACTTGATTCATTATTTTAGTCAAAATCAGCAGGTAGAACAATTTGAAGAAGCGGTTATGTGAGTGAAATATGAGAACGAACAATGTTGATGAAAGCTGCAATAGGAATATATAGGTGAATTGTAAAATGATAATGTATCCAAACTTGCAACTACTCTATTATTGGTGTCATAACAGAAGTTCTATTACTCTCTGATCTTTCTATTGATGGTTATAGGCTAGTCAAAAGACTTATTCTGAGTTTTCTCACCTGGAAAAATAACTAAAAGGAGATTTTTCCCATCCAGTGTCTAATAGGTCTCTCCCCCTTCCCTTGCCCTGAAATCTACCCATTTAAAACTGCAAAATCTCTTTAATTGCTGTCTTAATAGTAGTAAACTTGACTGAAATGTCTTTGCTTACTTGCCACAAAAGAAACTTAGACATAAAATGTACTGGCCATTGTAAATGTATCATGTAAAAAGGGTTATTTTTATTGGATTCCTGCCTTTCCTTTTCATCTTCACCCAAATCCATTCTCCTGTTGAATTACCAATAAAAACTACCCCAAAACAGATGTCTCAAGATTAGAATGCTGAAGGGTTTGGGGTTTTTTTGCTTTATTTCTTGATTTTCAAAAAAGAACAGTAGATTATAATCAACATTGTTTATTTCACTGCTTGACTTCCTAAACACTAGTGACTGGATTATGAGCTTGTCTGTGGATAATCAGAAAAGGCCAAGAATTGCCTATTTGGAAAATCCTTTCTAACCAGCGATAGGAATCTGTGTCTAGCAAAGCTGATGGCTGCTTTTAATTCCTGATTAGTGCTGGTTGAAAAGCTGTGGAAATTAACTGACCAGACAGTAATCAGAAAACAGAGACAGACAGAGGCTGGGAATGCTTAGTGGATAAACTTTACGATTATTAGCCTGACAGTGGAGACCTTGTTGCAATACTCGAAGAAAACAAGAATTCTAACTTTAAAGTGGAGTAATACTTATTTACACCTAGAAAACAGTTGAAGCAACTTGTATGTAATGATAAGAAGACTTTTTGTGCTACTTGTGTAACTACGTACAGTGGAATGTGCTGTCACAGCACTGGAATTGTCAGTTCTCACTTGTAGAGCCCTTAGGATACTTAACCTTAAGCATATGTTTAGCTGCTTGGCTTGGTTACCTGTGGGTCTCGGATTAACCCCTAAACACTTCAAAATGTGAATGTCCTCTGCTTGTTTGCACTGCATACCCACAAAGGAGGAAAGAAGAGTATACACCTAGAGGTATTCTTAGAACAAGAGCTGTTTTTTTCTACCTTTCTTGAAGGACTCAGTCCTACCAATAAAGTACAGGAGATACTAAATTCTTTAGATTATTTTTCCCTTTGCGTATTCTGTGTTTGTTTATGCTTCCATATGCCAAGCAGGTTCCCACCTGGCTGAATTTCATAGCCATGCGTGTTATTGATGAGCTGTTGATGCTACGGTCCTTGGTGTAGCAGTCATGTCTGGAAAAATTAATTCATGGCATCCTTAAAGATGTTCCAAAATACATCTTTTTATCTCTGAACTAGAAAAACATCTGGCAATGTATCTAAGAATGTATAGAGTTTTAAGAAGCTTCACTCAGTGCTATGTGGGGTTTGGGTGATTTTGTCTGTTTGTTTGTTTTGTTAAGTCCAGTTACACCCACTCACTATGTGTATGAATGAAGGAACTCTTCGTTAGGAAGCCTAGAGGTTTTACAAGAATTAGTGTGCAATGTGTCACATGATTTGTGGTTGTCTGTATTAGGTATGATTCAGTACTGCCACTTACTGTGAAATGCCATGATCCACCTTTGCTCCTTTAGCATGTAGGAATACTTTAACTGACTTAACGTGTAATCTTTAGATTTTAATGTCCTCTGACTCCATGACACAGAAAGTCATTGAGTATCATGAAGCCAGATATGCAGTCAGAAAATCACATTGTGATTCCATATGATTAAGAACCTTAGGTATCTCTAAATGTCCCAAGCAGTGGTTTTCCAGCTTATAGAATTTCAAATGTTTTGATGACTTCCACCTGCACTTTTCCTGCTATTTAATTTCTTGATCTAGTTTTGAGAAGGCTCTATTTTATTCCCCTTTTTTGAGTCATAGTGATCCAGCGGCCTAGTGGTAGTCAGGCATTTATCTCCTTCTTATGATGTGAAAAGAATTTTCATCAGTGTGACCTTTCTCTTTTGAATAATCTTGAGCATTAATAGAAAATAACACAGAATGAGTGCTCTGAAATTCTTCACTGTAAGTGTCGTGTCCTCAACACTGCAACTCCATAGTGTGTTTTCACAGTGGGACTAACTCTTTGTTACGGCACAGTGGATATATTTAGCTTGCAGTAATGTAACACTTTTTCCTCTCCTTAAAAATTATTTCATTTTCTTGGAACTAAATATAACGCAGTCTAGATCTTCCCTGTAATGCTAATATGACTCATTCCTAGAATCATTAGTCTATCACATTATTATTATTATTATTATATCTTCAGTATAATGCTGCTGAAATTAGTTGGAATGTTTAGTGCATTACTTGACCAGCTACCTTACTTCTACAGAAAGTGAGAATTCACATCCTCGATGGCATTCCTCATGCCTGGGATTCAAAGAGCAACAAGTAGTGACCACAGTACCGGTCATTCTAACTTGTTTCCTCTTTGAGCTTAGTTATCCTGACTATTAAGGTCTCATTCTGCTCTCATTCTGTAGATCATAAAAGTATTGCATAACTGTATTTCTTAGTAATAATGATTCAATAGCCAAAGGTGTCATAGAGACTTGGTAAATGGATGTGTCTGTTGGACTAGTAAAATGCATTAAGTTGTTACAACTGAAATAACGCATGTTGTTCCTGTGTTTGTCAGTGATTTTGAAAAGAATCCCAGTATTTGAAATATTGCTAACAGATGCAGCGCAGCAAGTCATAAATTCATGGAATGCAAGAGATTCAGAAGAGAGGGAAATAGTATTTTGGAGTATGTATCAATTACACAAAAAAGTATTTTTGTGTGATGCATAACTAAAAATGCATATTATGTCCAATATTCCAAATGTGAAGGAAACAGTCAAATAAAAGCATTTGAAATTCTCAAATCTTGACTATTTTCATTTCACCTCTGGGACAGAGATGAAAAAACTTCCAAGAGCCAAAAACACATAGGAATTTGTGTGTACCATCCAAAATGAACATCTGATTCTTAACATCTGAAGCACTCAGAACTGATGGCATCGAAGTGTGCCTGGGAACAGATAGTATATGGTGCAGGGAGGGGAGAAATATTGAGTGTTAAGACAGGTTTGAGTCTCAACAAGAGTGAGAATAAAAGAGAAAAGCAGAAGACTGAAATGTGTGGAATATAATGAGCTGAATCTACAGGAGAGTCTTCAGAGGAGATGTGAGAAGTCATGGTTACTGTTGAGTTAGAAGACTGATTAAAGGTACAGAAGCAATGGGCAGATAAGATGGTGCAGCTGCAGGCAGAAGAAGAATTAGTTACAGGGAATTATGTGAACACTACTCACTGTGAATTAATTTAAGCAAATGAGCATTTCACTTCATGCAAAAAGTTGGTGCCAGTTTGAAAAACAATGAGAAGAGAAATAGGTAAAATCTAAGAAGCTGCCAGAAATATCATCAGAAATATTTCCATGGAACCTGAGACTGGTGTGTTATACTCTGTAAAAGAAATCAAATTTGTATCTTACTGTGCAAAAGTCCTTTCATAATAGTGGGAATACAGTCAGAAGTTGGCAGTCTGAAAAATACCCAAATACCAAGAGATCCAAAGCAGGCAGTCTTCTCTAATTTTTGTCATGCATAGTTAGAAGCTTCTGGGAATGCAGGAAAGGAGAAATAGCCAACATGCTGCATTTGCGATCTTGTGCTAGTATTCAACACTTGTGTTCCTAAGAGGAATTACAGAATGATGAATAGCACACTAGCTTTCAGTACTATAGCTATGAATTATGCTAATATAGTCATGATTTTATGAATGTTAACTAGTAACAAAATTTCAAGAAATTAATTAATGAAGAAATACATTTAAGAAATGAAGAGCCTATTTTGTTAAAATTGAGGCATTTTGTAAGGCTGCAGTTGGAAACAACACATGAGATGATCAGAGCACTTCTGAGGTATTTTAGTTGTTCTCTTGTTAAGAAGTTGCTCGCTCTTTGTAGCTTTAATATGAGGGTGACCGTTGTTTTTCATCAAAAGGTCCATCCATCTGCAGGCTAAGAGATAAGAAGATCACAAAAATAACTCTAATATCTATCGAACTCTATGGGGTTTCCTTTTTTTTTCCTTCTTCCTTTGAATGGGGAGAGGTATATTTCTGGTTTAGAATTTTTCTCATTAGTATGAGAAGATTTTCTCATTGTTAACAAGCAAATTAAATAAATAATTGGCAGGACTTGATCATTTGCAGCCTAATTTTCCTGTGCAATTTGGGACATGAATACGTCCAGGGTAAAGCATAATTTGCCCACTGGATCAGTGCGTAAGTACTAATGTTAATATGGTCATGGAGGGATTTGTTAAATGTGCAAAGTGAATTTGTTACAAGCTAGATGTGAAATCATTTACTTTTGATTAATGTAGTTCAGTTTGAGAGGTTGGCAAACAGGCTGCTAATGGATTTTTTACTAATTTTGTTTTGCATCTGTATTCCAAGGGCTTCTAAAAGGAAAATAGAAAAATAAAGTGAACCTTGTTTAGAAATGGTAATGATGTGTGTAGGAAAATATAATCTTGTTTCTAGTGTGAATTTTGACAGACAACGTTTGGCACAGTTACTCTGTGAGAATATGCTTTTTGAAAGTAATTGTGTTTTAAGTATCCTTAGTTGCTGGTTGTGGTAATTTTTTGAAGAGAGAAAACTCCCATTTACTGTCCTACCTGTAGGTTTTGGGTGCAGATGTAATAGTTTATTTCTTCTAATTGCTCATCTCACCTAACTATTTTCTCATGCAAATATGACCTTTCTCTCATTTCATGGAATTAAATTATGGTCTTGTCTGCCTTTGCAAATACTTCAGGAAAGGTGAAAAGGTTATCTGAGGAGAAGTGGACCTGTGGACTCTTCCAGTGCTTGTTTCTTGACTTTTTGAAGAAAACAGTATTTTTTTTTTCTTATGAATTTCTCATCTCTTCATTTTGCAGACAGTACACCTCAAATGTCCAAAAGGAGATTGTAAAGGTACCTTTAGACATTCTAGGGCTTGCAGTCCATTTGTGGCATTTGTGATTCTAAATAAACTTGAAGACTAGCCTTACTTCTTTCATGGTCTTGTCATAATTCAGTAAATTTTCAAGAAAGACTGATAGACACCCTGAGATTAACGTACTGCGGACTATTAATAAAAGAATGACAACTCTGTTGCTTTTCCCCCTTCAACACTCTCTCACTTTTTCCTCATTTCATGCAGTCCACTTCCTTATCAAAAAAGAACATCCTGGCAACATGTTTTGTCATGTAGCATGACCACTATTGATAGTACACTAAATAAATTGAAATCAAGATGAACTTCAGATGAAGTGTGCAATTGAAGCAGACAGGAGCGGTAATAAGAGAAAGGGAACAAACAGAACTTCACTATGTTTTACACAGTAAATGATATTTTACATGATATTTTATTCTTCAATTACTGTAGAAGACAAACAGAAAAGGTCATTAATAATAACATTTATGCTAATGAATGCTATTACTAAAGGAAGGGCTGTTGAATAAGTCTTATAGTTACAATGCCCATAGTTATTTTGGGGTTTTTTCCTTCTTTTTTTTTTTTTTTTTTTTTTTTTTTTTTTTTTTTTTTTTTGGTGCAAAGTTATTTTTATCTATGTGATGATGCTTGATATGATGAAACAGTAGACTAGATATGATTTTCATTTTATTTGGTGCCATCATTTTGGATTATATTATTATGATTTTTTTTTAAGCTCCTTACTTATAAAATAAAGATCAAAGCTGTTGGCTTTACCCATCACTTTTTTTTTTTTTTTTTTTTTTCCCATAGCCAGATAAATCACAGAAGTTTAAGTCACTCAAAACAACTTAATACAAGTCTCTTCATGGTTGGATTGAAAACTAAGAATAGACTTTGTAATTTTCAAAAAATAAGAATTGCAAAGTTTAAATATTGGATTCTTTAATAGATTGTAGAGGATTTGGAGGTAGAGGGGTTTTTATGGCCCCTGTTCATTGTTGTTATTAAATACATATGATCTCAGAAACTCTGGCTTACAGTGAAACCCTCTCATACTGTATACTCACAGACAAAGAGGTGGAAGCAAATTTCTGCTTTTATCCTTGACATTGTTCTGTACCAGTACGGAGCTCTAAGACACTGTTGTCCAATATTTATCATATCCAGCTGAAACTGTGACTGTGTCATGTTTACAAGATTGCTTATCAATTCCCCTAATGAGGTGCAGTGGAGAGAAAGGGAGGTCTGTTTCTACTAGGCACTATTTTCCATGCTTGATTCACTTTAGTGAATAGCTTTTCATGTTATACACTTTAGAAAGATTTAAAAAGTACCTCTAATAATGTGTTGCTGCTTCATCATTTATCTAAATTTAATATTGATGCTTTACTAATCTGATTTAATATGTAGAAGCACAAAGCTTTGGCTGATGTTTTCTAGTGTGAATGTTACTGTGGGTTTTTTTGTTTGTTTGTTTGTTTTCCTTATTTTAGAAGTAAATAGTTTAGATTAGTGTGTGCATAATTCACAAAATTCTGTACAGGTTTGTATATCACTCTGCATTTTGCCTGTGTAGTTTAGAATTTGGCACTGATCCTTCTAGTGGGTCTTTCTGCTTCTTGCGGTGACTATGATTGTCCAGTCCTGTATTACCTGTACAGCACATGCTTAAAGCACTTATGTTGTCTCCTTTGCAGACAAAGAGGGCGTGATTTTTGTTTTTTAAATCCTACGTGTAATATTCATTTGCTTTGTAAACGTGTCACTGTGTTCTGCCTAGAAATAAGCCTAAAAAGGACCTTAGCTTACATCTCCGATTGTGACTCTTGCATAGGAAAACATAAATAGGAGAGAAGTATCTCTGTGGAAGTACATTCAGAGCATATGTCTCCGAGATAACATGCTAAATGATTTTGTGTGTGTTCAGAAGAGGTTAAACAATTATGTAAGGTATTCTGACAATATTAACAGTAGTATTTCCGACTAGACTGTTTTATTCACTTGAGCATAGTTAGACAGCTCTGTTCTCTGACGTCTGCAAGAGGCATTTCCGCCCTGTTGTTCAGAAAGTTGTGACTTCTGCAGCATCCAAGTTGGTACCCCGCATGGTGTCTACAGCAGTTCACAGCCAGACTCTAGAGTGCTTATAACTGAGAGGAGAAAGAGCCTGTGAAGTGTTGTTCCTTAGCTTGTTGAGTTCAGATTCATTTTATTTACAATAAGGCTATTAGTCAAAATAACAAGTAGCAATAAATGAATAAAGTAAGTCCATTCCTCATTTCCAATAGATAATATGTGGAATCTATTCAAAACTGATTTGTTGCTAAGTTTCTTAAAGCTGTTCATGTTGTCCACATATTGGTGAAAAGGAAATGCAAGTTTTTCTTCCTTTTCTAAAGCCTATTTATTTTACTGTACAGAATATTGCTAAAAGCTGTTCACAAGCCCTTGCTCAAACACAACCATAGTTGAGATAAAACCCCAATGCTCAGTGAGAGCTCCACCTCTTTCAGTATGTCCATTGCTGCAGTCTCTTCCAGGGCAGTAGGACAGCTATCTAGACTTGTTCTAATAAAATCAAGTTTCCCCAATCTAATCCCAGTTTTCTCATCCACTCTGCATGTAAGAGGATGCACCATATTTTATTTTGCCTGCATGTACTGGCAGTTCATGGGGCAGATTTTCAGTAGGTCATCTTTATTACACAAGTAGTTCTTTGGTTTTTGCGTTGAGACCTTTTAAAATGGCTGTAGAAGAAAAAAACGCGGCCCACTAATTTGAGGATCAATATTTAGAAATTCTAAGAAATTCAGTTGAGAAATTAGTGTAGCAACAGTGGTGAGCCTAAAATGTTAGCATTTTAGTGTACCAAAAACTACACTTGTCTTTCACTGAGGTTTTGTATCAGTCTCACTATGAAAGCTATTGAAATGCTATTTGTTAGGGAAGTGGTTTTCACTTTCCATTCTTCACATTGCAAGCACACTGTATATCAGTGCTCTGACATAAGGCTGTAGTGTGCATGTTGTGTATTTCTACAGTGTACTGCTCTGCTGTTGGTATAATCATTTTCAAGTTATACTGCCCCAAAGAAAATTAATATTTGACAGGTTGGTTGAAGAAAAAAAACCTAGGCAGATGGTAAAGGAAAATAATATACGATGTTTTATTTTACAAATTGTGATTAATCTCAGTTTCATTTTCTAATCCTTGAGGACTAAAGCTTTTAAAGTCCCAAACCTGATTTGAATAAGTATGGTGACACTTAAAATTCCAAACTGAAGTATAGCATCAGTTGATTTACTCTGCCATGTACGTGCATTTAGAATTAATTTGGAAGACTGTCATTAGCACAGAGGACATACAATAATATGAAAGAAGAGCTTTATTGTTTAGTGGGAATTAGACTATTGTTTTCAAGCTTTCAATCTGGATTTAGAACTTGAGGATGCAGCTGAAATCCAGAATTAGTTAATAGTTTTGAAAAATTAGTTCCATTTGTCCCGCAAATGAGAATTCTAGCAAATGTTAGCTAGCTCCCAGGGTCTTTCTGCTGGTTCTTTCATCTTCCACAACTACAAAAATTCATCACAGTAGGAGACTGGGGATACTGCAAAAACTGGAGACTTACAGTTTGGAAACTCTGTCTGGACTGGGTCATTTGATTTTTAAATAGGTATACAAAATTTCTTACATGATTTTCTCTAGGAAAGTCAACTCTAACAGAAACACATGCTTCAAAAATGACACTTGTATTAGTTCTGCAAACTGGGAAGTAACATGGTTTTTATTTGTCCTTTAAAACTGAGGAATACTGTTATTATGGATTCATAGATTTAACCGTTAGTGGTTAAGGCTTGACATAATTTTTACAATTTTTTCCTCTTATAAATGAGAAATGAAATGTAGATTATAAGATTGGTAGGATATGATAATAAATACAAGAAAGTACATGTGAAATCTGCCATTTGGCCATGCAATAACATGCACATGATGAAAAGAATGCATGCTAAAGGGTCTTCTAGAAAAAGAATCAAAAGAACTTAGCTCTAAGTTAAATGAATGCATTTTTCTGTGAGACAGTCAGGAAGCTCCTTTACTGTTTCTTTTAAGGCACTATTGTATTAATGGATATTGGTGGCTGTGGTGAAGGCTGGATTTTTAAAAAAATCATAATTAATTCTTTTCATAGTTTGCCTACTTCTCTTACAAATTGCCATGATAGCTATGCAAGTTGGGTCTTAGCTCTTCTTCCTTAATTTTTTACCTTCCATGAAATTCCCACTACTTAGTCAGAGGAAAATAAAATTTCCTTGGATCACAAAACTCAAGAACTGTGATAAATGGTTTCTTTCATTGCGCTTTCCTGCAAGTCTTATGTTTCCTTTTGTGTAGAACATTTAGATGTCTTCCATAAATAGCTCACTTGGATTATGACTTGCTGGGAAGGCTTTTATTTTGACCTTGAAAATTTCATTTCATGTCTGAACTACTAGCAGATATCTCCACTCATCTGGGATCCTTTTGCAATGAAACCTGAAAGCTAGCAGAAAAATTGTATTTTTGTAGAAAAAAAGATGTGTTTTTGCATCAGCCACAATTAGGTTTAAACTAAAAAGTTTAACTAATTTATTTCCTTCATTTTGATATCTTAAAAAGAAATACAAATGCATAAGGCTCCTTTACTGTGATCATTTTTATTGTTTTTAGCATTGACATCTCCCATGGATCGCAGGTTGAGCTACTATGGAGTCCCAGGAGTGAACTTTGTAGAGCAGTGACACAGCTCTATGAAGCAGTAAGAAAACATGAGTTCTTCCTTTTGAAGAGTGCCTTCATAAACTTATAGTAGGCAAACAGGTACTTAATACTTTGAGACTTTAGAATGTATTGTAAATTTTTAGCTGGTGTACACAATCCTAAGGTGTACCTTTCAACTACTACTGATCCCCCTGTTTCAGATAACACTCTGTCAGCTAACTTTTTAAATAATAATATAATATTTGTAGTCTTTTATTTTCAATTAGGATAAAAATACTGATGCTCTTTCAGTATTTAGTCATCTTCTGCTAAGTCTACTGTATTTTTTCTTACTTGTCTTACACAGAAACACAGGAAAAGGCATTAAAGGATGTCAGGATTGGAGAGAGACAGAGAGAATGAATGAATGAGTGAATGAATGAGTGAATGAATGAATGAATGTTATGTTGAATACTGTATAGTGATCCAGGAGGCCAGTCTTGGGGAAAAATCAAACCCCAAAGAAACTGTAATTATGTTAGATCAGTGTCTTTCAACTTTTTAGCCTCTGCCTTCCCTGAATCACTTAAAGGAACGTTGGCACCCTATAATAGTTCCTGGACTGTGAGTGCTGCTCATTGCCAGTGAAGGGCACCACCCACGGACACTGCTAAGTAACGTGTTAACCAAATGTCACGTAGAATTTGTCAGAGACAAAGGAGTAGTTTCTTTGCAAGAGTTATATCGGTGTGTTTTTCTGAGGTAGTCGGTGTTATTGTAGATAATTTCTGCGAGTGAGAAACAAGTACTTCTTTCTCTGACCACAGCCATCACCTATATCCAGGAGGCTTGACTTCTCTGATGTTGATCAAACGAAGGACTTGCGCATACCAGGCTAACTAGTCTTTTGAATCCAATGTAAGCCCTTAAGGATTCATGTTATTTGACTGAGGTTTGTTTGGGGTTTGTTGTTGCGGTTTTTCTTTCCTTCTTCTGACTGTCTGAGAATCAGATTTGGAGCAAAGCCTGTTGTAGCCTGACTTACCACAATGAGACAGAGACCTAAGCCTAAAGACATAAATATCTTAAAATAACCAACAAAACAAAACAAGAAACCACCCCAAAAAATCCATAACAATATCAAATGATGGTAAAATCTCAAATGTTTAAATGTTACTATATATTTGGCACTGTATTCACTTACGTAGATTAGCTAATGATTGCTGAGTATAATTTCTCATTGAATGTTCAGCTGTGAATAGAAACAGAAGTGCATACATACTTTGTAGATGTGTCAGTGAATAAAATATGAAGTTTGGAAATCTGAAATGGGTTTGAGCAAAGTCTGGATGTCCTTAAATGATTTATTTCTTGTGGTAAAAAAATAAGAAATCTTCAGTGGTTTGCTGAAAAGGTTTAAAATATTTTGTAACGTTTCTACTTCACTGAAAAGCTGAGGAAATATGAAATTGTGTGATGAAGTTAAATACTGAAAGTTGTGTAAACAGAAACGGCTGATTTTCCTAAATGTTTATTAAAGATGCTGTTTATGTTTGTGGAAGTCAAAGTGCTACCGATCTCCAATCAGTTAGGCAGCTTTCAGAGAAGAGGTCATATATCTTCTCTGTGTTGTTAGTTTTCCACAAAACTTCCTGCAAATTCAGTAGCTTTTTCCCAAAGCTGTGATGCAAAAAAACTGAAGGCTTCTTAAAAGCAGAAATATCTGTTTTCCTTACGCCTGTGTTGCAGTACTGCAGAAGCAAAATAATCTTAACTTCCATAATGATGAAAGCTTTAACAAAGGACGTACACCAGTTGTCATGTCTGCCACATGAGTACAGAAAATTAAACTTTTTTCCAAGTGCACAATTTCTCCTGTAGTATTCACATGTTTCCTTGCTGAGAGTCTCTATATGGCCTGTGCTAAAGTAGTAACAGAAATACTGAAGGATGTTTTATAATTATGCTCTACACCTAGTACAGCAATAGATGAAAATGATGTCACTTCTCAAAAAAAAAACCCAAAGACATTCATGCATGAAAGGATAACTTGTTAGTGTTATGGGTGTTGAATAAATGTCAGTACAGAATTGTCAGTTACAGAAGAAGTTGAAAATACTTTCAAGCTTTGTATATCAATACCTACTGGGTCTCTGTTATGTTAGAAATTCTGCATCTTTCTTGTGAAGTACATTAAATAGAAGTCATAAATGAAATGGGTAACGCTGAAAAAAATTACTGTCGTGAGGGTACTTGGTTTTATTAGGAAATGTCTTCAAAGTTAACTTTACCATGTTAATCACATAAATCTCTTAAATAACTATCAGTCTTATTCACTGGGGCTGAGCATTTAGCAGTCTTTAACAGCAATTATGTACTTTACAAAGTTAGCAGAGCTTTTAAATAATATTTATTGAGAGAATCTCAGGATATTCATATGACATCTGAAAACAATTTTGAAGTATCTTTGAAAGAATAGCGTGCGGGTACACGTCTAGCTCGTCTATCTGAATTACCGTGATACACTGTGGGTTACTCTCAACACTTCCTATTTTGATAAACTGAACTGCACAAATTTAAGCAGCAGGTTATTTGCTAGCATTTGTGCTATGTAAAAGCTTACATGTATGCAAATGTTTATTTTGTTAGTATTATTAAGTAAAAGTTAATGTCAGTGTATTCAGCCTGATTGTAAAACCTGTTTCTCATACTGAAAATGCATCAAGACAGCTAATATGGGATGTGTGGTGACATATTGTAATTCAATGTCCGGATTAATAGATATACTGGTAGTAATATAGTAACAGTAATTTGCCCCTGAGAATGCAGGATGAGGACTGTCACTCAAGGAAACTAAACTTTTTTCAAGAGTGTTGAGAGTTTTCAGTTTCCCAAAATCATTGCCGCCACTTATAATATAATCTGAATTATGAATGTATGGGACCATGCAGGTGTGAGATTTAGCTTTTCTAAGAGTACTGCTCTAAGAAAGACTTATTTCGATATCTAGGCCTGGATTATTGGTCTTAAAAATGATCAACCATAAATCCAAATGATTATTTTATTTAGATATTATCCATTTGGAATCAAATAGGCACAAATAAGGGAGCAGGTATTCAAGTAGTATTGTGAAAGTACTCTCAAGATTTAATGGCATTAGTATCTCACGGTGTACCTTCGTGCAGGCTTTCTGTGCCTTTCTTTTGTGAGTATGCATGTGTGAGTAATTCTGTCTGAGATACGACTTATTTTGAGGAATTTGAAAAAGAGTAAACGGCTGATATATTTATGCTTTTACTTGCTTCCTGCTAGATCAAATACATTATGCTGCTTCCATCCTGACATCTGAAGTTAAATTCAAGTTATGCAAATAATACATATTTTTTTTTAATATGCAAGTTGTTGAGTTATTTTATGTAGGAAATATCCAAGCCTCAAAACTAAATGTTGTGGTAAATGGTAAGTTCTGATAATGTCAAAGATCAAGCAATCATCTATTGTACAGAGGTTAATTGTTTTCCTGAGAATTAGTATCGATACATTAGAGGGGTTTTTTGACTCGTCATAAAATTGGAATGAAAACGAAGATGCTTCAATTTGAAGAAGCCATCCTCTACTCTGAGTTGTTTCATTCTTCCCTTGAGATAGATAAGTTGCTAGAGATCTAAATGCCAAATGTCTCGCACTACAGTCCTGTATAACTGATGCCTCTCCCACTCTATGATACACAGCACTTAATTGCTTACTTAGTCTCCCTGTATGTTGGTCCATTTTATCACCTAATTAGATTGTGTTTGAAACACCATTTGGTAGTAACAATCCAATCTGCTTTGCCATTTGGTTCTTCATTAATTTACTTCCAAGGGTTTGTTTTTACTGGGGGTAAAAAAAAAGAAAAAGAAAAGTAAGGTTTTTGCTACAAGGTATCTAACACATTAGCAGTTTAGTATTAAACAACCGCACTGAAGAAAGCACACAAGTTGCTGGTAGAATAGCTCTAAACTCCACTTGGATCTCAACTTTCCTGCATTTTTAGTTTGAGAGGACTGACACATACATATTAAGAGCTGCAGGGGAAGATTGGCAGGTAGTGAAGACAAACCCCAAATGCATTTTCGTCGTGTGTTATAATTCAGGACTATTATGTGCTTTTACCCATCCAAACCTCTTTGTCCATTTCAGTTGCGTTTGCAAGTGTGCTGCTGGTCTCGCAACGAATTACTTTGTTCTTTTAACTGCGTGCAAAGACATGTCATTCCAAGCTTTTAGAACAGTAGGTATTTTCAATATGTGATCGTCCCTGAAATAATGTTTGATAACTGAAGATACTCTTTGATGAAAGGAATTGCCTTCTTCAACCATTTGTTTTCCAAAGCTGATTGCCTATGGCATGATTGTTTTACCTGTGTCTCAACAAGGGAATATACAATTTACTCAGTGTTTTAAATCAGGGAAACATCTTTGAATGAAGAATAAAAGGTTGTCCTCACTCACAAAGCAGCATTTTGGACTATACAATAATGTAAATTTAGCACCTATAAATTTCTTTTCTTGTAGCTAGAAAATACGTAACGAGACTTCATTTTGCGCAGAATGTAGCTAGATGAGGAATTGCTGCAGGCAGAGGGCAAAGAATCCCCAACATCCTTGTAGAGCAGTAGGCAGTGAATAAGGAGAAAGGAATTCTCAGAATGCTTTTACTGAACAATATTTTATTTATTTATTTATTTATTTTTATTGTATGGTAACATGATACACAATTAGGCCAGAAAAACAGAACTTTGTTAATGAACTTTCTATTCATTGAAATGATTTTGTTAGCCACCATTAGTTATGCTGTGTAAGAAGTAATGGTTCTTTGAATAACTCTTCTTTCTCCCACTTCCCCTTGCCCCCTCCAACACACATTTGTCACCAGCCATTCGGGACTGAAAACCAGACTGATGAATAATAGCAAAAGGAAAAGCTGTGGCTGAAGCATTTCAGGTGTTGCAAACCAGAAGTTAAGAACTTGTAGTCTGAACTGGTATGGCTTTTCTCATGTTTATCTAAACTAGCATCTTCTTTCTAGAGAAAACAAAAAAATGGGAAAGGTAGAAGTAATTCTTCTCAGCTTGGGGTAGTATATGTCTTAGTTATGCCTTTGATTCTTACAGCATTTAATGTACTTTACTTTCACAAATTATTCCATTTTTTTTCGAAACCACAACATCCATAACATTCTGCTTCAATGAATTCCCCAGTTTAACTACAGGGTGTCTGAACAAGCAACTTGTTTTGTTTTTCACTTGTTACTTGGTAGTTTGCCTTGATGCCCCCCATAAATTCTTCTACTTTTATTCCGGTACAAAGAAAACATAGTGAACAGGCAATCTTTGCCTTCTCTGTGCCACGTAGTTCAAAGGTTTTATGTCACACCCCCTGAAGTCAACTCTTCTGACGGAAGAGGTGTTGCTTGTTGGCTGTGCCTGGTACAGAAAACATCCCATGTTTTTGATTATGCTGTCTCTGGGTTTTTTTGAAGTACCTTACATATTTTTTTGATGAGTGGAACCAAGCTTACACAGAGTATTGGAATATCTGTTACTGCATTAGAAGGTGTGTCATGCTTAACGGTCAGAAAATTGCAGCTACAGACTGGTTGAGCAGTAAAGGCATCTTTAATATTTAGATTGATATAACCTGATTTGTTCTTGATCTGAAGTATTTACATCACAGATTTGAAATCAGAATGCCAATAGGGCAATTAAGGATCATAATACCTCTTACATACATTAAATCAATGTCTTTAGTGTGACATATACTAGTGAGTGCTATAAAAATCTCCATGATATAAGAGGAGGACTAAATGTTGACTTAAGAGGATTTGATGAGAGAGTGAATTACATATGTGCTTCTTTTATACAGTCATAGAATGACTTGTATAGGCATCACAGCAGATCAATGATGACGCTCTTTGAGAGAGTTTCTATTACTTTTGGAGATGTTTGTTCCAATGTAGCCTATTTCTGTAGTCAGAATACATCTTCCTTACTGTCCGGGCAGGAATAGGGACTAGTCACGTATGATTTATGTTCTTTCTATATGTCTGCTGAATTTGCTGTAACTGACCCTCCAGCTTTAAAAGAGAGGAACAGAAAACTAACAGCAAAACCATCTAGAACAAAAAGCATTTGAAAGTCAGCAAACTGCAGCAGCGATTTTCCATGGACTACTGTGCAACAATCCTGTTGCAAACAGATTAAAACAGCAGGGCAGCAATTGTACTGAGAGTACCAATATCTGTCAGTATTATTTTTCCCCAGGCATGGAGAGGAAGTCTTTGTGTAGTTTCATCTTTAGCTTATACCCATCTCCAAGATGAAAACATTTTTGATATCTTAGACAAGGTGAATGTTAAGAAAATTAAAAACAATTCCAAATATCTGATTGCCAATACCCTTATTTTTCTTAATAAATTTAGAAACTTTCTGTTGATATTGTGGCTTCTAATCTGAAATTTTCCTGCATGGAGTTGACTTATCTCAAACTTTGCAGTTTTACAGATAGTTGTAGTTTCATCACTAAATATAGTTGAAGTTGATCAATGGAGGGTAATGAAAAACAGTAATTGTTCCGATGAAATGTCATCAGATTTATGAAGACCTTTTTTGTAATCCATGGTTAGATATCGGTAACTTATTTACCTTGAACAGACCAGTATTAAGCTCTTCCTTCATGGATGGATGGTCAAATAGATTTTCTATTTTTACAGCTCTTCATTCTTTTGGGACCAGAAAGGTGGCAACTGGTGACAACCCATTACTTTAAAGAACTTCTGTATTTCAGAGAAAAAGGTGGAGATTCAGATCAGTGGGATAACCATACATGGAAGTGTACACACATCCATCTTTGTTCAGAGGTCAGCAAGACTAAGCAAGAAACAGATTAAGACTCCTTAAAACAGGATAGGTTGAACATTTCAAGATAGTGAGACTTGAGTTTTGCAATCAGTTACTTAGTCAATGGTGACTAAGGGTGTGAGGGAGTTTTTGTAGTTTTTGCAAGTCAACATCTGATAAAGGAAAGTTTGGTTGTAGTATGCTTTGTGTGTTTTGCTTCTCCTGTTTTGAACCTCTTTCTTCTCAATGATGCTTTCATGCAGATATATCTTTCACTATTTATGCTGGAGAGGAAAACGCCAGGTACCTGTGATCAAATTTTCACATACGCTATAAACTATATTGACATTTGAATTTACAGGGAGTGATCAATGGAAAGCACATCATGTTGGTCATCTGCAGAAGTCTTTCACAATAATCGGGAAGAGAGGGAATCTTTCTGCTTTATTTATTTTTAATCATGCTTCCTTCCCACAAACTGTTCAAACACAAAGGCACAATTTTCTTTCTTTACTTTGAAGGTTGTTGATTTTGCCAGAAGGCATGTTAGCATTCGTCCACCTTGAAGTGTTTTTGCATCACCATACAGATAAGTACAAGTTGTGTTTGTCTTCTGAAGAACTATGCTTTTGGGATATTCTGCCTCAGTCCTGATATAGATCTGAAAAATTGAATGAACATAAAATCCAAATAAATTCTTTTCTCATAATCAACATATATAGAATCTAATCACAGTATGCACTAATGAGATGGGATGGAAGCTGAAAGCACACAAATGTTTGTACTTCTGTGATTTTGTGTGTGTGTGTGCTCAACACTGACTAATGAAAAAAGCTGAAAAATAAATGATAATTACTTTTTGTTCTGGAGTTTATGAAACATGCAAGAATGTTGCTCTGTGTCAACACTAGACTCCTTCCCAAATAAATCTACATATGGAGAATGGGGAAAAAAAAGCTTTCTGCAAGCATAACAACTGAAATGCATACTTATCTGAAAGAGCAGGAAATTTGGGAATAGGCAACCAAAGATGGATTTTGAGCATCTGGTTTGTACACTGCCAGTTGCTTTCATCTGAATATTTCAACTCCTAGGAATACTTAGGCACTGCTTCTTATCATCTAGTTATATAGAAATATATTAGAAACATACTTCCTCTTGGTTGAGATTTTTCTGAAGACAATAGGAAAATTGTCTCAGGCTTTTGAAAGCATGAAAGTTGTCTCAGGGCAAATACACAGAGGGCTGAAATCCTTGAGGTTGACTCTTTCACATTTTGAAGTGTGTGTTGTCGTGTGAGTTTCCCATCAACTTACCTGCTGGTAGAAGTGAGATGTTGTTTCTAGGTAGAGAGGGGAAGAGTTTTGACTGAGAATTGTTAATTAAAAAAAACTAACCAACTGTAATAGTAACTTTACTATTGATTTAATTTCTTTATTATATTGCAGAGTAGTATAAGCTCTAAAATATGACAGTGCTTATTATACACTGGTCTAAAGCAATAAACTTAATACATATTTAGTAGTTATTGATACTTTCTGTCACTGTACAAAGCAGAGGTTCTTCCTGAGTGAATATTTACATTCTTCGATATCCGAACACGTAACATGGAATAACTGTAATGGCAAGAAGTCGTTGACAGATTGGCTCTGTTATTTGTGGATTGACATAAAGACATCAAAGTTCCTGCAAACAGCCTATTTATTTATAGAGATGTCAAGATCTTACTAAAAGCTTTAGTTAAGCAAAATTAGTATTGCAAATTATATTAATTAGAGTGTATCAAGCTATATTAACCAGCATAATTTACTTTTGTTATAGAAAGCATTAAATTGTTGCACCAACACTAATTAAAAGAAGTGTACAGAAATCCTTCTTTATTACCAGTTTACCTTTCTTGTTCTACAGGTGCCAAACCATGCAAATAGCTAAAAAATAGAATTTAGAAAAACTGCTAAACTGAAGTTTAAATAGTGCTGAATACTGCTGTATTTTATGGCTCATTAAATAGACTCTTACAGCAAACTTCATTGTTTCCTGCAGGTTTTTGAATATAATGTCAGATACTGAGCTCAAAATAGAACAGGAATTTTCTGAGCTTTGCTTTAAAATATGTAAAAAAGAGCATTTAATTAAATTTACTTCTAGGTATAGTAGCTCAAAGCTCTCACATACAATTTAAAAACACTATAGCAAGATTTTGAATATTGGAAAGGCCGTAAAATCACAAATTATTCCTTGTGATAGATAAAAATGGTTTTTTGCACTTTCCATATGTAACAAGAAGTAAAAGTACTGTTCACAATTTTTACTGATTTCTGGAGTTTAAGTGCAACAGCCTGTCTCTCAAAGTCTGAGTTGCAGATCTCTGGGGTGGGTACTTTGACCCTCTTTCCCATTATGAGGTGAGGAAATATCTCTGCATCCTTGCTGAGTTCTTTTGTTAGGTGTTCCCTAGCATCTGCATTTGATGCTGGGGGATCTGGCTGAGATACTGTAGACCTTCAGTTTAACCTTGTGTGAGGGGTTTTTTCGTGTTATGTAAGGCTCTACTTGGAACACAGAATTTTTATTTTTCTGCTAATTAATGGTGACTGGGGTTTTTTTTATGCCTTCTAATTGTGTTCATTAGCACAGCACCTTTGTATAGTTCACCTGGGAGTGGAAAACTTCATGTTTTAAAAAGCTAAAACATTTACTGGGTGGTTGCCTATTATCCACTCAGACTCTTGGTAGTTTTAAAATAGTTCAGACACATCTCACAACAGCCCACAGCTCTTTCTCTTAGTATCATACAGTTTTAAAGGCCTTTGCTAATGCTTTAAACATTGCATGCTTCCCCTTCTCTACCCTCTTCCCCAAACAATTAAAACTTGAAAATATTTGATATATAAATCAGCATTAATGTTCAAGTTTAAATATTTGCCATTGTCTTTATACCCTGCAGAAAAAATTCCTTGCATTTTCTCAGGCTGAACTCTGACAAATTTACTGGGAGGTATAGAACATCAATGTAGTATTCTGTGATTTTCTAGCCTTTTTTCGGGAGGAGTTATTTTTGTCCCCAGTGTTTTCTTCAAGAAGCTTTCAGCTGAGAACTTCTGTCATCATTGCAAAGTAGAAAAACTCAGAGTTTCAATAAACAGTGGAGAGGGAAGGAAGGTGTGAGGATGGGGAGGGGATTTTGTCTGTCTTCAGAATAATGATTTTACTTAAATTTCTGGTAAATACAATGTAGTGCTAGTTTTGCTGCCTGAGGGTATCCAAAAGAAGAGCGTAGGGATAAGAGATTTTACATGGAATCTACAGAAGATCTGTATCCTTCTTGGTTGGTGTTCGGGTTCTAGCCAAGACAACTTAGGGCATCTATAATGGTGTTAGACAACCATGTCCCATCCTCTGTACTGGCAAATTTTCTAACAGTGATGAAGTTGGACTATGGTGTAGTTAATGTTGCTGCCAACTTCAGGAGCATTGTGTTCTCACATGGAAATTTTCATGTATAAAATCTAACATTTGTTTTCTGAACAGAAGCACAACAGGAGTATTTTATTTAAGAAAAAAAAAAAAAAAAAGATTTTGGTCCTGAGTTTTCAAGTATGTGTTTCTTAATTAGTGAACTTCACCTCTTAGCTTGTAAATTATCAGATATCTCATTATAACCTAAAGGAATATATATTCTTATTCTTTCCAGATGGGTTGTGGGGGGCTTGGTGTGTGTGTGTGTAGAGTAGATTAGAAAGTGGCTGCTATTAAAAAGAGCTGTTTCATTGCCTGAGATTTGGGTTGATCTGGGGAGGAACTCTTTGGAAGCCTGTGGGCATTTGCAAATGTTTCCACATGTCAAGGCCGTTTAAACGGTGGAACAGTTTTGAGCTGTGAAATGAGTGACTAAGTGCAGAGACCTGGTTTGTTTTTAAGTGTTCGTCTTAGATAATGACGCATTGGCAATTTAAAAATCATTCTTCATTAGTTTCAACTGAATGCCAGCCAGACTGCATAGTTTAAGAAAAAAGTAATCCAGTATCAACAAAGTAACCACAGGAGGTTCTCGCTTCGTAGCAATGCTCAAAAATGTGTTAAAGTGTTAGGAGAGTGTGGGAAGCCAAAGAAGAAAACCTACTGTTGTCTGATCTGACACATAAATAAGTGGATTGATCTGACGTAAACAAGTGGATTAATGTGAGTTAGAATGGTTTCCAGTCATCAATATGCTTTTATAATAAACTGGTACTTGTAGGAGGGGGAGAAAAACCCCTCTACCTGCCCTTCACTGATTCTTATCATAAAAGAAAACATTAAAGGAACAGCAGGACAAGATGTATATTTCAAGCAAACCAGAAGAGGCTTTCTTTTCTGTTTGATTTTGCACTTGGGGAATTTTACTTCATCTCTCCCTTCAAAGGTAGCAGAGAATTCATTTACTGTAGCCTGAGGTTATGATAGCAAAACAAAGGCTTGCAACTTAACATACTTCAGAAAAAACAAAATAATTCAATTAGGCTAACTCACTTGGTCGCTCTTGGACACTTGTGAAGTTGGGAAGGACACGTAACTTCTGTTTTTAAAGGAAGTAGTCTGTAAACTGGAAAGAAAAGAAGAGTCAGGGAAAAGGAAAGGGGGAAGACTGAAAAGGAGCACGTGGAGTAAAGTCACTCAGCTTTCACTTCTTCCCCAAGTGAACAGAGTTTTAAAGTGGAGAAGACCAAGAGGACTTGTCAGTTCTAAGGATAATGAATTTAGTCGAGAAGATAAAATGTTCATTAAAGTTGAGGTAGCTGAATATTTTATACAGGTGGCCATATGATTGTGAGAACCTTGTCTTAATGATGACGCAGCTGTTTCTTCTCTAAAGCAAGTTACCTAACCTTAAGTGAGTAATTTGTCTTCAAGACTTGATGCATTACCGTTTTAAGTGACTTTCTGCTGTTCTGAGATTTCATTTGCTGAATTTTGCAAGTGAACAGATGTCAGACAAGCCTTTATTATTTCCAGGACATTTTGGTTTGTTGTACTGGAGATATTTAAGGCCTTAATATGGTTGAACGTGTTGATGTAAGTCCCATCATATTCCTGAACTTACTGACTCAGGTTTTTTGACCTTCACAATGTCGTACATGAGGTTCTAAATTATTTTGGGAGATTTTTTATAATATATAGTGATCTGGTAGATTTTTATAAAAAACCAACAACTGCTAGTGGATTTTGCAGTAAACCAAGTTTGTACTGATCTGGATTAAGACCTGCTGATGTACCTTTAGCTTGCAAAGCACTTTGCAATGCGTCAAACCAATTGCCATAGGTAGCCATACATAGTCTAAGTTGAGCTGCATAAACAATGTGATTTTAGTATCACAAGTCAAGTTACATCGTGGCTAAGTAACCTCTGAAGCTCTAATGGGGAGTCTTTTTGTAGGCTGTATGAATTTACGCTGAACTACTCAGTCAGTGCAGTTTGTACAACAGCTCATCAGTTCAGAATTAGGTCGCATGAGAGAAAGCTTGTCATCTTCTCTCTCCCACATTTCTGTGACCTGCACTATACTTCACTTTCAAGACCTCTCTAGCCAAAATAAGTGCAACCATTTCTACCATCTGCTTCAAGTCAGCAGCCCATTGTAAAATATTTTAAAGTACAAATCACAAATTTATTTTCTTGACAGCCCTATCTAATCAATCTGACTTTAGTTTCCTGATCTGCCATTATATTTTTTTCCCTCTCTTGCAGGGGAAAAAAAAGTCAATAAATGGAAACCTGAACCCTAAATAGGGAATATACATCACAAATCTATGCAAATATACTGCGTGGTACTTCTGTAGTTTTTCTCGTGGGTTTTGCAGTCGCAGAGTGTATTGGCAGCCCTCTGCACCCCCACTCCTCACAGGGGTTGCTTCCCTGAAAAGAGCAGAAAGTTTATATACGCCTGGGCTTAAGTATGGATGCTCAAACTAGGATTTATATGGGTATAGTCTGCTCCTTAGGATGCTTGTGCCAGTGGACAATTCCTTCTGCCTTCTTTGCCCATCCCTCCTGATCTCACTGGAGATCTCTACATCTCTGCTACCCTGCTTGCAAGTGTCACCTTTATAGGACAAAGCTTACGTCTCCTTTGAAGGGTGAAATTTTAAGCTCTGCTCCCCTCAGATGCTATGCTTTGCTACTTTGACTTCAGAGGAGGAGGAATGCCAGCTGATCTTCGGCTCATCTCCCTGTCTTCCATATTTTTCAAGCTAACAATCTGAGTAGGCTTGAGACAAGTCATGCCTTAACTTTTACATAAAAATAAATGTCAATGGAAAAAATATTTTTCCCCTTCTTTCCATAATATTTCATTTGGTCTTTCATACTCAGTCACCCTGGTGATATAACTCATCCTTTTCAAAGCAAAAACAGATACAAGTGCTCCTGGTTTTCCCTTTTTGTATCCAACAGTTCCCATGGTGCTGAAAATCAGTTCTTAATCTCCTCAGTTAAAAATAGATTTGAGTTCAATAAACAAGAAGATGAAATTTTATTTTTTTTTTTCTGGGACAGGTGAGTACATCTCTCCCTAATTTTCTATGTATTCAATTCCTTTCCAAATCCTCATAAGTAATCCTGCTTTTACAAACATATTTAGCTTCCTTTTTGGAGATGAGAGTTGCAGATGGTGAGATTTTTATGAAAATATTTAATCTGGAAGTAAACCAAAGAGGATTTAAAACTATGATGGGAAAAAACAGATGAAGACAGGAATCTTGAAGTGATCCAGGAAATTCAAAAGACAGCTTAAACCCGTTATATTAATATGTTCAGGCCTGTTTGCATTGTATTTTTCTGCTGGACAGAGTTGCAAGCATAAATTTCAGCACTTCTTGTAATGGCATCATATTCTGTACTACTAGGGACCATATGCATTTGTAAGAAGTTGTTTCTAACATGATAATCCACTAATGGTGAAATAAACTTTTTTAATTCAAAGCAGTTTGAAGATTTTTGATCCTCTCTACTTTTGAACATCTTTCTTCAAGTCCAAAATTAGTATTTTGATTTTTATTAGCAGGTTAATATTTTTAATATGTTAAATTTCAATAAAGGAAGAATATTGTAAAAATGTGAATTGAAACATTTCCAACAGATAGATGAAAGAAGCACATAGTGGAAAATGCCTCTGTGAGATTTCCTTCACTTGAAGGGCTGTAAGAAATAGCACTTTCCCCTTTGTTGGCAAATATAAGAACCGGAGGCATGACTGGACAGCTGCAAGTGTCAAAACAGAGGGTAGGCATAATGCTGGTTTTATGACAATAAAAAAAGGAATTGAGTTTTGTCCCACCTGTGGAAGAAATATTGGCATTTTGGAGAGAGAGAAATATATGCTTGCCTGTAAAATGTTAACAGTCACTGAATCAGCATAGCTTAGTGAATATTATTTCAGGAAAGAAACTTTTAGGAAACCTCCTTTAAAACGGCTGCAAGACGTGAATGCGTTATGTAAATAAATGGATAGCCTTAAGGAGATCATTCATCACTTCTGCAAAACCAACTTTGTAGGTATGTGGCAGCTGGGAAGAATGCATCTTCTTACTTTAAGAAGTGGTTCCTTTTCACATTTTATTTAAAAAACCCAACCAGAGGGAGGGATATATACCACAATTAGAGGATCACAATGTTATGTATATCACTTATTATTTGATTCTCCAAGGAAGTATTCTGCTTAAGGAGGAAAGTGAGAGAAAAATGGGCTTATGTTTGCTTTTGATTTTGTGTTAATTTATAAGCTTCTTTTATAAGCTACTAAGGAGAAAAAGAGTTATAAAGGGATCTTTTTATAGCCAAGCTTGCCACTCTAAGTTACACTCTAAGTTACATTTTTCTTCTATTCTCACAGTATTCTAGTCATTCCAAAATGACCTTTGTCTCGGAATCTAGATTCCTAATTTAGCTATAGAACTGCAACCTGAGATATAATGTGAACAACTAGAAAACACTCAAGGTGAATTTTATACTTTTCACTAAATGGTCATGCCGTCTAGAATATTTTTTATTTCCATATCTTCCCATCCTGCAATTCCCTTAGAAGGCAGCCAGTCCTAAACGAAGGTGGGTAGCCAGCTCTGCCCTCCACCTCATTAGCTGTTGCCTCCAATTTGGTGTCATTTGCAAACTTGCTGAAGGTGCACTCCATCCCTTCATTCGGGTTGTTGATGAAGATGTCAAATAGAATTAGCCCCAGTATTAACCACTGAGTAACCCCATATGTAACTGGTTGCCAGTTACAATTTGGATCATTGGCCAAACTTTTGAGCCCAGTGGTACAGGCATTTTTTTCATCCACCTTGTACTCTGCTTGTCTGGTCCATATTACCTCAATTTACCAGTATGGTATAGTAGACTCTGAAAAGCCTTCTTAAAGCTAAGAGAAATGATATCTACTGCTCTCCATTATCCATAGAGACATCCATTTCATCATAAAAGGCTTGAAAAACCCATAAAAGGGCTGGTCAAGTGTGGTTTGCCTAGTGTTAGTTCCATTATGGCTCTATCTTCTTGTGCTTTTTGTGTTTAGGTGTGACTTCTATGTAGACTTGCTCCATAATCACCACTGAGACTGAGGTGAGGCTGACTATCCTGAATTCTTTCTTGCTTTTTTGAAGATGACCATAGTATTTGCCTTTTCCTAGTCATGGGGTCTCCTTCAATCCTCACAGTCTTTGAGATGACACAAGGTGTCTTCATGATGACATGTTTCAGCTCCTTGCACACCCTTGGGTGTTGCCCATATGATCTCATGCCTGGATTTGTATGTGTGCTTATCCAAGCAGTCCCTAACTTGATCCTCCTCTATTGTGAGTAAGTTTTCTTGCCTATGTAAACTTTGCTACTAGACACAGATTTGTACAATGACTGAGAGAAGACCTTGCTAGTGATGACAGAGGCAAAGACAGCACCAAACACCTCAGTTGTGGGTACTAGTAGGAGTACCCCAACACAGTAAAAAAGTTAAAATTCTACTAAGGATTTTAAGAAAATGGAAACTGAGATGGGTAGATAGGGTTAGTAGAAGAATATGATCAAATAAGAATGCCTTCTTCAGGTTTTCAGCAAAAGTTCTGGAAAGCAAACACATGCTCCAGTGCCTTGTACTGTCCTGCTGAACCGCAGTACCGCTGAACCCACTGAGATCATGCATGCACTTTAGACATGGGAGCAAATACCTTGTTGAATCAGAACGCTGTTATTTAAGATATATGTACTATAGCCTAGTTCAGTAGCTGCTTCTGATTTTTCTTAAAATACAGCTGAATTTTTTATGCAAATATTGTCTTGTCTCTCAAAAGGTTTATCTTTTCTATGGTTTATTAGAGAAGATTTTGAGTTGGACTACAGTCAGGTACGTGCTTTATATGCCTCGGCAAACAGAAATATTGTAAAACAGACCAAACTTAGAAATTATTTTTGAGTTATCTGGACATGTATTTGAAATTGCAGTGGCTGTTGCATTTACATTGTCAAGCTGATGAACGTAGATGAACGTTGCCACCGGAAAGGGAAGGGATACCTTGCAATACAGGATGTGTAATTCAGTGTTTGAGATCTGTGTGTTCATTAAAGATAATGAGTATCCCAAACATGCAGCCCTGTCAATTGCAATGATAATGAATCAGGAGAGCTGAGTTTTCCATAGATCTGAATGTATTATTGTGAAACCAGCTTTAATGACTTCCTGACAAAATTTACAATTAAAACATAGTTCAGCTAATTAGTTTTGTTTATATTCCTTTGACAAGAGGGCTATGATGTGTTTATAATTCCCCTTGGAATGCAGTGTTAGGTTTTAATATGTACACTTTATTTTCAAGCATTTAGTTTATAAAATAAGAATGAGCTTTCTGCTTTAGTCCCTCCTTTCTCTGCTGCCTGTATCAACTGTACTAAAAAGACATACAACAAATACAGTTTCTTAGAAAACTATATTTTTTCCCCAGAAAACTTGCACTTAGTATCTGGACACTTTTCTGCTTTCTTTATTCTCTACATGTTTCCCTTCCTCCTTTAGGTTAATCACCTGTACATGAAAAATAAAACAAGTTTTCCTGTAAGATCATGTGTCTTGCCTTTTGTACAGAGGAACAGCTGAAAAAGGAAGAAGAGGAGGAAATGCTTTTCCTTTATTGTATATTGATTTAGAAATGAAAGACTGTAATGGAAACAAGAACTTTATTCAAAGAGTAGTGAAACTTCAGTGCTAAGAGGGAGCAGACTACCAATCATTAATCTTTAAGAATTACCTCTATATTCTTTATGGAAGTTAAAATGGAAATAAACTTCCTATGAAACACAGCACCTAAACTTGGGTGAAAGTCTTCATCCTTTTTAGGATACTTTTTTCTTAGATACATTTTTTGTCCTTGTTCTGACTCTGATAAATGTACAGTCAGAGTAAAGAAAGTAGAAAAATGTCCAGATACTAAATGCAGCTTTTCTGGGAAACAAAAACCTTTGGTTGAAGTCCTCTGTCCTCTAAGTATAGAACTTCTTAGGCTGTTAAGTGAAACAAAAAGTCTGTGCTATTACGAGATTTATATCCTTGCTATATTATTCAGTCAATATCTTTAGTTATTTGGAATTTCTAATAATATTAGAAGTATGTTAATATTTCATTGTTTTTTTCCTGAGGTTTCCTGCTAATCACTTACAGAAATGACCATTAAAAATTCAGGGACTGGATCAGCTCCAATTGTTTTGGAGGTATATGGTCGTATCATTTAGTTCTTGTTGCTGTGCATGAAAACACAGTGGCACAGTTGGAAAAAAACCCATAAACTAGGTTTCAATTCCTGTTTCGGCATAAATTTTATTTCCATTATGAGTTATTTATGACTGAATATTATCAGTATTACAGAAGCATTGAGAAGCTCTGAGTAAGTGTTTAATTATATCACATACTATAGACATGCAAAGCAAGCAAAAGAAAGGCTACTCTCCAACTAACTTAAAATCTTACAAGATAAGGATAGGGTGGGAGAAAGGATCCTGCTTTGTCATCACTTTATAGATCAGGCTCTGACACTGACTCTTTTCTCTTTTTCTGACCCTCTCTCTACCTCATTGTCTCTCTCATTTAAAATATCATGAACACATACACAACCAGCTTCATACAACAGTAGAATTTCTTCCTGGGTTGCAAAATTGGATTGGTTACTATAAACCTACGGCATGTTACAGGATACATAGAAATAACGAGCAAATTTTTCAGCCCAATGGAGCTATCCATCATTTTGCCAAGTGAAGTCATTAGTGATTGAGGGCAGTTTTCAATACCCTGATTGTGGGAGTGTTCCTGCCTGTAGAATGAGCAATGCATAGTGTAATAAAACCTCTATTACTGTTTCCATTTTTCAAAATTCTCCGCTAAGCTTGTTGTTTGATAAATTGCATGGAATTATAAAATACTGTATATAAAATGCTTATGGGACACTGGTTTATCTTCTGGGTATATGTGGGGTTATGGCCCAAGGAAATCTGTTTTATGTCAAGCTCCATTCTTAGTGAAATATGGTGTGTAAAACTTCATAAGTCAGATTCGTTGTGCTGATTCTTCAGTACTAACATCTAAAATATCAAACTCTGTAAGAAGCCAGGTGTAGCACAATTGAAGGTGTTTAGGGTTTACCCAAGGTATTAAAATGGAAGGTAGAGGAGGAGTGATGAAAGGAATAGAATCTGCTGGAATACAAGAGGAAAGTTATTTACATCAGTATTTTAGAAAGATGTCTTATTCAGTATCATTTATAGGAAAGCTATATATAGAAAATTTTCTTCTATTTATTTGATATTTTATTTCTACCAATATGTTACTGAATATTATATCTTTAGAAAAAAAAACACAAAACGCAACCCTTCATGTAGAGAATAGATTTCTTGACATATTTTAATCAGGACTGTATAATTACAAGTACAGATTATTTTTTTTTGTCTTTTTGTTGTTTTTGTTTTTCCTTAAAACCTAGGAGGCAATTTACTTTACTTTTCCTTTTAATACAAACAAACACTTCCTAATTATAGTAATCAGTTCACATGTAGTAATCGCATTAGCTGTGCTAATTATTATATGAATCACCTGGACCTCTATTTGGGTTGATAGACAAAATCAATAAATCTCAAGTAGGCAGAAGTGTGAGGCTGATTATGTGTTCAAGTGATCAGAGATCAGATTGCATCTGATGAGATGAATTGGTTAGAGATTTTAGTAATTAATGTTCTTCGTTAAAATACAAAGAGGTAAACAAATGCATGAGCTCTACCCTTGCTGATAAATGGTCATGCACACTGAATGCCATGATCTGAAGTGGAAAAACAGAATTGCAGCATGACACCCAGGATCTAAACTTGAGGCTGCAAGTTTAAGAAAAAATTCTTTCAGTCTTTACTCACCTATTCTTTCCTGAAAATATAAGTTCACAAAAAGTTTTTAAATCTTGCTTTTGGTACTGTCTTCTCTGTCAGATAAGCAGCCTTGTATGATTTTTCCCCCAGACTATTGGAACAGGAATGTGCAGCACTGCTAATTGCTCATCTAACCAGCAGACAACAGATTATAGCTGAAGTAAAAATACTACCAACAATTAGTATCTTGCAGTCTCTTTTGTGTTTAATGCTTCAGGATAAAACATTTCATAAATGATGACTAATCATACTAGTGGACAAGAGATTGAGAATTACTGTAAATACAGTATGTAACAAGATAATTGTTAGCACTTACATGTTAAAGAAAAATTTTACTCAGAACAAAAATCTTGAATGGGATTACGTAGTTCAGTGCACCAGTTTTCAGGCTTGTTTTACCTACCTAACTACCTACATTTTTCAACAGCAACAGCAAAAAATCCACAGACCATATCCTACAGTATTCCCACAGGGGATGTTCTATATAATCTGTGTGATACATAAAACCCAGATTGTGCTAGATTTAAAGTTCAGTTAATACTTTTATTTTCCTGGATTTCTGATATCTGCCAACTACTGATAGTACATGGACTGTAGGAAAACATTTTTCTGGTGTGGTACACCTGGCATTTGGATTCTTCAGGCTTTGTCTTTTAACACTGCACTACATAGATGAAGTTGGATCTTTGTCAGTTGAAGACTTCTGTATATCTGTGTCATCCGGGGTGTAATTCCTTGCTTTAAGCTCATTCAGCAAAGCTGGTGGTTGTACAGCACTTTCAATTTGCTAAATATGTGTAGTTTCAGAATTTATTAAAATTTACCTAATATTTTGAATATTTTAGGTAGAATAACATTTTAAAATAATACGGAATAGGTTCATTTTTTAATGAAATTATAGTTGCAAATGTGAGCTGGCTAAGCAGCAGTGAATCCTGGCTTTGCTCTCTCCCTTGTAACTGGACACAACAGAAATGGGCATCTTCTCAGGATAAACTTGTTTAAACTGCAAGAAGGTAGATTTAGATAAGATATGAGGAAAAAACTCTTCCCGGTGAAGGTGGTGAGGGACTGGACAAGTTTGCCCAGAGAAGCTATGGATGCCCCATCCCTGCAAGTGTTCAAGGCCAGGCTGGATGGGGCTTTGGACAACCTGGTCTAGTGGAGGGTGTCCCAGCCCATGGAAGGGGGTTGGAACTAGATGGGCTTTCAGGTCCCTTCCAACCCAAACCATTCTGGGATTTTATGTTTAAAATTCCTGGCTTTACAGTATCCATAAATTGGATCTAACTGATACATTAGTGTTCTGAAGCCCAAAGAGTTAAAGCACTGAAAACATTTTGTTGTGTCAGTTTGTCTCAAAGTGAGTCCAGAAAACATTTGCTACAATTGTAATTATAATTAATAAAGACTGTCTCTTCGTATCCAGATTATGAAAGGGCACCTTATGTCAGTGGTATTAATTATGCCACACATTAAATAATATGTCTATGAAATGTCAGCCGTGTATGTGCTAGACAGTTCAGAGAAGTGTAGGCAAAAAATGCAACCAAACAAAAAGTTCTTTCATCACTCTAGTAAAGGCAGGAGCAGCAACTGCAGAGCATTGCTGAAAATCTACCTCTGCATCCCCAAAAGAAAGTTTCAAAGGAGGCACCTTGTACTGGCCTTGAAACACTCAATTATGTCCATGACCAAAGAGAATCATATCAAGCTGGAGAGCAAAGAAGCATCCCAAAATGCAGGGTTAGAATGAAAGACTGAGAAAACAACAGGCAGTGTTCCGTACATCAAAATATGCTATTTCTGCAGAAGTAACTTTGCAGAAATTTACACTTACTTCCCTCAGCAAGGCTAGACTACATGAAAGTGCTGCTCTACACGTTACAAATCATTCTACAACAGCACTAACTTACGAAATGGTGCTGCCTGAGGTGCTTGTTACTGCTTTTACTGTAGACTCAAAAAGGGTAGTAGAATGAGAAGTTGTGGGTGAGTAGAAAGAATGACCAGAGGCACGGAGCTGCTTCTGTCTGAGGGGTGAATGCATGAGACAGAACTCTTCAAACTGAAGAAGAGGCACCTGAATGGAGATGTGATGTGGCAGAACTCTGTAAACCCACATGTGCAATGTAAAAACAGGCTAGGGAGCAATTAATCACAGTTTTCCAAACAAGAACTGGAAGACTTCAATTTAAGCTAGCATCTGGGAAGTTCAGGATAATAAAAATTCCCAGTTACAGTTAAGCTCTGGAATTTCTTTACCGCACAGTATTGTTGATAACATGTTTTACATGAGTTGAAGTGATAAAAAAAATCCCCACAGAACTTTAATACAATATTATACAAAGTATTAACACAATACGTCTCTTGTTCAGGAGACAGTTGAGTCAGAAGCTGAGGGAAAAATCTAGGGCAGTATGTTGTAGGGTCCATCCCCTGCCGGTCACTATTAGGGACATGATACTGAGTTTGATGAATCTTTTTGCTGTATGGCTGTTCTTTAACATGTAGTTTTTAAAAGATAAAACTAAACATATTTTGAAATAGTAAATAAAGCTGGATTTTAGGTTGTAAGGTTTAGTGATTGATAGTTGAGTGAAGTACCTTTTCACAAGTCTAGCACACAGCCACAAGATCACTGAACCTCAGCAGCTGGTGGGGATGGAACTCAGCTGGGTGCTGGTAAAATTCAAGAGTTGCAAGCATAATCATAGGGAAGAACTTCCTAAAATAGATTGGACAGTAAAGAAACGATATGTAAATGCACGTATAATTTTTTTCTGTGACGTATCTCACAAATAATGTTCCATAAAGACTTTTGAAGGACATACCACATTACCTGTAATTCTTCAGTAAGCTGGACTGTATTATAAAAAATACATTGCAGGATATTGCAGGAGAACTACTTTACCCTTTTTGGCATATAGTAGGAATACTAAGGGGAGAGAAGAAAAAAAAAAAAAAGGAAGACCTTTAAGGCTATTAATGGAAGTCTTTCTATGGCCTTAACTTTTATACAAACAGATTGTATCAGCAGGTGACAAGTGGTGCTAAAGAGGTTACCCTTCTTTCAGGGGTAGGGTTTAGCCCTTTTGGGGGCTGCTTTTTTAAACAGATGAAGATATTTTTTAGGGTCACCAAGCATCTTTGAGAAAGGATAAGGCAAGAAATCTAATATATAACCCTGTAAGTTTAAGTTTGCACCAAATGAGCATGGAGAGATGTCATGTAGACATGATGAAGCTCAGCTGTTTTTTCATGAAAGAAACACGGCACCCTTGGTTGCAGGCGGCACAGGTGACTGCTGGTTCCAGCACTGTAGCTGTCACTGCACCAGCCCGCCAGGTCTGCTCTGTAATTGATGAAGGGTGTAATTGCTCCCAAGATGGCTCCCACTGCCCTTGCTTTTCTATTTGCAATTCTACTTGCAATGTTTTTTCTTTGCTTCTAATTTTTACCTTCCTCCCCAACCCCCAAAGTTGGAGAAGGTTACAAAAGCAAGCAAAGGGAAAGTTTAATTTGTGCATTCCTTAGCTTAAAAACTGCTCAAAATTTACAATTTTAAAAAATTTTCCTGGGAAAGCCATCTGCACAGATTGTGAATTTATGCAAGTTTGCAAGAGAAATTATGGTTTGCTATAAACTGGAGTAAGCAACGCAGGAGGAGTTTTTGCTTTCCTCCTACAAACACTTTTTTCTCCCTGGCATGTGTGTAACTTTTACCAGTTTAACTCTGTGCTACTTTCAGAGCTTCCAACAGTACATAAATTTAATCCATATCCATATAAAACAGATGAGTGATTACTTCAAGACTACAATTTTTTAACATTACTTTCATTCTGTTCACTATCTCTTAAATTATCATAAAGGATTACTGTAACAGCAAGTTCAGTACAGATCTTCTGCTTATCCAATTCTGTTTCTTCTTGTTTAAAAGAAAATGAGTTCTCCTATTTACCAGAAGTAGAGGAGTTCTTTAGATTCACTTAACAAGTATTCCCTTTGGTCATTCCCTGTTGGAAAAGCTTTTGAGGACACTGTCCTTAGCCTATTAAAGTTGAAATATAAAGTACTCTCAGAAGGCTGCTTCTTCTTCTGAATTTTATAGGACAAATTGCTAAGAATTGTCTTGGTTTTCCACATTTTTATCTGTAAGTAGCAGTTGTCAGGAAGACATTTGTGAATCTCAAAAGTGTTCTTGCTCTAAGTATTAGTGCTACACCTGGAAACTTTTCATTAGCTCTAGCATGAACGATATGTTCATGGAGTTCACTAGACTTCAAAGTACCTTTAGAGAATGTACGAATTGTCCCTAATGCTACGCACACGCTGCTCACAGGGAGTTCAGTTGTGCTGAGAAACACCGAGCAAAGAAGTAATTGTGATCTAGGCAATCAGATCAAAGCGCAGGTTTGGTGGCTGCCTACACTTAGTAGCTATTTCTGTAACTAGTGATTAAAACATGTCGTACTGACATAAGAACCTATAAATGAACAGGGAACAGAGAAATTATGCTGATACATGGGGACCGGTAAATTAGTTTGAAACTTGAACAAGTAAGATTCAGCAGGCTAGCTGCTGGAAAAAAGTGCCGGTAATTTTTAGATATAAATATGTGCTATTTATCTGTAATGTATGCATTTTGATATTTTCCATATCAATATCTATTTTTAACTATGAATCTATTATCTGGTGTCACCAGAAGTATGTATTGCAATCTGACTAAGTCTTAGACACCATTTATAAGTCTGTCAATGTGCTGGATTATTTGTGTTTTCATGGCAACAGGGTTTCAAGAGAACTTTAATCGCTGTCCTTAGCAACGTTCCTGGACTCGGCACCTCTTCTCAGGATGAACACTTTGGTGTAGCCACCTTATCCTCACAGTTCTATCTCTTAGCATGTCATCGATAATATCTTGTAAATAAATGTGATCTCCTGTAAATAAATGTTCAGCTGGTAGGTATTACAGGTTTAAAAAAAATCCTTGTCAGCTGGGGTTCTCATTCTTAAAAGAACGTGTAGATCTTTGTTAAAGATATCAGTAAAATGCAATAAAACAGTCATTATTTGTACAGTAAATGAGACATCCTCTGTCATCCTTAGTTGGAATCTCAGCCCCTTTGTGAAGGCAGCTTTGTCAGCATTTCAGTCATAGTATATCTCCATTCTTCAGTCTCTGATAGCATAGTCTTTAGCATATGATGATCAGTCTCTCTGCCCCACACTTGCTGAAAGAGTATATCTCCTTAAGTATCATTTCCAATTACTTTTCAGCATGCACCCTGTGACCAAACCCTTTCCTGGGGTCCAGCATGGTTCAATTCTAGAGTCTTTGACACTTTCATGTGACAACAACTTTGCAATTAATTATGTAGAAGAAAATGGAGTTGCATTTAAAGGACAGGACTAATGTTAATCTGCCCTACTGCATACTGCTGCAGTCCTTATAGGCCCTGCTGCAAAACATCTGATATATACAGGTGGCAATATTAAGAAACATAGTGCTTCTTCCTTTTTTTGTGTGAGTTACATCTATAAATCCTTAACCTTGAGTTATGTTCTTTGAAAGAATGTTTAAATGCAACTGTTGTACAACAAACAAGAAAAAAAGAAAGAACAAAATAAAAATTAAATCAGGATCTAATAGCTGATGTTGGGAAAGAAATAGGTAACCATCCTGTCAAAACTTGCAGACTGTACAAAGTTGGTCATTCCATTGCTGGTTTTGGCTGCATGTTGAAGAAGGTGCGCAAGAGTTCTTTTGCATACGATGTAAAAGAGATGGAGGGGCCAAGGTACTGTCTCTTGACATTCTTCTAGGTGCACTCTTGTAGGTGTACTGTGTTTCCAGATTTCCCAGAAGTTTTGTATAAATTTTTTTAGCCCCATGGATGAGAAGGTTGAGTTTCATGGGAATAATGTGAAAGCTTGGTAGAAAAATAATGACTTTTTCAGATCACAAAGTGAAAGAAATTATTTGAACCATTCCAGACATTTCACTTTGCAGTTTTATGAAGTTCTTGATGGTCAGTAATGGCTATTTTAGACAGGACCAACAGTTGCTGTGGATCTTTTGCCTGAGAACATTTATCTGATTTTCTTCTTTTTTCTGTACTGAAGCAGTCTAATATCTGCTTCTTTGAATATGTGCTTCTTACATAGGCTAAGAAGTTTCTGCATGCGCAGATTTAGTTTGCACCTTCTCACCTTTGCAGAAATCTAGTTTAGCTACAGTTAACATATGTAACATCTTTCTCACATTTTTAAACACCAAAGAGAAAACCAAAATCTAATAGGTAATCAGTGAATTATCTTGGATGAGCTTGTGGATATCCAGCCACACAGGAACTGTAAATACTCAAAGGGCACCTGTAAGAAATGTTTTAAAAGGAAAGGGTGAAAAAATGTGTCTTGATAGTCTGCAACCCTCCCACTTTGGGTTAGTTTTGTTTAGACAACTTTCATAAAAAGAGACTCTACAAGCAGAATATTCTCAACATAGACCTACTTATTTATTGGTTAATGCACACAAAACAGAGCTAAAGGCAACAAGCCAGTAGGTTAAGTGTTAATATACTCACTGGTCCCAAAACCACACGCAGTGAGGTTTTACTAGCCAGGCAGTCGTCAGTTGGATGGGCGAAGGCTGGCCACCTCTGCTCCTGGGGACAAGCTAAAGTGCAGTGGTGCTGAGCTGCCATCTTTCAGGTTTGCTACCCCTTTGTCCCCCTTCATCCACTCCCTGGCCCTTCAGGTTTTATACCTTTTCATGTCAGCATTTTTCCTCTTATATCTTTGAGCCAGTAGTTACTACCATCTCACTGTGTTTTTACTCTTCTTTTCTTGGCTCTAGCTTATTTTCTGACACTTTCTTTCTAACAACTTATCAATTTTCTCAGTAACCTGAGCCAAGGTCACCCGGCTATGCTGCATCAAAGCTAAGCCTGGATCACAGACAGCTGAACCTCTGGTTTGAGAGTTACATCTCCAGGATAACTGAAGTGCAACAGGTTTAGGAAACACATTTCCTGGACAAATCAGCCTGGATTCATGATTGGCACTTAAGTGATTATTTAAACATTTCCTTTAGCTTTACAAAATAGACATAGAATTGGCATAATCTTGAGGTTTTCCTAAATAGAGGTATTACTTACAGAGTTTGAGGAATACTTAAAGTTTGAAATTTGAAATTATCTTTCCAACAGACAGATCTTTAATACCCTAAATAAATCTTCTTGCATCAAACAGCATTAAAGCTTAGTAGCGGATTTCTTGTTGAAAAGTTTCCAAAAGGCTATATTTTTCAAGGACCTATATTACAGCAGTATAGAATACTTCTAAAGCTTGTGTATATCACACAAAGTAACAACCACACATCCTGTATTTGAATACTTCTCAACGGGTGTACTTAATTCTAATAAAATTTGATGTAAACTCAAATATTATATTCCATAAGATATTTGGAGAGATTTTGATGATTTCAGTGGCTAATGAAAATAAAAACTCCCTTCTTGACTTTTTTCATTCTCCCTAATCAGGAAAATGTTATGCATTGAATATGTGGAGGTAAAATTTTAGAAATTGGATAAAATAGTGGGGATTGACTTCTCTCTAAATTCCTGTGCTTTGTGCAAAGTTGTCACAGCTGATTTCAAAAGTTGCTGGAAGATTTTTAAGAGACTAGGGTTTTCTCAGTCTTACTTGGTGAATCCCTGCTCCTACGAGTGATTTCACTGAAGTCAGTGACTGCAGAAATCTCACAGTAAGGACTGGCTCACAAGTAGGAGTAGCTTAACTTCACTGCTGTCAGTTCTGTTCAAAGTCGTCCGCTCCTCTGTTGTTTCATTTAGCATTCACATGTTTTGTGAATCAGCGGCGTAACCACTATGATTTTATCCCATATTATGTTAAACAGTCATTGATTTTTGGTCTTCATTAATACATTTCCTTTTAGTTTTCAGTGATTAAGTGAATATTATGTGAGCATTAGAGCCTGCAACATGGAGCTTTTATGGAAGTCACAGGTTTAGACATCTCCATTTGTAAATTGGTGCCCAAAAAAAGATGCTACAAACTGGGTATGTCTGTGATATCCAAAGCTCTTTCATAAACATTTCCTGGCTAGTCCTGGGTGATAAATGATGATACAGTCCTTGACCAGAACAAAATAACAGCCTAGTAAGGTTCACATGAACAATTATGGGAGAGAGTTGCTATCAAATATGTACAATTTTTACATGCAAGTATGGTCTTGCTTCTGTTATGATAAATAGCTACAGTAAGTGTAAGTGCTAAATCATTAGATCCTCATTTTTGCTATGGAATTATACTTAGCGTTCTCTGCTTATCCAAAAGGGAAGTGAAAGTTCTTCATTTCCATTTGATCTATTTTTTTTCCCTCCAGCATAATGAAGAATGATGATACTTTTAGATGTTGACATTTTAGAAAGCTGAGATGGTAGGTAGTAGACTACAAATGATGAAAGCTTAATGAAAGTTATTTTCTCATAATAGCTCTAAATTGGCTATTTTGGCAGAGTGGAGTGGGTCCAGTGGATTGAGTTTGAACTTTTTACCCCTCTGTAATCCTGTAGTTACCAAAAGTAATGTGGAATTGCTTTAACTGTTTAGCTTTTTAAAATCTAGAGCTAAGGGAACTGATTCAACTTGAATTTTTACATTATTCTTATATGTAGGAATTTGTTACTGTAAAGAGATGAAGCATTGTATTTTCCTGACATACTCTGTTGCAAGCCTGGTAGTCAAAACCAGAAAGTATGTTTTACGATCAGTAAACAGATCACAGTAAAAAGATCACAGTGTAAAGCAGGTGGAAATGGACATTTTAATTTTCTATACTAGGATAAAATTTTCATATTATCCAAACTGTGAGCCAAAATATGAAAACTTTCAGTAAATCAGTGTGTAATCATTTAATACATATAGAGTGGGAAGGCTCCTAAATCTCATTTCTCTAGAGAGAGTTCGGAAGATTGTTCTGAAATACATAATAAAATGAAAACTTGCCCAAATTTTCTCTTAAAAAAAAAAAAAAAGAAATCCAAACCCCTTAACTCATAACAACCTTTTTATCAATACTTAAAATTGTTGGAAATTTTGTCATCCTGATTCATTCGGGAGACAAAATGCAGACATTCGCAGGGTGCAATGATTTCCCAAGGCTACAGTGGGTCAAAGATCCAAGATAATAAACCTGAGACATGCAAATACATTTCTAAAAGGAAGTTGTGACTTTGTTTCTGTCCTCAAATGTAATTTTTTAGGTACAAGACTCTATTTATTATAGTAACAGTTTTTTTGGATGTATGCATTTGTAAGAAAGGTTTATTTTAATTCTTGTAATTGTCTTAGGCTAAAGAGAGGGCTATAATACTTCAACAGTCTTAAAATGTCATCAACATCCTGGGTGAACACATTATCAGAAATAGAAATGTTTTCAGACCTATTGTGATTCTATCAATTGATTAAGCATAAGCTTTTTTTATAGGTGATTGATAGAATTAATGTAGAAAACTCTTCTTTGTAAATCATTTTGCAAGCCTGAAGTTCCCAGTAAACTATTTGTTCACCCTACCAATTTAATAGAAGTCTGTTGCTGAACTTCCTAAGGTTATATTCTAGTTGCCTGGCAATGGATTGTGGAACAATTCATTTAAAGTTCAATGAACACAGAACTAGAGTAATTTATTCAAATCCACCACTTATTAAATCAGGATTTGACTTAATTTTTTTTTTTTTTCTCCTGACTAATAAAATGGACTTGAAAAGAATTAGCTAAACCTCTGTGGAATTGTGACAAAGTATTTCTGATGACTATGTTGTCTGTTAGTTTTTACTGGCAGTAAGTAAGGCAAACGGAGATGAATACATTACCCATTGTTCTGTGGATTGTCAGAAAGGGATTTATTTTTAAACAGTTTATTGTCTCAACATCATCCTCCTTTCAAGATAAGTAACATGGAGATAATATACCTGCATTTTTATTAGGCATCTGACGTATCTGAATATTTCACAAGAAGAAGTATTTTCTTTCTCTATCAGTAGTAAACTGAGTGTTAAAAAACAGAGACTGCAGGTGTTGAATTGGGATAGTTTTCTGATGGGCATGAATAATTTAATTGCTTGAATTTAAAACGTTACAACAATAAATACATTTTATTTTAAGTATCAGTTTTGGCCCTATTTTACTAATGCGTGTATTTCCAGTTGGGTAGTTGCTGCTTCTTTAATCTGAACAAAGACAGACAAATACAACATGACATATTCTTGAAATGTCAAGCTCACCTGCAGTGCCTGGATTTTACTGTGGAACTTGAGCTTTTGATCAGAGCCATAAAGCATGTTTTATTATGCATTAGGACCTGAAAGAAGGAAACGTGAGATTCTGAGGGTTGTATTGTTGTTACCACATCATCCTCACGACCTGTAAATCATTTGTAGATCAGGGCACCAGAGCCCTGTGTCCCTTCGGAGAAAACAAAGCAAGAGAGACCCACGAGCTTGCAGACTTAGTATAAAACAAGATATAACCGATGAAAAAGGAAATGTGTTTCCTTGTCGTCCCCGTGAGATAATATAGAATGTTTATCTAAACACCAGCCAGGTCTATGGGATCTACAGTTGTATGCAACTCCAAGACAATTAATCTTATTTTTTCCTACCCCTCCTCAGTTTTGAAGGGGTCTCAAACAGTGGCAGGGTGCAGACTGCAGCTGAGATGACACGGCCTGGCAGCATCTGCTTGTATCTAACTGCAGTTCTCTCTGGCTCAGGCAGGTCCAGGCAAGTCCATTTGTCCTGTAGCACAGCTGCCGCATGTTCTGCGCTTCCTGTCCGGTCAGAGGACACAAAGAAGACGCACACTTACAGCATTGTAGCTCTTACGATTTAAGGATATAACCAAGACAAAGCTTATAGCAGAGAAGACTTTAGGCAGATAAGCCCTTCTTCCTAAGGATTTTGACAAGTTCAGTCAGGATTTGGAAAATCTCTTGGTGATAACATCCTAAATAGGAATCACCAGACTAGGACTGCATTTATGAAGAAGGGAGGATATATTCCTGAGATGTTTTCAAAAGACAAAATGTGAAAATAATTACAGAGAATTACAAAATAAAATGGCAAATTGATGAAATCCAAGCATTACCTCTTTCCAAGCAGACTTTGCCTGACAAACTTGGCAGATACTCATGATCTGCATTATAGATTGCCACGAAAATGAAGTGATGAGAATGAACTAAAGGAATAAAACTACAAGGAATGGGCTACAGAGACTGAATAGAAGGAAGCCATATGTAAAACTGCTTCTGGTGACTTCACAAGCATCATCTTCCTAAAGGAATTTCAGGATTTTTCTGAGGGAGCAAAAAAAAATATTTGCTTATATTTGGAGATTTTTGATAGAATTAAATCTGTCAAGGTTAACTCATATTTTCTTAAGGAAATCTGAGCGTGTGTGTGTGTACGTATTCACTTACATGATGCAAGATTGTCTGAAATAGATTTGAATTAGTCTGAAAAAAACTTTCCTGCTTTTCTCTATTAGACCTCATCTTTTGGCTATTTCCAGGAGAATACCTTAGTTCCAATGCCACAAAATACTTTCCGTTTTTGTTTCTGTTTGGTTCCTCTGCTAAATTATCACAGCCAACTCAGGAAAAAATGTCTTTAGGTCTGAGTTAATTAGCATTCCGTGACTAAAACCTTACTCAGTAGAATTCACTCTGCCCAAGTACGCACTTGCCCATAGGATTCTCAGCATAGCAAAAGATTCTGCATGCTTTTCTTTTAGTAATGAGTGTCTCAAGAAAAAACATAAGCATAGAGCAGAAAACACTAGCCACCATTTGTTGAGAAGAATTCTATGTGTTCTAAATTTTGTGTCTTCTTTAATTAAGTAGCATCTCAATTGTTAGCCATCATTTAACGCAGTGTTTGACTTCACCCCACTAAATGAAAAAAAGCTCTTCTGAGAAAATGAGCTAAATAGATTTAGAGTTTTGTATTACATTTCTTTCTCATTTTTCTTTTATTGTCCAATCTTAAAATCCATAGAAAAGAACATGTGGGAAAAATGTGCTAAAGCAAACTATTAATAAATCTTCTCTTATGTTTGTATACTTTTTTTTCAATTTGTGTGTATGCTTGCAGAGATAATAGACTCAAAGCATTAAAAGCATAGATGCCTTAACAAAGAGATTCAGCGACAATGCATGATCTAAGAACGGAAAGCTAAGAGCAACAATGAACATGTCAGTGCCTTATCATGATTATCAGGGATGAGAAGAGCCATCAAGAATATTAATGGACTCAAAAGTAGCCAGAAATGTCTCTGAAAATGGAGGTGTATTGGAAGATGTGTATTCTACACCACTGATGAGTGGGTGTGCAACAGCAATAGTTACAAGAGATCAGACATTTATAAAGAAATGTGACCTTCTAAATAATATGATTTTAGCAGACCCTGGTGTTTAGTAAACAATGTGGTAGAGAACTTGTTGTTTGCAAAGCTCGTAAAAACTAGTAAATTAATCCCCTTGACTTCATTGAAAAGGTAAATTATTTCAGGTGAAAAGGGAGAAAAAAGGCAAAGAAAAAAGATACACTATATTCTTAGAATTACAGAGGGGTTTTTTTGTTTGTGCGGGGGTTTTGTTTGGGTTTTTTTAAGAGTGGAGTAAATTCAAGTGTTCTTTACTCTCATTTGCATTCATATAACTAGCTGCTAATCCTTCCTTCAGTCTATTCACTTTGCTTCCATCATAGTTTGGCTCATTCACTAGCACTTATAATGTAATTATGTAGTGAAAACTTCCTAGAAAGGAATAATGAAAGAAAATTTTATCTGCTTGCTCTTTTACAAGTGAATTCGGAACCAAAGTATATAAAATGTTGGAAGAGTCAAATCAGTTTCTTACTCAGATGTACACTCCCGATCAGAAGAGCTGACGACCATTTTCACCACTTAACACCTTTAAGTACTGGTCTTAGAAGCCTAATTTTTTAGCAATATTATTGCTTCCAGAAATCATTGATGCATGCGCACTCTCCTCCTGTCCTACAAAATGTCTCTTACCGCCGGGTTCACTGTGTTATGGAGGTATATTCATTTTATGAGGCAGGAGTTAAAAATCTTTAAAAAATGAATACAAGAACTTGGTTATTATTTTGGCACTGTTTCACTGTCACTGAGAAGCAGAATATCTTTGTCATAAGAAAACGGTATCTCTAGTAGCTCAGTGCTGAAAGTCACGTAAGCGTGCATTCCTTTACATGAGCTCCTGCAGATGTGACCAGATGCCAAAGATGTGTTAGGGAATCATGATTCAATTCTGTGTGGCAAAATGTGATGCCAGCAATACTCGTGTGAGTACTGTTCCATTTTCTCTTCTTACTGCCATCAGTAATTTCTTCCTTTATCTTCCTGTCTTGCATTTCTAAGAAATCATTGATTAAACTGTGTGTTATACTCATTGGATTTTATTACTGGAAAAGAATTCAAAGTATAAATTTCAGTGAGGCTGGGGTTGTAACAGTCAGCTTTGGGAATCCTGTGCAAAATTATTGAAAAGAAAATCCATTCTAAAACCACAGGGAGAGAATGATGGCTGAAACCTAAACATGGAGTCAATATGCATGTTCTGGGGTTATTTGCATCTACCTGGACTAACAGTACTTCTGAAAAGAGCTTCTGTAGAAACAAAATAACAGATTAAAACTAACATTCATAGGTTTATTGATCCTAACAACAAGTGATTGTAATGCATCTCAGTGCTTGTGTTTAACTCATATTGATAGACTCCTATATGCATACCCTTCAGCTACAAAATTATCTGCTGGTTTTTCTTCCTGTCAAAACTGGCTAATGGTCTCCCATATATAGTGTATATACACGTCTCTTTCTGCCAAGGTTTGCGTCTCTGTGAGATAAAAAAGTGCCCGACCTCTGGAAGCGATGACTGTTCGCAGCAGTTTGGCAGACAGAGGCTCTCCAGCTTTTCTAGAAGGCAGTCGAAAAGCATCAGCCAGTCTGTCTCCAACAGGCAAAGTGCACATCCCCTGTCTTTGCACAGCTGCTCGTTCCACACTTGAACAGTATCCAGGGGTTTGTGATGTTCCTAGTCCCTAGTTTCAGGTGGCGTGGAAACCGCTGGCAGAAAGGGGTTGCAAAATATGGGAAAGGGCATCAGTGGGCTTGTTTGTCTGGCATGCATCAGCTGGAGTTTTGTTATCTCCCTTCTAAAACTCTTTATGTGTCTTCTTTAAGTGCTGTCTGAAAAGTCGGAACTCAAATTGGGTTTTGGTCACAGTTACACTGCCTTATGCTGTCTATAATTTAGATACTTAAATAATGGAAAAGACGTTTTCCATCTTAAAAAGAATTTTGAAAGTCTATGTGACTATATTTATAGCATAATAAGAATAACTACTTCTAAAGCTTAATGACAGAGGTGTGCCAATTAAAAAATGGATTTAACTTTCCATATCAATGAGAATAAGGATAGGCTTCCTTCAAAAGAATGGTATAGAGTATTTAAAGAGCTTTAAAAGGAAGAACTATGTTCTGTGTTGTATTTCTGCGGATGGTTTTATTAGATTGGTAAAAAGTTATATACAAAGGGCAGCATTTCTTACCAGGAAAAAGAGATTTTAAGATAACTCACATTAGTGGTCAATCCTTGTTACAAATGTTTGAATTCTAACAGCTGTAATGATTGGTTTTAAAGGAGCCATATCAACCTGTGCTGATTTTTAAGCCTTTGCTGATTGATTTGACTTGTTTGATGTATTATAAATCACACAGCTATAAAGTCACAGTAAAAATTCCATTAAACTTGTGAGGTAAAAAAAAAAATAAATCCATAAATAAACCAGTATGAAATGCAAGACAGCAGCAAATGTGCTTTTTTTTTTTTTTTAATTTAAGTTTCGGTTTATGGCCAAGGCCATTTTTATGTGAAGAAAAACAATGGCAACGAATAAGAGTCTACCCAGAGTCTCACTCTGTAGGTGTATTTTATTTGCTCTACTTGAACTTGAAATGCTACAATATTTCAGTTTCCTTCACTGTGCCTCTATAAAGCTGATTTTTATTGTTTCATTGATCAGAACTGGTATTATTTGTTTTCAAATTAAGACTCTTGACCAGGAAAACTGTTGTTAAAAATACCTAAAAATAGCTGGAAGTGGTAAGGACTTTGAATATGATCCCTCTTGCTTCTAATACTTCAGTCCTCACTTTTCCACAGTCTAGTGCCATCGAGGCTAACCAGTGACTCTGCTGAACCTCCCACCAGACTCTATTTTCTGTATGATTTCTTGTTGCTGTATGTTTTGTCTTGTAAATTAGCCCTTTTTGTTTCCACATTTAGGTTGAGTTGATAAATACTGAAGTAATTCTTTAGAAGTGACAAAAATTTTGTGATTGATTGAGATCTCAGAAAGGAAAAAGACCTAAGGTTCTTGAATTAAATATCTTAAAAAGTCAAATGGGTTGTTCTAACTGACACGATTTTATCAGAATTCTTGCCATTTTCTTCACAAAAAATAAAACTTAGCCTAAATGTAAATTAAAATGGATTTTTCATTGAAGTAGGGAAATATTGTTAGACTTTACTGTGTGTAGAATTTACTCACCCTGGCTCCTGCAACTTTCATTACTAGTGCTCCAGTGTCGATGCAGTAGGTTGTATTCGCCTGAGTCTCTGCCCTGGTCCAGTTTGTTACCATCAGAGGAATGGGGTAATCTCTGAAGAAGGGCAACCCAGTTTTTGTTAAGCATTAAGTGCTGGTAAGTCTGCATTTGGCACTGGGATCATTGAGATTTATGAGGTCATTAATGCTGTGTTGTCTGCCGAGTTGTCAACAATTAAAATATTCCTATAATTTTTGTGGAAATGGAATAGATGAAGTTTCCAAGCTGTTCAGGCAGATATATAAATATCATCTACATACTATTTCAAGCAAATAAATTTAGGAAAGAATACTTTTCCTATTATATAGACCTTTAGGGGCAAGTCTGAAGAATCCTGAAACATATTCATTGGGATATATACTAGGAACATTAAAATGAGACAAGATACAAAGATCTCCCATGGACCCGTTCATTGCTGTTAACCACAATGATAGAGTTGCAAAGAAGTGTTCATCACTCTGGAATGGGCAGCATTCATTCACTCTCTTCCCTTCCTGAGTAATCCTTATGCTGAGAGTTGTATGCTGAGAGTTGCAGGTAAACAGGCAGTTTAAATGTACACCGAGCAAGTAAGAGCTGGCATTGGTCTTAGGTGCTACTCAGTGCATTACAGCACGCAGTTGTGGCACACCATGTGAATGGGCATTAATGAGAAACAAAGGGGGAATACCAAGAGAAGAACATAGTCACAGAGTCATTGTTATTGTTCTGAGCCAGAATGGGCTTGTTAAATCAACAAATCGTAACTTACCACTTGTATTACCTGCCAGATGGGGATTCCTCTTCAGCTGGCTGGCAGGTATATGAAAATGCACAATTGATTGCATATTTAGACTGTTGCTTTCTGTAGAAGTGCACATGCTGATAGTTTTTAAGATGGTGGATATATAGCTGCCTTTAATTAGTGTCAGTCCCAACATAGTGAGTGCCCCAAATATCATATAACAAATGTTGTAGTTCATGAGTATGTGAAGGCAAATAAACGTATTCAAAGTGTATTCCAGTTCACTCCCTTGGCTCTTGATGCACAGGGTTTCTGAAATTTCTCTGTAAAATTCTGTATCACTCATTTTTCATGGGATCAGAACAGAAGGCTCAGAAAGCAGCTCCTTTCTCTCCAGTGTTATTTCTCTCTCTTTTTTCCCATTTCCATGTTTCTTATTTCAAATACTTTCAAGACTGCATGGAGCACATCTCATTAATCTCTTATCAGATTCTCTCTGCTGGTCTGTCATTTCATCCACAACTTCAGCATCCTGACATCAAGTGCTATTCTTGACAGGTTGAATATTTGTTCCAGAAAGAAAACTTGCTCTTATGTTTTTCTTGCATATGCAGACACTATTACAACTAAAGAGTAAAGAATTTTTTTGGTTGTTTTACTCAAAAGAATGACATTCCTTTGTTTTACATATACATACACACTGAGATTACTACAGAAGAAGGAATAGTTGGATAATTCTACCTTGTAACCATTAAAATCTTCTTTGCAGCCACTGCAACTTTACAAGATATGATATTCAGATATTGCAATGTAAGCAAGACCTGTTATTTCATGCATTGGGGCTGAGACCATCTGGTTTTGCTAAAGAAATTTTTGTATGTCTTTTGACAGTGAAACTGATAAATAACCAAATGGGAATTGCAAGCAGCAGTGGTAGCAGTGTGAGGTTTGTCATGCCAAGAAATCTCAGAGACCACCTGGAATTGCTACTGAATGAAAAAAAGAAATATGTTTTATTACTCCTGAGTACCCTTCCTTTAATCACTTTATCTTTCCTCTACACTGATGTTTAGCCTCCTTATCTCATGTTCTTCCTGCAGCTTCTTAGAAGCACTTTGGTTTGTTCGATGTTCTTCTTTGTTAAAGTCACGGGTTTTGCTCATGTCAGCCAGAAACTGCTGCATGATTACTGCTCCAAGATTAGCATGAGTCTGTACAAACTTCTTGACAGGATTAGTAGAGGCCATTGCTGCGTCAGATAATGAAGATAGTCTAGACTGGTGAAACTGCAAGCTGTACGGAGGTGTGAGTACTAATCAGAGAGATGTCAAGATAGCCTATTTATTGTCTGAAAGTAGAGCACAGAAACGGTCAAAGAGTGTACATGAAAGCATGTTCAGTACGTTTGTTGAAGGGTGGGAGGGAACCGTGATACTTGAATTTACTTCAGCTACCGTGGCTGCAGGTGTTCACCTCAATATACATTTGCAGTATGAAGATGGGTTAAAAAGTCCTTGGTGCCCACAGCACCCACAGCAGTGCTTACTTCTCTATGTGTTGGATAATAACATGTGGGTAGATATTCACATGTGTGCCAAAGTAATGCAGAAGAGAAAATTCTGCATAAAGAATCTCTGTGGTGAATCACGGCCATTGCTGGAATAGATGCTGCCTGTCGGAGGTACGGTTTGTCATCTCCAGCAGAGCTCCCTGGTAGCCCAGGGGCTGTTGGCTTTCTAAAGAGATGTGCAGAATGCAGGAAAACCTTCTGCATTTGCTTTTCTTGTAGATTGCTGATGCTGGTATAGCCAGAGCTTTGGAAAAGCAAACCCTGGGTGGGTGAATACTTCTTGCTGAGCTGAGCAGAGGATGGCAGGCAGCGTTTTCTCTTTGATGTCTGCTGCATTTGACAGAGTTTCCCGGGTGGCTAGGCTTCTTTCAGGATGATGTTCCTGTTAGAAATAGCTAATTTGGGAGACATCAAATAGTTCCCAATTTAGCTTATTTTAAAGGAACTCAATATTGAAAGTGAAGCAGATACCAGTGAGATACTAGTGAGAGCTGCGGGTGGGTAAATGTATGTGGGGTGAGTAAGCAAAGGAGGCACTTCAGAGTACTAAAAAAAATCCATTTGCCTTATGCCGATTTGGCTTCAGAAACATGTCTTCTGACAGTGTCACTGCAACAACATTTCCCTCCTGTTCTTACATACAGATAGGAGTGTATGTACTTGTTGCTCGCATGTAAGGAATAAAGTTGAGGAGGCTGAGATCCTTCATTCAGACACAATATGTATGGGTATGAGAACGTCAATCACAGGACATGACACATGGAGATGTGGTGGAACGTAAAGTCCAATTTTGAGCTAGGGCGAGGATGTGTGCACCTCTCTTGATTAGAAGAGAGCCCTGAAGACATGTCCAGTCCCTGAGGAGTTTTTCCCACATTGTGATGCATAGCCTGTATCAGGGCCATGGGTACAATCTTACCTACAGCCTTCTCTTTTCCAACATCCTTGAATATTATTCCAACATCTAATTTTAAAATGCCAACTGGTTCCTCTCTGCTTTTTATCCCTTCCCTCATAATATTATGGATTGCCTGTGGTCACAAGAGGAGTGGTGACCTTGAAAAAACGTGCTTCCAGATCTACTAATCCAATTCACAGTTGTCACCTTAGGCAGCCAGAAGGAGACTATAGATGACTTGGCCTGGTAGTGGTGGCTTACAGTTGCCCCGTCTTCCCAGCTCCCATTGAGTGCTCAAAGAGAGCAGGTGCCCATTGCACATGCAGGGTGCAGATGATTTATTCATGCATCAGGCTGATGCTTTCATAGTAAGTCTAATTAGCTGCAGATCTACCTGTTACCTGTATTCTGCCTGATAGTGAGTGGCTTGCTGCAGTATGAAGGTGCTCTACATATCCATCATTTCCAAGAGCTTGGAATGTTTACTCCATTATACTCTATCCTGTATATCGCCTTCAACAGACTCCAAAAAGTTAGACATTTACAGTCTTTAACACATTTTAGTATTGCACAATCTGCTTGCTGGACAGAGCATTTAATCCAAATTTACTGTGACAGTGGGAAGAAGATCCTTTTACCTTAATTATTTTGCAGATACTTAAGGATATGTTTTTAGCATAACGTCAGGATTTGACTTTACTATTGAATTGAGGTTGAATATATTGGAAACACAAAGAGGCTGAACATCACTGTTTGCACTTGGCAAAACAAGTGCAATGCCATTCATGCAATGCGAAGTGGTTTTTTTCATTCTGAATGTTTTTCATTAATTTTCATATTTGCAACATTACAACTTCCACAAGTTGTTGGGAAATGTTTCTTTTGATAGTACTCCAACATCCAGTATGAGATTATATTATCATATCATGCTGATTACTATTCTGTCTTTTTCCCTTCGCTAGAGGATTGTCAAATGGGTGTAGCTTGTGATACTTCACAAGATGACTGAACAAAAGAGAAGCTAATTTTTTCAGCACTAACGATATTTACATTATGTATATTATACAGAAATAAACTTGAAATCTCACCTAGAACTTTGATTTCCAACTTGGGGCACTGCAATTAAAGAACAAAATGAATCCAAATACAGATTAGAAGAATCCAATATAGATACATGTTTGTGCAATCAAAAGGAGGGATTTTTCTTCTTTTGCATTTGGTTCACATCTTTGAGGAAGGAAATAATATCTTTATAATGTTCCCTAATGGCAGTAATATTGAGATTTTTACTATGACTCTTTCTATTGAAAGGCTCAGGCCAACAAATTTATTGAGTGCTTTATTCCTTGCTCACACTGGTGTCTCTATGACGTAAGCACATCAACTGAATCCATTATACACAGAGAAAGAAACACTTCTCGGTGCTCAAGAATCAATTATTTTTATAGGTTCAGTATCTGTTGCCACACTCAAGAAATGAAACAGAAAAAATTAAATACATGATAGGTATTTCCAAGAATATGCTCAGATACTGCTTTCAAGACATATTCTGTCTTTAAATTACTTTTTGAAGAGGTGCTAGAAATGCTATCCTTCTCATGTATGATGTTCCAAAAGATTTTTCTGGAAAAATACCTGATTGAAGTCAGGGTGAGAAGTTAGAAGTTGTTTGCTAAACATTCTTTTATCAAAATCTCTGTCATATAAACTCCTGTACTGCATTCAGCAGAGTAGAATTTCTAGGTGTAGTAGCAATTTGTGAAATAATCAATTATATTCTGACTTCTTTTTTGTAGGGAAATGGCATGTTCATAGGCTATTTCTGCATGTTCTCAGTCCTGTAAGGTTGAGACTTGCAGAAAATGAAATACTAATAGCTTACAGCAGACTTTACACCCTCAAAAAGAAGTGAGATGCAGCACACAGTTCAGATACACTTCTGTATATTAGATGCTTATTAAGAACCTCTGGATAAATCTAGTATGGTTTTTCTGTTGGTTGGGGTTTTTTTGTGTTTTGTTTTTTTTTTTAAATAAAGTCACAATTTTAATGCTTAATATATCAGCACAGCTGCTATGTATATTTAAAAACTTTTTGGGTTTGCATTTGTATTGTTGTGATCCAGCTGTATTGCATTTAGACCTTTGTCTTCATTTTGGAAGAATTGCTTTATAGTAGTGAGATTGGACCAGATTTTTTTTACCTTGTGTAAACTACCATCCCCTTGATTTCACTGTTTGTGCTTCGTCATTCTTAAGAGTTGGCATGACAAATAATGTAAGTTCTCTAGAAGAAAATCTGCCTTTCTCAGTTATGTTTATAAGGGAGTGAAAAACAACGCAAAAACAGGTTCTACTATCAAACTGGCAGCCGTGGTGTTTATTCCTTAGGAGGTTTGCTTATGGTTACGGAAATCAGTGAGTATTTTGTCATTGAATTCAATAATGTGTAATCTTGTTCATTTGGTTTAGAAGTTAGGAGTTCTGTTTGTCCTGGAAGTCCCTCTTGAGAAAGACAATTACTGTCACATCCACTGGTTGATGGAATGGAGTCCCACTTATCGGATTTATTACTTGCATTGTCAGTCGTAGCTCTGAAATAAAAAAGGCACTTAAATGGGGTGGTGAAAGGTGAATATACAGACTTGGAATAATGTCAACTTTTTTTATTTAATATGCAGAATTTTATTTTATGTGGATTGCATATTTTCACCGCCCTTTTTTCCATAAAAACCTCTGCCACGATCATGTTTTAGCTTCATAAGAGTGGCAGGATTATATCATAATTTTATCCTGCCTCCAATTTGTAATCACTGTGTTTAACTTCGCACTGGCATGATAACAATAACAAAATGATTGTTGACAAAATCACTTTGACATGCAAGTCCCTTTTCCTGATGCAACATTGTCTCTGTAGTCCATGGAGCAGCGACCTTTCAGCTCAGAGAGCACCCGATTGTCTCTGTCAACTTTTGGTTCTCTCTGTGTTAAACCTTTGTAGTTGGTTTGGAGAGAGGCTGGCCAGTAAAGTGAATGGACAAATATATAACTGCATTATAATGGCTTCTTTCCTAAAGGCTTGCTCATGCTTGGTTAAATACAGGATCATAAAAATATAAAGGTAAATTTTTGCATTCCAGTCAATGTGTAAATTAAGACTTTCTGGCTGGAGCACTTTAATGTCAGTCTAGGCAATTTGTCTTTTTTCTGACATAATTGGCTTGGCTTTGGATAATTACAGATGTAATAAACTGATCAGGAAACCTTCATATTTTTTAGCAACATAATATCTTCACAAATACAGTGACCTATAGATTCCACTTTGCAAATGTGGCTTTAAGTCAGCAGCTGTATTGAGTGGTGCTATTGAAGCCGAACCTGTAAAATAGAGAAGCAGAGGAAGACTTTATCAAAGCAATCTGTAATATTTAAGCAGAATGAAATTAGCTGGGTAAGAATGAGATCAAAGCCTTAAGTGAGGTTCCGAGGGTAAAGAAAAGGCTGCAGTGGTGAATAGCGATTACTTGTAGTTAATTTAAACTTACTGAAAGATTTTAAGGATCAAAGTTGGGTCTTTTGAGGAAGGGGATTCATCCAATTTCCTCTACTTATATTTTTCCAACATAAATTAATCCTGATAGATTTTACTAGCTTCTTACGTTTTTGCAGGAGCAAGAGCACTTTGACCTCCATCTCCTGAAACTCTTCAGCTTTTGTTTATTGAAAACGCAGAGGAATTTCTCTGTCGCTGCCTCCAGGTTTCGAGCCCTGAGGGCTGGCTCTGGTCCTTCCCCTGAGCAGGACACGGCAGCAGAGGTCAGTGCTGAGGAGGAGAAAGGAGACGTTCCAGTCAAATGTGGGTGCTCACAGTTTACATGTGCCTTTGTAAGCATCTCTTTGGCACCCACAGGAAGTCAGCAAAAAGATTTCCGTCATGCAGTTTATGAAATTTAAATTCTTTTACAAATAAATTACATTAGATGACTTGTATTTTGAGGTACTTTTTCACCGTGTGTGGTTTCTCAGAATACAAGCTAAAGAAATAAAGTCATCCACTGTTTGTAGTTTAGGGTAGCAGAGAGAAGCTGCCTGTATCTCAGCTCAGGATACGTAGTTAGAAACGTTTTTCAGCTTATTTCTTACTTACAGAAGCATAAAGCTGTTTGATCTTTTGAGTATGCAGTGTGGTCAAAAATGTTAATATTGTATTCTTAAATAATTCCATTAAAGTGCTATTTAGCAAGCACATGTTGTCAAGTTGTTGTTTGTTTTCTGCTTGGCTTTTAATGCTGCAAAAAGTGATTGTGGCCATTGTGTTTATTATATTTTTTAAAACTATTTGTGTAATAGTGATAACAACAAGTCTTAAACAATTTATCTGCTACTAATTGGATAATCTATGTGAAGAAAGCACATTTTAATGAATGAATTATAATAATAGTTCCTTATTTGAAGTTTAATAGCTAATAATACACCTTCAACATGAGTATGTTGTTTTACAATTAATTATGGCTGCCTGTATATTCTCCATTCAGTTACTGTGCTTCAGTGGTAAATCTGTAACGAAACAAGAATGCAATATTGGGCAAATAAAGCATTTTAACATGATGGCTATATACCTTTAGGGTAACCTTTCAAATTCTACTTTCTTACCTTCATCTGTGAAGGTATCCCATCAGATAATGTCTAATGACTTCATTATGATCTTTTCTGGATGTATCAAAAGCCTCCAAAGATGTTACCTTTTTTATGTTATGTTAGTGTTTGACAGCTATTGCAGTACTAGTATATAAAAAGTCTCTTGGAAATTGTTTCAAGGAGTATTTAGCAGTAATTTTGCTTTCTTTAAAAAATTATACTGATAATTAAACAAGTACATTACAATTTTAACAAAAATTATTATCAGAAAAATGTTCACCCGAGACAGCTGTGGTAGATTTTCTTGCTGGTAGTCGAGTATCCCTCCACTTGTACAGATGAAGAACTATGGGATATGTTACATTCCTTTATATACTTGTATGAATGTGAAATCCAGAAAGAGAGCTTAAAGTAAGAGTAAATTTCATTTAAGATTCTAATAATTTTCTATACCTAGTGGATTGATTTTAGGCACAGACCCTCATGATGAGGTTTCACCTGGTTGATCTCACAGTGAAGTGCTGGTGAAAGCCTTTTCTCTGAATCTATCCGCACACTTGAGCAGGATGCAATGATCTCTTAGTGATCAGAGTGATTCCGTTTATGAACGAAAAGGGAATACGAAACAAGCCAAATCAGAAATGCAGCTTCCTTCACATCAGGTCTCTGAAGCAACCCTCTGCATTTTAACCATCCTAGTTCCAATGCAAGGGAAAGATGTGAGGTTGCTTCTTGGACAGTACTCTGCTGCAGACAGTGGTCACCCTGTATCTGCTGTCCTCTGGGGTTCTCCTAATGCTGAGGACAATGGCCTTGAAGTCAGCCCATCAGCCTGTGCTCTCAGCGGTTTTATATTCCAAGCGCTGACAAAGTTGTCCATACCACAGGGCAATTCCTTCCACTCTTCTGGCCAAACCTTTAGGTAGCACGAAGCATTAACGTTGTTGATCTCAATAAAACTATCTCCTGTTTGAATCAGGTAAGAATTTGGCACTCTGAGTTTGGAATTTTCATACTTAAAAGCCTTCTTACAGCTTTGCTAGTACCTGCTGCTGTCACCGACATTTACAGACACACTTCATCTTGCTGTTTTGTGACAAGCTGAGGAAAAGCAGAGTTGCAATTCAGTTGATCTCCTGAGAGCAAAGATGGGCATATTGGGGATTTTCTTTCCTTCAGATCACGTTATAAGCACGATTTATATCCCTCAGTTTTGAAATGGCAGTCTTTTTAAACAATCTTCCAATTCATGGCACCTCTTCTGATGACATCCTGTATACAAAGGCATACTTGCTAAGTCTACTGACTAGAAATGTGTGAGAAAATATCTTTTCAACTCGGCTTTTCTTACCTCTTTAATTTTTAAATATTATAGCTCTTAAACTGTGTTTTTTATCCCCTAAAGTGAATGGCAAAGCTTCAATACAACATTGGTATAAGGATTATGAAAGTCTTAGCTCAGAAATCTTTTTAGACTAACCGTAATTTTCTTCTTCCTTTAAATCTGAACCATGTTTAAAATTTTATCCTTAATTATGAAAATCACAATTGTTATATCTTCAATTCATGAGCTTCTTCCACTTACTAGTAATTACGGCCTGGGGGAATAAAAACTTGCTAGTTTCTTTAGGATTGAAATAGAAAACTGGGAGTTTGTAAAATGCTCTGTTCTTTCTCAATTAATACTTGAATGCTGGCAGTGGTATACCACCTTCCGTTTGGTCCATGAGGCTGCTAGTCATTGTCATGAAACAAATCACAATTTTTAAGCTTATGCAACTGAAATTGTGCTAAAATACTTCATCCCTTATACATTAGTCCAGGTATTCAGCTGCATACGATGATCTTCACAAAGCGTTTTAAAAACCTGCTTCTGGTAAATCTTTCTAAAATGTGTAATTCTGCACTTACCTACTAAAAATCCAAATGTAACATAATCATTCCTACTGTTTAATAAAAAGAATCCACACTACAAATTCATAAGAAAGACTGGGATAACATGAGTGTATGTAGTTAGCCTAAAGCCACTGATACCTTCTTACATTGTGCTATAGGTTTAGATTCTGGAAGGGATGCACAGAGTTACATCTCTGAGTTGATGATATTTGATGTCTTTAAAGACATGAAAGTGTGCATCTCTACAGAAGACTTTTTGATGATATTACAATATTCCTTGAAGAGATTTAAATTCCAAAACTACTGTCACTTGAAAGTCACTTATTATCTCTACATCTAGTTTCAGTGAAAAGACACATGGCATAACATATACTTAATCTTATTTTGAGGTTATCTAAAGGACAATATGTGCAGGTTGATGAAAAATAGAAGTTCGGTGGATACAAACACTTTTCACTATCACTTTGTTGCAGAATGTGTCTACCTACGGGTCTTTGATTACCAGATGACTAAGGGAGAAGAGCTTAAAAGCCTAACTTCTCACGGGGCCAGCAGTTCACTAACTCATTGCTCAGGCAGATAAAGAGAGCATGCCTGATAAGGAAAAACAACATTTGCATCTCAAAGAAAGAACAAAATAACCAACATATTTCGTTTATTCAGATAGATCTCTTAACTATTTCTTACAGCAATTAAAAATAAACATGTTTGGGATGTGAGAACAAGGAGGGGAGGAATGTGTTAAATCTGCTCAGCTCCTTGAAGAACTCAAAAAGGAGATTAACTCTAAAAGCTAACAGGCTCCACTTTCAAATGGACTTCTCTGGCTAAAGAAACCTGAGGAAGACAGAGTCCCTCAGGAGGTTTTGTCAGGAAAGCATTTGAAGCAAGTCAGCTGGATACAAGAAGAGAGGGGCCTTTAAGATGTAATCCTCATTTGATAGGTCACGTGATTTCTCTGTCATTTCATCTTCTTGTCACTGTGTGAAACAGTAATGTCTATTTTGGATGGTGCATAAAGTACTTCTATTTTCAGTTTACTTTTAAGCAGGTTTGTGTTAAAGTTAAGTATCAGGTTTTCCTGGTCAACATCAAGTGGTCCACCAAAGGGTGTCATCTGTAAATCAGGATACTGAAATAGGAGGAAGTATTCAGCTCTCATTAATGGTTTACTCTGCGATAAGTAAAGAGTAATGGTGTGTGGGCCCCTAGAAATTTCATAGGCCATTTAGTGATGTGGTTTTGAGGTGTGGAAGAAGTGCTGTCTGGCGAGCAGTTTTAACTAGGATGGGTCTCTGGAAAGCAAAAAGGTACTAATAGCTGCAGTCAGCAAGGTATCATCATGTTCCTCCAAATGTAAGGGTATGCTTGGGTAGGAAATTTAATATCCATGAATACTAAAATATGACACAAAAATCTGGAGACCCATGGCAAGAATTTCCCAAGTGGTTTTTGGCTTGTGAACAGAGTACATTGTAAATAGAATAGTGTTTTCTGCACATGCTGGCGTTTGGAAAGATGTGTTCCCTGAAAACAAATAAGATTCCTTCAGTTTGAAAATGCCAGAGTATTTACTTGCTAAATAAAATATAAAGAAAGCTGTAAATATGCTTCATTACAACACAACCTGGTCTTTAGAGGATTTTGAATAGCTGTTGTGCACAGTGGAAGACAAATTAATCTCTCTGAATCTCTCTCAGCTGAAACATTCTAATGTTAACTAACACTTTCTAGTGATCAAAGTGATTTAGTTAAATTATTTATTTGCATATGCATTTAAAAGTTTTTATTGTTGCAGCTCAAGGGAAGAGAAGGGAAGGGGGAAGAAAAAGAAGAAGGTCTTAAGATAATTACCTGAGATTTAAGAGCAGCTGGCCCTGCCTTGTCCTACTTTCAAAGCTAGATCAGGGCGCCTTTCGCCGCCTAAGATCACCCGATTGCCACGTGGTCTTTACTGTGCCTTCTCCCAATTGGAATTGCAGTCAGATCTGCCCTTTCACCTTTCAACTAGTAATCAAGATGATCGATAACAGATATTTTTATCCATTAAAAAGTATGTTGTGTTGTATTCCACAAAAATGTTTGCTTAAAGGGTAAATCTCTCCGGTTTACTGCAGAGTACATTGCAGTTGTATTTTATTGTCTCTTTTCTGTTGTTCTCCGTATTGATCTCTCTAATAGGAAAATTGTCAACTTAAAAATCAGAACCAGATTCTGTTTGGCACACAAGAGAAATCAGTGGACAGCTGAGGTTATAACATTGGGTTTGGGGGTTTTTGTTTGTTTGTGCATTTCCCCTCCTTCAGGTGAATTGGTTACAATTGCATATTGCTGCTTTCAGTTAGTTTAGCTGGTGTCTGCTGCGTGGTAGTGTACAGCCCCAGGAACCAAACTGATTAATGAAAGCTAATTGGGGTGCAAATTTGTTTGTATTGGCATTTGAAGACTGAAATCGATACTATATAACAAACAAAGCAACTAAACTATCAAATCTTGTATAGCTCAGCTTCAAAATGAAAAAGGCAGCAATTTTTGGTTTTAAAAAATATCTGTTAGCAAAAATGATGCAGGGAGAAAATCACCAGCTCTTAGTGTTTCGAGTATCATTCCTGTTCCATGTTTAGTTTTAATGCCTTTGAAAGTTAAAAAAAAACCCACACAACAAAACAAAACCTCCAGAAAACCATTTAGAAAGGTCAAGGCGAATCACTTTTTGTCTTATCACCTTTACATTTGTGGAGACACTAATTTTCAGAACTCATAGGAGGAATATTCTACTGTGCCTTTCAAAAATGAAAAAAATGTAAACAGAATAATACCATTCTACATATTCTCAGAAGGAGGAGGCATCAATCTGAATTCTTTACTTCTGTTGTCTTCAGGGCTGCATTTTAAATTATTGTCTTGCCATACCTGTGTAATAAAAACCATATGAAAAAGGGTCTGAAATGGTAATTAAGCTATTTGTGATTTTTTTTCTCCTGTAGAACAGAAGTTCTTTATTAAAAGGTTAGTGCAACTTCATATTTTGATTTTTTCTAGCCATTCTTTGCAAAGAGTAGTCCCACAAACACTTCCAGAAAATACTGTTAGCCACATATGTAGGTATCATGTTTGTGTCCAGACTTCAGCGCATACGTTCATATATCCACATATAGTTAGGTATATATGTATATAGGATTCTGTAGTAGCAACCTTGAGAACAGGATGCCTTTATATGGTTATTTGTTTGTTTTGATATTTTTCTAACAAAAGCACACAATAAAGTCAGCATTCTGTAATACTGCAATGTGGTGAAAACAGATAAACTGTGACTTCAGTTGGGAAGTTATGAATATCAGTTATTACTGAAAAGACAACTTTAATAAGTATAACTGGTTAATTACATTGCCTCAGATCTGCTTTATGCTCTTATCAAATAAGAACAAGACCTTTCTTCGTTGCTCATGAATGAAGATGTATTAAATTGCTAATTGTTGCAGTTACTTTTTATGGAATAATGAGTAAGTGAAGTATTCTAAGATTAGTTTCAGGTCTATCCTGTATTATCATATTCTGCAGACAGGACATCGTTACATTAGAAATAGACCATTTTATTTGAGTCATTTGCACATTGCTATGATTTTTAAAACAGCTGAGGTTTGACCTCACTCTGCTCCCATTGGATCTGGCCATTTTCAATGACTCTATAATTCTATGCTCTTTACTTAAATTACTTTTTATTTTGGGTTTTTCTTTTTTTTTTCTTTTTTTTTTTTTCTTTTCTGTTTGCCTGCAGCCTAAGGAAAAAGATAATACATTAAAGTAAATGGCACTGATAAAATATAGAGACTAAAAACCTTTGGAAGACTTGCAAAAGTCTCTCTTTGCGTGACTGTAAATTAATTTCTTTTCTGACCTGAGTGGTACCTTTTTTCCCCAGTTCTGATTATAGACTGCTTCTGTGATGTTGTCAATTATTTGTGTGGGCTAGATGAAGACTTTTAAATACCTTTTCACTTTGGGACTCACTAACTCCCAAAGAAGGATTAGAGTCAAGGTCCCCTGAGCACACAAGTTAGTGTATTGGTTCATGAAGTTGTTATTTCTCACAATAAAATTTAATAGGAGATAAATCAGATTTTTGTAGTCATTAGCTATTTCAGTGGCATTTTTTCATCCAGTTTTTGTGATGACTTGTGGTTGCATCTATAAACACTTGGAAATCGATTCCTCACAGTTAGTATGGTTTGATGTGTATATCTAATCGTGCGTACAGATCTATTTTCAGCACATTCTAAGAAACTGCAAAAAAAAAAAAAAGACAAAGAAAAAAAACCCCAACACTTTTTTGCACCTCTAGATCTTCAATTTTACATAACATTATTTCTTTCCTGTGTATCGTTAAGATTCCTTTTTTCTCTGTAAATAATCCTACTGCTATGCTTTTCTTCTCTACCTTGGATATATTAATTCCATATCTTAATGTCAGTCAGACATACTTATCATTTTCAATTTTGCAAGCATTCTTCTGGTTGATTATTTTTAGTATTTTGATTTTTACAAGTTCTCATTTTCCTGCCTGCCTGCATTGAGTCTGGATGGCGTATATGAGACAGATTATTTTTTTCCTTTTTGCCAAGTTCTAAAAATTTTCTATTTGAATAGCTGCATAATGATAACTATAGCAGTTCTCTAATTCAAGCCATCTGCAAAAGTAATATCTCCTTGGAAATATGTTAACCTGATCTAGTGGTAGTAAAGGAATGCTTATTTTTTTTGAAAAAGATTCACTTTAAAGAAGAGAAAATCTAATGTCTGCATATTTAAGCTTTGATTTAAATAGCGATCCTGAACCTTGAAATTTTAAGGGTGGGGGTTTAAAATGAAAATTGATAAAATAGAAAGATTGGGAGTTCTGATTCCTTTAACAACAATTTCAAGGGGTGTGCAAGCAAGTACTGGAGGGAGATTCAACTCATCTGATTACCCACTTGTATAAGATGTTAATTATTATGAAGATTATTGAGAATGCCATCCTATAAATCAATATTTTTTTCCCTGGGTCTTGTCTGTGTGAGCATGCATACCATCTTTTTACAAACATATGTAATTATGCTGAGTTTGGCAGTTACCGACACAGATCACTGCTGATAAACAAAATCAAGAGTACAGTTACAGTATTATAGACTAATGCTTATTAGTAAAAATGTGTCATTACATACCTAAAAGACCTACAGGCTATAGTAAGTTGTACTCTTTGTGATGTTAAAGTGCATAGTCAATGATACTGGTTTTCCTAAGGGCTCGCAGTTTTATCTTGAAAATTGCCTGTTAAGAGGGTGCTCCTTTCATTGTGTCAGATCTGCCTTACCTTGAAAAATGACTCTGGGATACCAGCGTCATAATCGGTTCTAATACTGCTTTTAATTAATGATCTCTAATAAAGATAATGAGTCAGCTTACATTCTACCAGATTAATTTAAAAATTAACTTCAAACCGTCTCTCAGTTCAAGGGCCTAAGTCAGGCAGAGACTGGCAGAAAGGGTCTGACTGTGTTAAACCGTTGGTTGGAGACGGAGAACTGAACTGACCCGCAGCACCGAGGGTGCTCTCTGTCAGGACAGGACCATTCTCCTGCCCTTTGGACTTCTCATCAAGTTTTCCATTCTTACAGACTTCACAATAGAAGGATGATGTATTTTTTGATCATTTTGTTACACTTTCTTTGTGACCCATTTCTTGCAGTGCTTTCTCCTTACCTCACAAAAAAGTGTCTGTGTTCAGCGAAACGTGCACCAGCTTTTCCTTTTCATCTGGCTCTCTTCCTTGCCTTTCTTTCTGTATGCAATTAATTCCATATCTATATATTATGTATTTGATCTAGATGTACATATTCATTCCACTGAATTGGAACTCTGAAGTGCCCTAGCATGTGATATCTATAAATTATTCAAAATTCCAGTCATAAATTTTAATTAAGATTTTGAACAACATACTAATCTAAGGAGATGTTAAGTAACCTTTGCAATATATGTTGATATATAAATAGTGGCATTAATGTCTCTGAACATCTTGATAAGTGTTTCATGGTATTATACATTCTCCATCCCTCTCAGTTCTAAAAGCTATTGTTAGCATATATAATTTTCTTAGTGCATTCTCAGAGGCTGATCCCATATAGAGCTGCTCTGCAACTTAAACTGTTTTCCATTTGTTTTGCTCACATGAAATGTAGGATTGTGTGTGGAGAGTTTGGGAACCCAGTTTTGCCAGTTATCATCAAAGCAGCATGGAATGATCTAGGCCATGTAGGATCTCTGGATATGTTCGTGTCCAAACCCCTCTCAAAGCTGGGCAAATTTTGGTGTTGCGTTAGGCTACTCAGGGCCTTTTCCAGTTATTTTTAAATATTTCTGAGAATGGTGATTCCACAAACGCTGGGCAACTTGTTCCAGACTGTATTCGTGAATGTTAGAGGGTCAAAACCAAATAAAAATGGGATTGAATTATCATTAACACATCATAGTTGTCCTGTAACTTCAAGAGGAGCTGTTAATTAGCATAAGAATGTGATCTGCCATGTAACATGACAACATTAAATAAATAAATCTGTCTCTTGTTTTTACCAATTGAATTTCAGTATTTATTATTTCTTCTTTGTAATCATACTGGAGTTATCGTTTAAGAGTAACAGCCCTCACAAGCACCCATCACCAGAATATTGCATAGAAAAGCAGAAGTATTTTGTCTTTTAGTTATGAGTATGAAACTGTTTGATTTAAAAATCAAACAAAACTTTCTTGTGAATCTCTGTGAACTGAAAAAAAGTCAGTAATTCACAGTACAAATTAGTGTAAAAGGATTAAATAAACCACAGAAAGCAGTCAGTGGCAGGAAGAAGAGAGAACTTGAAAGTTGTATTTTTTTGATATTTCCTAAAGTAATAGTTAACTAGGATAAGTAGAGGCAGATTTGATAGCACTGCAGTATACCTGCCAGGAAATACGTACCAAGCTGTTTCAATTGCTAATGCACTGATATTAACGGTGCAAGCCATGACAATTGTTCTATCAATAATTACTGAGACAGGGTAAAAAAGTGTACATTGTTTGATGTAGCCAGCCAAATGGAGGCCCAATAATTGTCTGCTGCATCAAACTGTAAAATATAATGACTTTTGAAGGTTGAAGTTTATGAGAGCAGTTCATTATGTGTTCCAAACAATGCTTTATTTTGCTATTGTTTCTTCATTATGTGGATAGGAAGCACTGTAGCAGAAATTGGGCTCAAGGGAACCAGTGTCTACCAGTAGTTTAACCTTGTGACATTCCACTAAAAAGCACAGGTTCTTCTGCAATACATAATACATGAACTTCTCTGATTGTTTAGCATTGATCAGTACTCAAGTAAATTGAGCTACTATCTTATTAGCATAAACAGCAAGGCTTTAGTGATCCTCTTCACCCTCCCATGGTATATCAAGTGGCTTAGGGATTTCTTCTTCTTTAAAACTAAAAGTCAATTTAAAAAAAAAAAAAAAAAGCCAACCACATAGCTAGAAAGCTCTTTAACAAAGGCAGAACAGTATTGTGAAGCAGCATCCTTCTGATTGCAGATGCATCCACTTTAACATCAATATTCAGGTTCCAGTATAGATTAGTTCTCAGACTTCTTGTCTTCTGTTGTCAGCCCTATCTGTCATTACATTTTCCTCTCTCTCCATAACTGTATATATACATTATATATAATTGTATATACACAATATAGAGATATTGTAGATTTCTGCAGTAACACAATTAGGCTGTGTTTCAATGGCAAAGTTAAAAAAACTTCTCCGCTTTAGGACTCGGCAAAGCAGAACATGGAATATTTATGCTTTCCTCAGAGAAGAAACAATGAAAGCATATTTTAGAAATGTGTTGTCCCTTTCTTTATAAAAACGTGTGCATGCACAAGTGATACCTTAAAAAAGCTAACAGTTTGTCAGTGAAGATGTTTTCCATTTGCCATCTTAACTTTTCATCTTTCCTTCCTTTCACCTTTCTAGTTCCAGAAGGCAAACTGGCCAAAATGGGTGGAATGTTTCAAGTATAAAGTAGACTGATTGAGTCTACTTTTATCTTCAGTTGTACATAATTATAATTGTCAGCATTTATTTTTAACTCTCAGCAAAAGGTCAGGATGAAATATTATGTTGAATCAGGAGAACATGCGAGATCAAGGCTAACCATGTATTAAGAGCATTTCAACTCTGAGGGAGGCATTTCTGTCTAAATTAAAGTTTGATGTTGTGGGAACTAACTTTGATTTTATAATGTTCTGAGCCAGTCGTCCAGATTATCAAAGGTAGTTTCCCTAGAAGACGGGCAGAAAACATCAAAAAGAACTCTTTCCAAAACTAAGTCCTAGAGCCTTAATTGTTCAGCATCTCTTACAGTGTTGAATCCCTCCTTGCTTGTCAAACACAGCCTCAGCTGTTTCAGATGATGCTCAGATACCTAGAATTGCAGGAGCATAGGAATCGGGCGGGTATGCCAGGCAGCAAAACCCCAGCTTTTCTGTCTGTTCCTTTGTCTGCACACTGACGATGCTGAAGCTAATTTATCAAAATATTAGCAAGATGAGTATCTCATAGGTAAGTGGAACTATGGTATACGCTATCATTTGTTCAGAATTGAAATGTAAACTTTTGCATGAAAAAATATTGCCAGAATTTAAAAGACATTAAGTGTGTGTACATATTGAACAGAAGATGGTATGTGGTATCAGATCAGGGAGTTTGGTGTCTTAATCTTTGTTTGCTTATCATTGTGGTCCCTTTCTCATGCAGATCTCAAATATCTTTCAGTTGATAAATATCTTTCATTCTTCTGTTCACGCACAGACACCCCAGAAGCGGCATAACCAGCAATGAGATACTGATTTCTGGATGCACAAAGCCTCCTTCATGATTCTGTGAGATGAGCTGGTATCTGTAGTTCCTTTCTGGGCTCCTGAAGTTAATGTTCATTTGGAGTACATGTAAATTCAAGCTGTCATCTTGGCCAACAGAAAAGCACACAACCTTGAGAAAAAATTTAAATCTGGGAACTACTTTTAGTCTGTACTCCAGAGGAACCAGAGAAATAAATAATTCCCCTTTGGGGAATTAAGGTTTGTCCAAAGAAGCTGCATAAACAGAACTATCAGTCTTCACTATCTTTAGTCTAGAGCTTCAGCAGCTTCAGCTTGGCTGCTAATCTGGGTACTGAAATAAAAGATCTTAAGGTCCTTGAGCTTCCTGTAGATCTTCCCTGCTCTCCCTTTCGAAACATGATCTTACTGTTCTACTATTTCTGGATCACCCAGAGGAATCTATAACCATCTGAGAAGTTGCTGTAGGTGGTTGACCCCCAGCAGGTACTATTGACATTTTGCTTCTCTGGGCACAAAAACTTGAGGTGCTGATCAGGAGCTGATTGCTTGTAGACTTCAGCTGGGCAGAAGCTTACTAATTGTAAGATGGCTCAGGAAATAGCTCCCAGGTGGAGGTGCAGCTGCAAAAAAAAGGGTTGTTTGCTATGAAGGGTGGTGGCAGACACTGGTAAACTTGGAGAGATGGTGAGGTAAGGATGCTTTTAATTATGGCTTGCTGTACAGTAATTCCTATACACTGTAGCTGGGCTGTGGGTGAAGTTTGAAAGCTCCTTAACAGCTATGTATATGTGCTGAAGGTTTTCACATCCTCTGTACGCCAAGGGCAGGTGTCTGTGCAAACAGTGTGTGTAGCAATGAACTGAGTCTCAAGTCAGGCAGTGGTGTTCCTACAGGAGGCAGCTGTGTGAGTTCCTGCTCAGGAGAAACTTCGTTGGAGTTGTGGAATTGGCTTGCTATAGTAAGGAATTTAAACCTACAGGTATGAATGCTTCTGTAATTAGTACTTGCACAGATAATGATCTTTGGACCAGGGTTTCAGGAGTTCAGTTTCCATTCTAACACATAGAACTTCTTATTTTCCTTTCCAAATGATGAAATAGCAGTCATATTGCCCTGTAATATCCTTTTCTTCTAGGAGGCAATCTCTTACTTATCTGTCTGGCATCAAAATATTCTGTCCACGAGTTCCATTTGTTTTGTTTCAGCCCAGCACCTCTGTTTTTCACTATCCAGCATCATGTATTGTAATATCATGTAGTTCATATTTCTGCCTAGTATTTATTACTCTGAATGTCCTAGAGTATTATGACACAGGGTAATAACACCAATTTATGTAAGTTGGTAATTTTGACTTGGGGTGAAAGGTTAAATTACTGCTTCTATTGTTTTCAGATCTGTTGAAACATTTTGACTGCAAATACAATCTGTTTAGATATTTTTCTTGGTTTGTAAAGAAACTAAGTCAGAGCTGTTTCATTGTAAATGTTGCTTAGCTTAGGCTGTGGGTCACCTGTCTTTCTCCCCTGTGTTCTTGACACGCTACTGAACTGAGCATGGGTAAATCTATTGATACACAAATGAGAGATCTATATATAATTAAAAAATATTTGTGAAAACATTTTCCATGCAATTTTTTTTTTCAAAATAAAACTGCATTGTATGCAAAATACAGCCTTCCCAGTTAGATTCTGTGTTTATATATGTGTTTTATATAACCATTTATTTAGATTGTAGTCTAATAACTGGTGTGTAATTAGATGGCTGCAACAGAAATACATTGTGTGTCCTTTCAAATAGTTTAATTGCAAGACTCTTGTATTCCATCTGGGAGTGCAAATACATAATCAGAATGAAGAAGAGTCAAATGCTTATGGAATTTTTACTCTGTAGAGTAAGCAGCTTCTTCAGAACAGGTTAATTTGAACAGACTTAGTATGAACACACTTCAGAGTGGCAGACACTTAGCAAAGGGAAGTTACTGATTTCATTATGTCTGTGTAAATCCTATGAGACTTATAGATGAGCTCTGTCAGATGAGTCAGAAAATAAAAACAGTTATTGAGAATGTACTAATAACAGATTACTGCCTATCTGCCAATATTCTCATCTGTAGAGAGGAAATAATCAGCCTCATTCAGATAGTAAGATTTATCAGAGCAACTGACGCTTTTGCAATCTGTACATGGCCTTTCATAGGAAAAGCTAAGAAATGCTGCCAAATGTCGATTGATTAGGAGGCTCAAAAGAACTTGCTGAAGAATCATATTTTTGTAATTTGTTTACTTGAGATAACCCATTCTATAAAACTATTTTTAGGAAGGTTAATATCTTATCAAAAATTTTTACTTTACTGAACTACTTTGAAAGAGTAAATTATATGAATTGTCTGTCAAAGTATATAAAAAACCAAATTATTCTTAGTACTTGCATTTGAAAAGGATTTTAAAACTGTGTTTTAAATATGATTTTAAACAATTGATCATTAAACTTATTTCAGGTCCAATTGCGTTTTGTGAAGGTGGTTTGAAACTCTTAACTTTGGAAATTTTTTTTTATCCATCAGTTTAGAGTGTAGTATGTTTAAATATTAAACTAAGTCAAGAACATATGCCTCTAACAGACCAAAAGCAAAATGTGTAGAATTTTCACTGTGCACAAGCTCCTTCCTGTTGGAATTGCTCCTTGACAATGTTTCTGTCCTCCCCTTAGTAGATTACAAGGTCTGAACGTCACAATATCTTTAAAAGGAGCCATAGGAAATATTTTCTATCTTCACTTTCAAAGAACTTGGCAACAGTACTTAATCTTGGAATTCCTCATTCTTCTCCAGTTCACATAATGTGTCTTAACTCCTTTACCTGATGTAGACAAGATTTAAAAAAAAAAAAAATATTACTAACTTGAGGGGGCTGGGCATTGGGTTTTTTTTGGAGGAGGGAGAGGGTGTTGAGTGTACAAGTGGAAGCAGCTTTATAGGGCCTTGTGCTTGGTAATCATCAAGATCTTACCATCTTGAAACAAATTTCCTTCAAACTATCAAAAGTGGATTTTCAAGAAATTGCTAATCGCTTTCTGTAAAGCGTGGTCATTCTGCCATTGTGCTTTAAAGAAAATCTGTGGGGCATTTTCCCCAAAACCTAGTGCATAGCTCTGTAGGTAGATCCATCACAGCTTCTATGACATTGAGTTTAATTCTGCAGCAGTGCAGTAATAAGAGTCTAAAATCTAAACCAGTGAGTTCCCATTTACACTTGGCATAAAGTTGCTCCTTACTCTGTGCTGAGGGGTAATGTAAATACAGTACCCACATCAGGTAAATGCGTAGAGGCAGCCATTTGCCCTTTGGCGTGTATAGAGTTAAGAGGCAAATTGCCTCACTTGCAGCATAACTACTGCCATTAATATTTATAAAAGGATGGTACATGCTGGTATACCGTGAACCCAAAGTGTAGGAGAGCTGTCACTGGCCACCTTTGTATCTCTTTATAAATGTAAGAGATGGAAAGCATTACTAGATCACCGAATTCATCCTTGCAATGCAGTCTACCAAAATCTAATAAGCTCAAGCATTCAGCTAATTTGATTGAAGATTTTAAATAATCAAACTAAATCAAAATCATGCATTTTAAAAAGGAATCCAATCAAAGTATTCTCATTATGGCCATACGGATATACATCTGCATGCATCTCTGTATGTCAACTGTATACATCTAGATATACAATCACAACTGATAGGAACACTGGCTCTAATAACCCTTAAAGAGAAATACAGAAGTTTGAAGCCTAATTAGCAGTAACGTGAGCAGAAAATTGATAGATGTTAAGGCAAAGTTCTCATACTAAGGAAGAAAAAGTGTGCTAGACAAACACTTGCCTTCATAGCCTTTGTTAAAGGGATCGTGAGTGGTTCTTGTCAAGAAAAGGGCAATAGCTTAATTCTTTTAAAATGAGACTAACTGAACTTTCAGAAGAGTTTATTTGTCTTGATAGATGGAAAGACAGATGTACAGGATATAAAAGTTTATGAAAACATAATTAAAATCTGATTTTGAGGTATTTATATTTTTATGGCAACTTTCATGGCATACAACTTAACTCAATTTGCCTCCATGATTGTTAGCTAAAGGACAGTGATAAGTCTCTGAAATACCACCTGTCTCAAGAAGCTATTGCTGATACTGTCAAGGAAATATTTGCCTGTTGTATATTGCCAGATAACGGTGACCCTGGAGAGGTCATATTTAAATGACTAATAACTTGTCATTTCTTATATCCTAACATTGAAGGCAGGGTTATACTTAGCTATTTGGTATTTATCCCAAAACAATAATTAATACTGCATAGACATTTCAAGATGTTCAAGATGGATCTATATTTTCCTCTTACATATTTGCCCTGTTCATCTACGAAATTTTGTCTTGCTATCTTTCAGATACAAAAAAAAAAGTCCTTTATATTCTTAATAGTTCCTCAATGTGGCATTTTATTCAATGTCTACCAATCTTGAGTATTGCAGTTTTTAGCTTTATTTGACTGAAAGGAGTATTTTCAGGCTTTTATTTGTTTAATTTGTATCTGCAATGTTTTATTATATATGAGTCTCCAACGAATTAGACTATGTGATACTTCAGTTCACAGTACAAACATACAGACAGTCTGAGCCAGTTTTAAAACACTTAATAGATTAATTTTCTTTTAATTATCTTTTTGCTCGAATTGCTTAAGTCAGCAGTCCTTCCCCAGCACATAAGGATGTTTTTCAGAGAGAAAAAACAAGAAAAAATAAACCATCAAAACCATATTCATGTTTGAAGTCCAGCTTTACCTGTCAGTTTGCAAACAAATATCTGTAGAGTGGAATAGAATTATTACCTGCTCTGTTGATAAATTTCTCATCAAAGCTATACAAATCAAATTCAAGTGTCTCCTCCGAAGCTCTTACTCTTCATTACTTGGACTGTATTTATTTATAGTTCTCACCTAAGTTCTGCAAAAGAACATTTTCAGTATTTTTATATTCCTAGGCCTGATTAGTACTGCATTTTCAATGGATGAGTTTTCATCAAAGTGTCTCCTATCTTTGTCTCCCTTCTCAAGATGCATTTTTTTTTTTCTGAATATGCCTACCACATCATTATATCTTTTTAAAAAAAGAGAATCTTCTTCATAATTGATTGGTTCAGCACTCACATAATTTAAGTATTTTAAGAGAATTTACTATGACCTTGCTAAAAAATGAAACATTTCTTTTGCTATGCTTTTGACAAGAACAGTTAGTTCTGGACTGGACTTAAAAGAGCTGGCCTGAACTCCTGGCTCTGCCACACACCTTCTTTTGGGAGCATAGACAAATCATTGCATTTTTCTGTTTGCCTCAAGTCTCTATTTTGTTAATGTGGTTATTAATATTTTCCATTTTTCTGGCAGTTTTAATAGATCAAATACTCGGGACACATTTAGCTACTGTAGTTGTACAGATCATATATATAAATTATTTAGACTAAAAAACTCTAGATATGCTTCATATGTTTCATAGACAATAATTTGGTGTTGATTGCAAGGGAAGACTGAAAAAGAACTTGAAGGATGCAAATGGTGGAATGTAGTTCTAAACGGGATTTTAATATTTTATGCTCTGTAACCTTGCACTAGTTAATATTCTGATTTTTAGGGTTTTTACTAACTTTAAATTGGATGATTTTATTGATTTATTCAATACACTGAGTGGGATGTAGGTTAAATTTCTGGTATATGTAAAGGATCTAGTCCTCCAGGTTTTCTATGTTAAACTCAAACCTAGCAAAATTTTATTTAATTGTAATGACTAGAAAGTCTTGGCAAAGTAAATCTGTGGCAAAACCTGTTAAAATTCTGCTCTCTGCTCACACATTAAAATCTTTGTAAAGAGCATTACTAAAAGATCTCCTAGTGCTCCTGATTAATTTTCCATAAATTTCTTGCATATCAAGGAAAAATATTTTGTAAGATTTCTGTAATAATTATTGGAGACAGATTCATTCAGTATGGAATGCAGTTATTAATTTAACAATAAACCAATTAAATTCAGAAAGTTCTGAGTTTCAGCAGTGAATAAGAAGAGCCCTCTTAAGTCATTTGTATTCCAATAGGGAGGGGAAAAAAAAAATAATCAAAACTGGGTGCTGTAACATGGATAATTATTTAAGTTTCCAATATAAATTCAGAGTCACTCAAAGATAACTTCACTGGTAGTACCCCAATAGAGAAGCAGAATTTATTTATTGGCTGAAGTAGTATGTTACTTTAGCTACCAAGTAATTACCAGAGGTCGTTCTTTGTCTGCAGGGAAACATATGTTCAAATGTAAACCACCAGACATCTGTTTAGTTTACTAAACTCTGCTCTCTGTATGGCAATGCTTCTGTGCAAACGTGTGGGTATAAATGAGCCGATGTTGTGTGTATTCAGGCCAGTGTGATGATCTGAAATAATTCCTGCTGATTTTGTGTTCTGTAATAAATAAGTTTAACTATGATACGTACGGTACCCAGTAACTCACTGATGAAGATTATTTCAGGCTTGCATTGCAAATATGGAAGGTATCTCCTCACGGAAAAATAACATTGATTTTTAATAACAAAGAAAGCCTAAATTTTCATTGTGCAGTTTGTTCCCACTAGGCTATTTTTTTTTTTTCTTTAAGATTCTCACACTAAGCTTGCTGATAATCTTCATTATCAGTATTTCTATATACCAATTTTGTATGTCCCTTTTCTTTCCAGTTTATGAGTTCAATCCCTATGGTCATCTGAAACTTATACTCTGTAATGAGCAAATGATACTATCCCCAGACTCCTGCTAAAAAACCTGACACCTTCAAAAGACTGCCTTTAAATCAGAGCTCTCCTCTGGTTGCTGAGGGGAGAGCTTCCTAAGGCACGGCAGTAGATCTGCTCCTCTTTTCTTCCCGAGGAATAGAATTGGTCAGTTCATAGTGTTAATGAAGAAAAGAAGTGTTTTAGTTCTGAAAAAATACATTTAAGACATTTAATTTCAAGGAAATTAAATACAGCATAGAATTGTATTGTTCAGGAGTGTGAAAAGACAAAGCTTGTAGTAAAGGTAGGTTAAGGAACTGCTATTCTTCTGTTGGTGGCATGACTTTAAATATTCATCCCAAACGAAGAAAATGAACATACATTAACAAATACTGCAAGAACAGAGAAAATGTCTTCATCTGTGTCTGTTACTCAAAATAGTAATATTTCTGTCTGCCTAAGCCCAGAGGCTTAGTGAAACACTTGAAGAAAAGATGTATTTGCCTACTCTTGAAAGAACAGTCAGGTAACTGATGCAACTAAATTGTCTGTCCTCATCAGTCAGCTCCTTACTCCTCTGCTCCTACGGTGTGAATGTGTCTCATAAGTCTTCGAACTATTAGAGTGAGATCATTGACCCATGATTTTTATCTTACTTTAAACCCTAAGAGAAACAAAGAGCAAGACTCATATTGAAAAGCCAAATTGGCAGTTCTTCCTGACCTGGAGACTGACCCTACCTCATTTGTCTCATCATGAAGTAGAGATACTTGACTCCATTAGGATTTCACAGCACAGTAGGTGACTTAAAAAGGTGTGCTTTTCATTATGTGATTATTTCTCCTCCCCCCGCCCAGTAGTAAGATTAGCTGCTTTTGGAGAAAGAACTTCTGTGTGGGTAGTAACTTGTTTGTGACACAACTGAAGTCAGTTTAGCTGGAGTTGCTACTGTAAGCAGGAGCACCGCTGAGGAGAGGAGCAGCTAGGACAAAGAATGTTTTGTTCTTGTTTTAAACTCAAGATTAAGCTGTTTTTAAAAGAAACATGTCAAAGAAGCTGGAGAAGAGCGTTAGCATGTGACTTCTTGTAGGCTTTTTCAGTCCCTCAGTTTAGTCGTGTGTGCATCTGCTGGTAGAATTGTGTCAGACTGAATAAAGTTCTTAAAAGTCTAATTATTTTAACAGTTAAATAAGTTACTTTTTTCTGTAACTGTTACAAATTTTAAATTTTGTCAGCTACATCTTTTAAGTATTTTCACTTAGCTAAATGCTACATTGTAGGTAGGGCAGTGGCCCACACTTTAAAGTGCTAATCTCTTCTACTGCCATTAGGAGTAAATTGATTAAATAGCTAATTTGACTCATGTTAGCAAATTATCCCGTTTGTCTAAGAGTACACAGAATTAGTTGGACTAAGCATTCATATTTGGTGGGATTTGTTGTAACGCCTCCTGAAACTTAAATTTATTTGAACTTGAAATGACTCAAAAGACTAATACCAAAGGTAGATTATTTTCTTCGTGCTTTTTCAAACCTTGAGAGAAAAAAATGGAAAAAAGAAATAAAAAAAGACCCAAATCCAAAAGGAATTAAATACACAGTAGCACAGGATATGCTAGTGTCAGGCTTACCTGACCGATTTAGGAGGAATTTATGCTGAATCCCATGGCTGGCTCTCATGGTATTGTAAAGTTCTTCAGTATTTGAAACTATTGTGGTTACTTGCGATGTTTCTATATCCTCCTTAAAGAACTCCGGCTCTGTTATGAGTCACTGAAGTTCTGGAGGTAATTTTATAGTTCATACAAGCAATGGAAGTTTTATAATTAGTTTCAGAGAAGAGCAAGACTGGAAACCAGCAGATAATTAGCTAGAAAGAATGAGTCCCCATTAGCAGCTGAAGAATTTGGTAGAGTTTCGCTTGGAAACCACATTGGCAGCTGCATGCCAGTTCTGATACACATTATGCTTCTGAAAAGGGAAACTCTGGCAAGTGATTTCCATAAAACAGCCAACTTCAGAGCCAGCTTGGTCCAGCTGGGCCATATGGAACCAGCAGCAGTGGCAGCCCTACCCCTCTCTCCCCGTCTTTCTCAATCCATATGGAATAGGAAGAAGCCAAGCTCCAGCAGAATTGGCATGCTAATTTTGGTATCTAGCAAAGCTGTGTCTAGGCGACAGAGTGCTACCTGGGGCATCGCTCTATCTTATGAGCTCTTCTACAAGTTGTTGTAATGGTTCTCTGGAGATCAGTGCTTTTGAAGGGGCTGGAGTTACATTCTGAGCTTGACAAGTTCCAGAATAGGGTAACAGCCAAACAGTGCAATCGTGCATTCCTCTACATCTTAAAAATAATGCATCATTCTGTTTCTACCGGCATATCTATGGTTTGTCATACAAGCTGCAGTTATCATTCTTATGTCAATTATGTAATGGGTGTCATGAGAAATTTTATCCAAAAAGTTGGAAGATACTGGTCTGCAACATCTAGCTCATTGAGCTGTCATGTGTGCTGGGAGGGAAATGTGGGGAAAGAGATTCTTTTACATTATTTTAGGATGAAAATTACAAGTTGATAAGGCATAAAATTGCTATTCTGAAGTTACCTGATAACAGCATGAGATTTTTATGAAATGAGAATGCATTTGTCTCATCTCAGATGGAGCATAATTGTGCAATGTATGTTAGATGAAGGGGTTGTATGCTGTCTTAGGTGATAGTGAAAGAGTGCTGTTAATGAACAAATATGCTATTTCTTGTTTCTCCTGCTTATATTTTACATTGTAGGAAACAATATTGTACGTCTTTTCTTAAAATATAATGCTACCTAATTAAAGAAACACATGTCTATAATGGCCAAAAATCAGATGTGTTTTTTTCCAAATTTCAAATTCATCCTTTTGCAGAAAGTAGCCTGACAGAAGAGACATTTTAAGAATATTACTTCTTAGTGGTTGCATCTATACAGTTCTGTATCAAGGTCTTCTGAGAAAACAGGAACCTAAATTTATCTATCTATCTATCTATCTATCTATCTAATTTGTTGTCTGAAGACAGCTTTTGGAGTTATATCTAGAATGATCGTGCAGATATATTTAAGAAGAAACCTCACTTATACCCCCTGCTATAGAGCCCACTCCACAATAGGGTACCTGCGAGTCCATCTGTCCTTGCAGAAATAATGCTGGAAAAGATGAAGAACAACATGTGGGAGTGTTTCCCAGGTGGGCCCTGGCATCGGCGATGCATGCAATTTCCAAGTAGGAATTTGCACACTTGTACAAGCATGCAGAAGAGAGGAGGGAGATTTGTTTCCTTCAGCTTAAGAGAAATGTGGAAGAGCATGTATCTTGTCAAAAAATTAAAAAAAAAAAAAAAAGAAAAAAAAAAAGAAAAAAGGCAAGGATGGGTTCTTAACAACTGAGGGAGTTGTTTGGGGTTAAACAGCTAGTACACTGGATTGGCATCCATAGGCGGTTTCTAAATAAAGCTTGCTGGTTTAGGCGAATCTGCTCTGCAGTGTTGTTATTAGCCACTTTATCAATACGAGCTTTTATTTATGGTTCAGGAACCAGAATTTTGTTCTTAAGAAATGTATGGTCTGAAAATTACAGTCAATTCTAGAAAAACATAAAGATCAGAGAAACTTTAGTCTCCAAAAATTAGTTTAATTAGAATATCAGTAGCTGCTTTTCCAGTGTAACTGCAATAAGCATCATGGGAAATTAGCAAGATAATTATGGGAATTGTTGCTCGATGAACTTGACTGCTTATTTGGCAAACAGTCCATTTGTAATGAAATGCTTTGTGCTATTTTCTACCATTCTCTTCAAAAATACCCTCTTAGATTCTGGGTTTTTTATACCCAGTTACAAAATACTTTAACCCATTTAAACTCTTATGTAAAGGTGGGGGGGGAGGGGAACCAACACCAAAAAAACCCAACCAAACAAAACCAACCTCAAACTGTGAAATTTGGTTTTAACCAAGTAATTCTGCTTGGTGAAGTACTGCCAAAAAATATGAAAATTTTGTTTTTTCTATTTTATTTTTTTTGCAGTCAGTGCATGATCTTTTTTCACAGATTTTTTAACAGAAGACACTAATATAAAATGGTGATGCATGCACATATTGCATAAAGAATCTTTTTAGTTATCGCTTTTTATTTATTTGGTAAGATGGATTAGTTTAGAAATAGACATTGCAAGTACACAAACTACAATTTCTAAAAAAGTGCTTGGCAGAAATAACTCAAGACATAAGCTTTCTGTAAAGAGAAATGAAAGCAAAGGATGAGAGTTGGCCAAAACTTGTTGTCATATGCATCTTCCCCCCCCGCCCTTTTCTGTAGGGCTGGCGTGAGATTGTGTACAATATTGTAAACTCTGATTTTTGCCATAACCAAGTAAATAAATGTTGTCTATGTTTTTCTTCTGTCTCTGTGCTTTTAGCATCCTTTTGTTTTACAGTTATTATCAATATGATTCTTACTGTTTTCTTTATCAAGTTAAGAGAAGATTAATAGTATATGTAAGAGGGGGAAAAAAAAGATAGTATATAAAGTTTGACTCTCAAAAGAAGTCTTATAAACCATGAGCTCTGACAGAAGCATACACTTACTGTTGTTTTGTATTTATTTAAAAGCTGCCTGTCTGCCAGTGAGGTTGGTACCATCCCCAGAGAAGAGAAGCTTTATGCCATTGCCAAGTAGCATCTCTTTGATTAAACACATCAATTAATTCTGCTGTAATCTAACAAAATGGGGTCCTTTTGACTTTAACCTTTCTTAATGTGGCATGTCTGTTGCAGACAAGAATGTTTTTAATTGGGGAAATAATGCTCTGCACACCAAAGGATACTTTTTCTTGTAGAGATAGAGCTAAACTAACCCCCTAAATATCCCTCAGCGTGTTCTGGAGTGGATTTAGGTAGCACCATTAGGCAATAACTTTTATTTATTGCTGATAGCCAGTATTGTTGGAAGAGTTGTAGACTTGATTCGTGCTGCTTTGGGGGCATTTAAAGGCCCACACTAAATTCAGAAGAATAGCAAGTTCAAGTCCAAGTCTCGGTTAGGTTCTACCAAGTGAAAATGTTCTTACACCTTCATACTCCGATTACGCTTGACACCTTAATCCTGCACCACTGATGGCAACGAAGACGTTCTGATTTACAGAGGATACCCAAGCTGTGTTGTATGGCATTTCTTTCTCTGTGTTGTTGCGTGCATCTGATGGACTGGGTTGCAAAATGTTACTGTGTGAGTCCGAGTGTGTGGTACCTCAAGTGATCTTAATGAAATGACACCGTTTCTCAAAGGTCTGGGATCCTTCACAATGTAAGATGTGATATGTATGTGCCCTGGTAACCGTTGGAAATCCATAATTCAGGGATGTGAAAATACTGTGCTGTTTCCTTTTTTCACCTATTGCTAATAGAATCCAATAATTACTTGAAAGCAGAGAATTAATGACTGAAACAAGTCAATGTGGAATTTATAAACCTATGTTAAAGTTACCTGATGTGGTGAGGCATTAATCAGAATTTACAAGGAGGACCAATTTCATGTTTTTGTCTTGATATAGGTCAAAGTTGGGTGTTTTGTTGAGGGTTTTTTGTGGTTTGGGTTTTTTTGTTGTTGTAACTAGGCTTCCCTGCAGGCTAATGTTGGCTCAAAAAACCCCCTTAAATAATGTTAATTAAATATATGAGGTATCAAGTTAAATTAAAATAAATGAAATTAATTAAAATGCCAAACTCAAATTCTTCAGTATTTCTGTTCATGAAGTGCTACAGTGATAAATTAAGTGAAATCCAGAGTGACAGAGAAGAATGTACCTTAAAATTGCCTTTTTCACTGTAATCTAAAGAAAGAATCAATGAAGAAGAAAAAATGTAAGAATATGGCAATGCTTTTAGTTTTAATTAATGGTGAATATCAGCAATATTTAATCATTCTTTAAGTATCGCAATACTCTGCAGTATGCTAATATGTGTTGAGTATAAAAATGTTTGTGGAGGCCCAGAAATACACAGAGCTGTGACTAATCTCTTTCAGATTATCACAGATAGTTCACTGCTTCCATCTGCATTTGTACAAACGTGCAAATCCCTGAGATGAACTCGCACAGAAAAATGCACGTGACTTCTGGTTTGGCTGAAGTGATGCTCAGGAAAAACATTTATCTGGCTTAATTTTCATCTTTTTTTTTTTCTCTCCTGGTAAAGCCACTCAAAATCATGCATTTATAAATCAGTGAACAATGTCATGTAATGAGAAGTATGTAATCCCATCAAGTAAAATTGAGATGTTTTATAAATTGTGATGACTGGTTTATGAAGATGCCTACTGTTCCCCCACCCCCTTCTGATTTGGGCATGATTATACACTCCAGCTCTGAGTTTTAACCAGGAATTCATGCTGATTATTTTTCTTTAGCCATTAACGTAGGTTAAGCTCCTCACACATGAGGCTTACTGGGGTTTTTGCCCTTCTAAATAAATGCTACAGTGCATCCAGTTTTATTACAAACTATTTTTAATAATGATGAAACACTGTGTGAAGATTTTTCTTCTGTAGAAGCTAAGATGTACTTTTTATGGTACACACAGGGAAGATGTGCCAGCAAGAGACACAGAGTTGCCTGTTCCTTTTTTATGTGGTATCTGTAGTAGAAGGCCATACCCACATTAGAGGTGAAAAGTCTGAGGCTTTAAATCGCTAAAGAATGGGATCTGGTTTAGACTGAGTAAGAAAGGCTCCTTATTTCTCCTGGAACTGACAAAATAATGTGTTAAATGCTGACAGTGCACTGACTTGGCAGGCAGATGGTACAAATATAGTGTGCAGGAGAATAATTCACTTGCAGCCTCGGATATTAACTATAGCCTAGTCTGTTAGGAAAAAGACATGGCTGGCTGGTTGGATTCTCCTTTGTGTCTTAGCCCAGAGGCCAAAATGTGATTTTTTGGATGTGTTAGGAAATGAGTATACAGCTTGAGCAGATTTGGGCTTGTATTTACAGATTAGAGGCCAGGTACAAAATAGAAAAATGTGGTTTATTTTGTTTTTTGGGTTTGTTCCCCCCCCCCCC
>VXBL01008385.1:461794-514894 GCA_013400195.1 Aramus guarauna | reverse complement strand
CCCCCCCATTTATCTTTGCATTTTCTATTTTCTTTCACATTGATTAAGCCTGTAATGTTGAAGGTCCTCAGCTGCTCTGTAGCAATAGGACCATAGGGCTCTATCCAGAAAAATGCTGAGCACTCCAAACCCAGTGCAATAAAGTACATAAGTGCATACTTACAATTACAAATGTGATTGTTTTTCCCTCAAATCCAGAAAGAAATCAAGCATGCAGTTAAACAGAAATCCTCATTGCAACCAATGTAGCACCTTCTAGGGATAAGCTCCTATTAATACACTTATTTAATTGTTACTGTTGATATAGTTTTGGGGTTCTACCTGCAGCAGTCATTGCTGTTTGATGTTGAGTGATCATGGCTCAGCTAATGAATACTTGAAATACTTTTATGCCGGCTTAAACCATTTCTCATTAGTCTTTTTTGTCGTTTTTGTTTAAACTTCTCTAAGATGGCACAGGTTTTTCAGCAGTCCGATGTGATGCTTGATGATCTTGTCATCCTTTGTTACATAAAATTGAACAAATTTGGTCAAATGAGCATAAGAAATAAAAAAAAATTGCTGGTGTGAGTAGAGGCTCGAGCAAGTCAGGCTGCTGTTTCTCCTACTCTGTTGTTGTGGTGATCATTGTATGAGCAGTATCCAAATATGTAATGACTGCTTTTAAAAATTACTGGCCCATTCTGGGAGAGCAACTCTTCATCTTCGCTTGGATTTAGGCTTCCCAGTGGCTCCTTATGTGAGAAGGAACATTTCCCTGTTTCCTCTTTGAGGGACTGCAGCTAGACTTAGTCCCCAGTGCTTAGTACGTTATTTTAATGAGGCACATAATCACAAACTGTCACCAGGAAGATGCCATATCTCAAGTGCTGTAAACACTGAGAAAGCAGGCTTGGTTTTAGTGTGTTGGAAATTGAGTACCTAGAATTGGCAGCTGGGATATTTTGTCCAAGGAAAAGCAAAAATTTGTGAAACCTAACAGAGAGAATAGCATTGAGATTACAGTAAGGATAACTTTATGCATTCATCTTAAGAATTGTTTCAATGTTAATGCCAGAGTAGAATAAATGGATCCAAGGTTTTATGTTTAACTACTGTTGGAAATAGCAAGGAATTTCTGATGGTATCAAAAATCCTGTGTAGGACAACTAACCTGAGTTAAAGTAAATGCTAACCATACATAAAGCAATTAAAGATCCCCTCTATCTTATTCTAAGATTAAAACAGTGAAATACTAGAAAAGACAATCCAGTCCTAAACTGTGTCACAGGAAGAGTTAGTCCATAAGCCTGGATTTTTCCGTTATACCATCTTGACTTTATGTTAGTTTGCAGAACATCACATGCAACTTTCACAAGTCTGCAATTCAACTCACCTAAACTATTGTAAAATGGCTGAAATTTCTCTGAATTGCTGCCTTACTTATGATTAAAATGGTATTAAGGAGAAGTACTGTCCTTTTCATAACTTTGAGGAAAAATTGGACATTTGACCTTGTATTTACTGAAGACAATAGCCAGCTAGTTGCTTTTACCTTTCAGGCCCACTTGACATCTCAGGGCTTTATTATACATTTTCCTGGAGGCACTGGTGCTTTCATTTTGCTTGATTTAGAATAACAGAAATGTTTTGATTAAAAGGACCAGCCAAAGCTAACTTCAGTGTTTACCCTGAAGCACGATCCCTGTGAACACATGGGGTTTATTCATTCAACCATTACAGAAGATGGTTTTAAAAAAAAATTACTCTTACATTCACTGATTTCATTGTAAATGAAGGCCCCCAGCCTTCCCTGTGGGCCTGCCATTACAAAGAAAGGTATAGATTGAAGAAGAGGGAAAGACTTGTATGTCTAACTCAAACATGTCAAGCGTTCACTTCTTTGCTGAAGAAGAATAATGCATTTAATTAGACTATCATTGTGACAAATTGGTTGTGATGAGGCCGTCTATCTCAGGAGAGTGATGCTAATCTTTCTTGTAGTTTAAAGGCTCTCCTGTGTTGGCATAAGATAGATAACTAATCTTTTTGGAGCCATGGGAAAACAAGAAATTTTTGCTGTTAAAATGATTGGATACTTCAATTGGCTTATATATGTATTTTTTTTAATGAGGATTGGTTTCGAGGACATAATAGTTTTAAAGGACGAGATCCCATTAATGCCTTAAGCACTGCAGAACTCAACTTGTGAGTGCCTAACTTGTTAAAACCTCTGTCCCTATAGTGAAATCCTAAACCTACAGTTTAACTCTCCCGTACAGTAAAGAGAGAGTTGCGCATCTGGTCCTGAAAGTTACTCACTAAGGGACTATCTTGAACAAGCCGAAAGGAATCACAGAGCTGGGTGGCACATGTGTCGCAGCTGAGACACCTTCTGAGCCACTGAGTGCAGGTGTCTGCAAAACCAAGACTCCTTCCCGAAGGAAAGGTACTGACAAATTTCTTTCTCAGTATTCAGCTTGCATGTTTCATTTCAGAGTGCAGTTTCCACTGCATCACCTGCAAAAATTGAGCTATGTAACAATTAGCAAAATCTTACTAGTAGTCATGTATTCTACTACAGGGCTTGGCATAAAGAGAGTATTATTCTGCTGTACTTGAAGACAATTTTGAATGCTTGCTTCAACCTGGCAGGAGCGGTCCTTTAGGGTCTTGTGAGGTTCAGTAAAAATAAACACTACTGCTAAGACTATTGTAGTTGTTGCTGAATTGATACAGTTCATCGTGAAAGGCAGAAGACCAAATAGGTCATCAACCTTCGGTGAAACACATACAGACTCCTTACACATCACTCTTTCCTAAAGACAAATATTTTACCATTTCTAATGCTCCATCTTAGCCTTTTTTAAAGGATAGCTACACTCTTAACGGCCCCCACCCCCCAATATCTTGTTTCCTAAACTTTTGACCATTTTGTTAGTCTCTGGTCTGTCTCTGTCTTCTGCTCCTCCGGAGGCCTCACTGGAGCTGAGTGAAGTCATGGTCTTTCACATACGGCTTTGTTAGTATTTCCAAAAAGAATTGGTAGTTTTGAGTCTCCGTGTTGTAGATAACAGCTAAATTTTAGGCAGCTTAATCTTTTTTTTTTTTAATTGAATTTGTGTAGTTTTCAAAAAAATTTGTGTCAGTTTCTTACTCTTTTGTGGTATGTCTGCCCACAGTGAGGTTCTCTGGGCAAGCAGCTACCTAACATCAACTAGGAGATTGAAACAGGGAAGCATGTCACAATTGGCATTGACTGAGTGTTAACCGAAGTTAGGTGGTTGATCCAAAGTGACCAAATAGACCAGAAAGACTTTGGTGAGGGGGAAATAACTTGTTGCTATCTCCTTAGAAAGCACGGGCACTTCTCTCTGAAAGCAGTACCTGGACTTAGTATTCAAGGCAGTCCGAATGGCATCCAGCCAGTGGGTGCCTTTCATTTATTTCTTATGAGCACTAGATGTGAACACCTGTATGGTACAGCTGGGCCACGTGAAGATGAGGATACTTTGCTGGAATGTTAATTAGCTCTTGTAAGTAGCTAAACTCTATTAAACTGACAGCTATAGTGCAAAAAGCATTAAAGGTCATGGGGGACTGTTGGATGTATGGTAATTAATTCTTACTGTTACATACCGAAGTGTCAGCTGTACCTATGGAAATTGGTGAGAGTATGTTTCTAGAAAGAGCTGTTTCCCCTCTTCCTGAAGGTTTACCCTCAATAGTGTTATAACAAAGAATCTGCAAGGACTTTCACCTGCTTACAAGGTGAATATATATTGAATTAATTCTCTTATCCCAACCAGTTAAAAATTAGTATTATAAAACTGACGTTTATATTGATGAACAATTAATCAGATGAGTAGCCCTGTTGAATAAAGGCTTAAAGCAATAGACTTACTGGGAAAATCATTACGTATGTAGACCATTGATATCACAGAAGGAATCTATTTATTTATTTTTACTGTAATTGAAATAGACCCCAGGACCTGGTGAAGATGATAATGCTTGTATGAGCTGATCTTTATATAGCCACTTAAATGCCACCTGATTTGTTTGTATATTAAGTTACAAATGTGGAGGCTCAAGTGCAAATCTTCCGCACTGTTGGCCGTTCCAGTGAGCCGCTGGGCCAGGTAAGCAATTGGAGCTGCCTTATGCTTGCAGGATTACTCATTAACCTTGCCTGGGTTGGACGTAACAGAAACAGTGTCATCTTGTTTCAACCTGTCTTTGTTAAATATAGCATCTGGTATCATAAAGAGAGTGAATGCGTATGTAAAAATAATCGGCTTGAAACACCTTGTTGTTCAGGCTGAAGGGTATCTGTTTTCTCCCAAAGATCAGATTCAGGGGCTTGAATAGCCCTGCTGGCTGCCTCGCACAATGCTATCGGTACCTCTCGCAGCAAATGAAGCATATGTGCCTATGAGATAATTCTAAGCTAAGAAAATTCCATTTTCCACTGGTAGTTTCAGAAATCATGGCGTGTTTATATGTAATATGTTAAAAGGAATTTTGCTGTGTCATTTCTTAGGATGCATTGTTTCTCCCAATACATGTTGGGGTTTTGTACACTGACAAACTTAGCTCATTTGCTGGAGCCAGAGTTGAGTTGATATTCCAGAATATGTAAGCATCTGCTTAATGAGATCTGATTGCCATGATCCTATTTAATTGACTGAACTTTGGCAACAATTTTTATGCTGTGGTATATCTTGATACTTTATCTAGTTACATCTGAAAGCACATTCCAGCTTTTCTAGGAGATAGCATCACTATCTAAAAAAAAAAAAGCTCTTTTCCCTCTGCCCTTTCCCAGATTTCTAGCCTTCCTGCTATGTCCAAGCAGGAGAAGGAAGTGTTAACAGAAAGCTAGGAAGCATGTTTTAAAAGAAAGATTAGGAAAACAAATGTTTACTCAGAGGCTGATCTGAAACTTAAGATGTGTTTTATTAAAAATATTAACTGGGAGGGCACCAGTCAAAAAATTTTCCTCATGGAAGGAACATTACCATCAAAGAGTAAAGAAACAGGACCAATAATGTAATGCATGTAGCAAGTGGGGAAACATGATGGAGTTTTTAAAAAAACTAAAAAAAAAAAAAAAATCCACCCTAAAACCCCAAAGAAAATATGCTTCTGGGACTTTCTCCAAGAGGTGAAGCAGACAGAATAGATGGTGGCAGTTGCAAACAAGAGCTCTTCTCCCTTTCTTCTGCAAACTGAAATGTGACGTTTGTGTATTCTATTTGCTGATAACTGCCCTTATTCTTCCCTTATTCTCATATTTCCTGATAAAGTGTCAGTGCCGTTTCTGGTTATACTGGTTTATATCTCAGCTCATGACATAGTCTACTTGACACCCTAGAGATGGCTACTTATCGGTGCTACCACAAAAGCAGATGACGTGTTTTGGTTTCCAGTGAATTGTAATGCTGCCCTGGGAACTACCCCCAGTTGCAGGTAGACCCTGTGGATGTCCATAAACCCCCGGCCGTAATGTCCTGCTGCAGGTGGCAATGCCTGTGCGGCAGAGGACTGCTTCCTCTTCGGTTTCTGCACGCTACTTTCTCTGACACAGTTTGAGATTCCTTTTAATGATTTTTTTTTTTTTTTCCCCAGTGAACTGCAGTACTTGCCTTAAGAGAAGACAAGAACAACGTGCAGAACTGTGATCCTAAATATTTAAAGCACTTTCATGATGTCTTGTCTATTGTTTTCAATTTAAGCTGAATAATTGAAATTGCATATGAAACTAATCTTTGTCTTTGAGAGGAATTTTTGAGGACTCTCTTAAGCATGACACTGGAAATGAACACACTGGGTGTCACAATTGCAACCAAATTATGGTATAGATTGCTATGTAAAGTGTAAGCTGCTAAGCCTGTTCTCTTTGTGCTACGGTTTTAGAAGCCCGGTCTTTCAGGCTGTTTGCTGCGTACACAGTAAATTTCAGTCAGTTATTTCTGTCAGGGGTGATTTTTGCACATTTACAACTAAATACTACCGGAAATCCTCTTTGTATAGGAAGTGATATGCATGGGGCTTTATACCTAGAGAGAAGTATCATCCCCTACTTAATCAAAGAATAGATGAGAACTGTAGGTTCCTATGAGGAAAGAAGAAATTATTTTAATACATGGGTAGAATTTGATATGTGTGGACTAAGAGCACTGTCTAGCCTTCTGCCTGAGTTGGAACTCTGCTCCCAGAGGTAGTTCCTGAATCTTCCCCATCTGACCAATGGTTTAGAACTGGGATTTAATGCAAAATGACCTTGTAGATGAATTCAATAAGAATGTTTTGGATTGTGACATTACTAGGACTTTTGGGGTCACTATTTAAAAAAAATAAATAAATTATTGTCTTTAGAATTGTGAACACTTCACAAAAAATTCCTCTAGCCATAGGCTGCAGCTCATCACCAAAGAACAAGTCCTTTGGTTTTCTGTCTTTTGCTTCTCCCTGACCCTTTCTGCCGAGGGTCATGCAATACTTTACCACCATGTGGCAAGAGTAGGGAAAATGAGTGTATTTTTTCTATAGTCCTAAAGGATTTATATCAGAAACCACACAACAACTCTGATGGAAAAATATTCTGTGTTGCTGACTTGAGTGTTTTGCATTAACTTCCATGGATTTTCACAAGTGCTACTGGTCTTACCTTTAGCATTCAATTTAAGTGGTATTGTTCTATAGCGTGAACACTACCTACTGCAAATGGCTAGTTTCTCACATCTGGGTGAAGTCCATACTGTAGATACTCTTCTTCCAGGAGGAACCGCTGCAAATCAAGTTATTGATGACCCAGAAGATTACTGGTTAGCTCAGCTGTGCTTGGCTCTGCTAAAATTTTCAGTCACTCATTCTTGGTTTGCTTCTTAAAATCAGTCTTGGGAACCCATAGAAATTCAGTCGTAAGCCACTTCCCTGCAGCCAGGAGAGATGCTTCAGAAGAGCTTATCTGATAGTTTATAAGCACTGCCATGATGCAACACCTGCACAGTTATTTTTTAAGAGCTCCTTGTATAAACCTAATGTACAAACAAGTATTGTATATGACATTAGTTTGTTAGAATTGCTGCCTCTACAGTGCTTAAGAGCTTTTGTAAGATTGCGGTTTAAAGTACTTTGTTTTGTGTGATGTTGATGGATTCTGCAGAAAAATGGGGCTGTTGTTACAGGAGCATTAGCTGTGTTCAGCTGTTTGAGTTACAAAGTGACAAAGCACTACTGCCAAAATTATACATTGGGAATTTTGAAGCAGAAAGTCAAAGGCTGGCCTCCAACATGTACCTACAGGAATTCCCAGTAAAGTATGAAGTTATTTTGTTTGGTTTTGTTTTAATCTATTGACTAGGCATCTATAATGTTAGAGCCAAATTTGTGCTTTAGGAATGCAATAGATGGATTTATTTTGTTTTATCTCTGCTCAGGTTTTGCTATTGATCATGGTAAAGATGTTTTTATTAATATCTCTTGGTTTCACAACCTCTTTTTGTCATTATTTTATTTGATGGAGATTTCCTGACCAGTTCTGCTTACATGCTAAGTTTCTCAACACCGAAATGTAAAAGTAGGTGCTAGGTACTTATATTAAATGTTTCTTAAGTGAGCATCAAATGTTGGGCAAACTTTGTCGGGTCTGAGCTGTTTATTCAGCTTTTTCTTCAGCTTCCTATTCAGCTACCTGTAGGCGTGTATATGCATCTTTTTTTATCGGAGGGGAGATGGGATTTGCATTATCCAGGAAGGAAACCACAGTCCTGAATGCTTCCTGAATACGTGGTGGAAATAGAGAGAGATAAGGAGAAAATGTCAGAACAAAGATTTTTTTTTTTTTTTTTATATACTTTGCTAGTCTTGTATATGAGTTTGAATCAAAGATGACTATTGGTCTTACTCAGCTCCATTGTGATCCTGTGCTTTAAATGTCTGTCTTACTCCTGTAAGGATGGATGAAACCCAAACTGGTGAGAGACCTTACATTGCTTTTTCAGACCAAATTCTGCTTTTTAGTTTTACCTCAACAGTCTTCCCCACCACCACTGCTTATTACTGGGTGGTCCTTTTCCTGGGTCTTTCCTATGCTGGCCTTTCTCACTGGCAAGGTGGACTTTTTACTTTCCCTAGCAAGTCCAGGAGGTTTGTCTAAGGAGCAGATATGGTGGACTGAGTTATTTGTTCTAAAGTCTCCAGCCAATTAACCTTTAATTGGTAAAAAATGGGCCAAAGCTGCAGTGAGAGGATGAATGCACACAGCATTGCTGGCCTACAAGAGGTAATGAAGGGTCTTGGAAAGACCAGTGGTAGTTTTGATTTATATAAAACTATTTTAAGATTTTAATATTATGCTGGGGCATTTCAGAATCCAGGGCATGGTGTAATTCTTAGGAAATGGTGGACTTTTCAAAGTAGATCATCTAGAGAAAAAAATTATTGTAATTTCCTTAACCTGCAGCGGGTCAGAGTATGGCAGAGTTGTCATCAAAGGTTTAGTTTGTTTGTTAGAAAGTTCATTAGAGTTTGTTACAAGATTGTTTGGTTTGTCGCTGAGGGAAATGCAAAGGAAACGTTTCAATAAACCTGGTTAAAACTGTCATTGTGCTGCTGTGCTAGTGGATAACACAACTTTTACTTTTCCCCTTTCTTTCTTTTGTTTTCCCTTTTCTTTTTAATGAACGATAATCACTTGGCTCACAAATAAGTGACCTTATCAAACAATGTGCTTTTCATCAGTTGCTTTCATCTGCTGTGGCACACTTAATTTGAATAAATAGAAGTTATTTTTCCATTGATTTGAAATTTTTAGAGTAATTTCCTTTTTCCCAATTAATCTCAATGTGATGCCGTCTTCTTTAGTGATTGATATAATCACAATAGACATGTAAATCTCCCTTCTTTCTTTAACTTTGTGTGTTGTTTGCCAAGTAGATTATCACAGAGTAAGTTAGGCTTGCTTTTAGACTTCTATAGTGCTATTGTATAGTCCATTATGGACTTGCAGCTCATGTTTTGGTTGCATGTTTGCATGCAGACCTAACTTCTAAACTTTTACCTGACCTTTAAACAAACAAAAAAGAATCCAAGGATTGGACTGTCATATTCTAGAAACACTGGGCCAGTGATAAAATTTGATCTTTCCAGCATGCTAAAAACCCCATTGCTAGGATTCAAATCCTGAGGAGGACTGTCAGATAAATGTGTCCACATGAATATTCATTTCAAAAGTGAAGTAATGAACTGTATCACCAGTATCTGTCCTCTTTACCTTCTTTCCTTGTATTTTGAGATAGCCCGAATTCCCGGCTTCTACCCCAGAGTTTTTTCACTGCTGCTCTTGTTCTTTTTCTACTTTTTTTTTTTAATTTATTTAGAAAAAGTTTGCCTTTGTCTGTCTATCAGAAGTACAACTTAAAAATGCAAAGGTTATCCACTTGCAAGATCTTATCTTCTTGGATGAAAGAAGAGGAGGACAAACAGTTCATCATTTATTCTTGTTCCACTGACAGGTCACCCGTGTGAGTTGAGAAAGCTGGAGACTGCTACTCTCTTATATTTTCCAGATTATCTACTGAAATAAGCATGCATCTGTACATCATCAGTAAAATAATCAGAGAATACATCATTAAATAGTCAGCACAAGGAATCAGAAGAAGAGTAATTCTATTTTACTAGAAAATTCTCTTAATTATTCAAGAAAGCTACTGGAATACAGTAGCTGTGCAGACTTTTTGTCTGTTCTTTCACAACAGACGATATGGGCTGTCCAGTCAGGGTACGGCACCAAGAGAGTTTTTTGGTTGTGCTCAATGCAAGGAAAGCTGCCTTGTGTGATTACGTGTCTGAAACGGGGAGCAAACTTAAAGCATTTTGGTATGAATCTATAGCTGAGACTTTAATTTATATTTAGTTTCTTTTCTACCAGTGAACTTACTGGAAAGTCAGTGATCAAAATAATCATATTGATTTTGCTATGGTAATTAATTTTCTTCGTTAACCTGTACTTTGCCAAGATACAATTTTACATCTAGATTTTCTTTTTATTGACGATCTTACTACTGTGTCAGTGGAAATAGCCGACATGAAAATTTTTATTGCTTTTTTGAGGTGCTTTTTCATTTTTCTGCTCTATCTACATGTGCTTTAAGCCTAGGATTAATTTTATCCCTAATAAGCAAAGAAACCCTGCATAAAATTAAAAGCCACCGTTGAATTCAAAGGAACAGAACACCACTATTAATTTGAAGGGAGAGCTTTGCTGGAGTGGGTTCGTTGGCTTAAGTCCAAATGGGTGGTTATACAAGCGTGAAACAACCAGGCAGATTGAAATCTCTGTCAGTCCTTATCGACTGGTAGAAAACATGGTGGTTCTTGCTCGCACGTCTAGTCTTGTAGCTGTTGGGGAACATGTGGATGGGACCCCTAGCGCGTTCTCTGCTGTTATTCATGCTACTGCCGGATGCAATAGCAACATGTCCAAATCAAATTTTTTTATTAAATGTATTGCATTTAAATGCAGTGGCACCGAACAGAGCAGATAATGCCTTTTTTTTTCTTCTTTTTTGTGTAAGCTGTGGCTTGATAGAATGCTGGACCATCATGGGTACACAAACACTAGACAAGGTACTTTAGTTTTTCCTACCTGAACTTTTCTTCCCCTTTTTATAAGGTAAGATACTATCAAGGCCTCATTTGAGCTGGAGGATGGTCTTTTAATTAAGTAAAAATGAGTCTGTCAGCCTTATTCAAAGACAAATCTTTACTCTGAGCAAATTAAATTGTCTGGGTTTATTATTATTTTAGCTCTATAACTTCAGAAGTGAAGTTAGCATTTACAGTCAAATGTTCTAGAACAGTTTGTACAGCTGCTGTGTCCAGCTGTCAGCAGGCTTGGTAACAGAATTTTGAGATTATTTATCTGCTTTGCTTAAATATTGCAAATTGGAAAATGCTAATGTTACAGTGAAATCTTGTATTTTCATTCTATCCTTTTTATCCTCTAGATATTAATTTTATCTACTTTATCCTCTCACATTCTGTAAATTATAGTTTATGGGTGTAGAAGTAGTATCTTCTTGCTTCTAATGTATGCAGACTAATGCTTGGCAGCCTTTTTTCCTGCTTCCTGGCTAATCAGCTCTTGTGATCAGATACTGCAAACCACCATTTAATGGGCATTCTCTGAGCTGTGATGCATCTATGGAAAGCCCAAATCTTGCTATAAAGCTTATCCAGTGACTGTGAGATAGATTACGTACATCCAAAAAGAAGTGCTTGCAGGCACTTGCTTTTAAAGTCTCAGTGCAGAAGTGAAACCAAATCGTGTGGAACAAACATTTAACACTAGGTCTGCACTGGTCCTATAAATTTAGTGGCTTATCCTCCGTTTAATTTTTTTTGTTCCCTTTTGTAGGGAAGGGTTTTAACTTTCTTCAAAGTTAATATGTTCTGTTCTGTGGACAAAATGCCTTCCTACCCAGCAAAGTGCAGTTAAGGTGTATATTCTCATCTCAGAGAACATATCCCAGCCTGGCCACATCTGTAGCCTTTCCCATCGGCTCCATACAGCATTCAACACGGATATGTACACAGCAAGAAAGAAACTTCAGTGAAGATGCAGGCTCAACCAAATCACCCCTTAGTTACAGATTTATTTACACAGACATCTTGGGAAATTCTGTGAGATCTGAAGAGTGAGTATTTTGTCATGTCGGAGATAACACTATTTCTTATGGCTCATTCTGGTTTATTTCCTTATCACAGTAAAATTGTGTTCATACTGGGGTGGAGGTATATGGGAGAGAAATTATAAATAAATTATAGGTAATGTGTGTTGATTTTGGGGAAAAAAACTATTTGTTCACTTCCTCCCCCCAATATTTTTGGCTTGGTAAGTCAGTGTGATTAGGCATTTGAATAAATCTTTTTCCTTCATTCCCTCCTAGATTTTTCTCTGTACTTCAGTCACATTGCAGGAGTTGACACCTATATGTCCTACTCAAATCAAATAGAAATTAAACATTGATAAGGTTATGCCATAGATTAATAAATGTAAGTCCTGATATTTCAGGTAAATGGTTAGTGAAAGAACACACAACTTCACGCAAGGAAGGATTTCTCTGGGAAAATGTGTTTAAACTTGGTGAAGATTCCTCTGTGCTCGTGTTAAGCTGCTAGAATCACTCAGCAGGCGCTCTTGAGCCTGACTTATCTACAACTGTATTTGTTTTGTTGTTGTTTAGGATTTTTAGATCTTTTTATATTTATCCGAGTTTCCGTGTTTGAGCAAGGAGCGAGCTAAAAGTCAGCGAGCAGAACTCCAGGAGCGAGCCTGCCGCTGAGGAGCAGCGTTGCTCTCAGGAGAGCTAGCAAACGTCCTGCCAGGTCTCCCACGCCGAAGAAAGAAGCTGCTGGTGTGCAAGAAGGAAACAGGCGGAGTACTGGCTGCACGCTGACTGAGACAGGGAAGCTGAGGGCTCGGTAAACACCCCATTATCTTTATACAAGAACACCTCTTCACATGAACTTTTTTAAATTCATGTTACCTAGACACAATTTCATGTAAAAAATAAAACATACATTACAGTTCTGTACTACGGAATAACAAAACCCAGGATATAATTTTTAGTGTTGATTTTTCTCCCCATTAAATCCTGTGCGTACTTTCGCAAAGACATGGAGTAAACTTTGATAACGTGTTATAAGCAAAGTCTTTGTTGATAGGTTTTGTGATTATTTAGTGGTTTGGCATTTTGCAACTGCTTTTTAGTTTACAATACTTGAAAAAGCCGATACACATTTAATGCATTAACTTGCTCAAGTTTGGAGTTTGGACTGAGTTTTCCTGTTTAAAAATCAAACATCTGAGAGGTTTATAGTATGAATTTTGACAGGGTTTTTTTGTGTTTACATGCGTAGTATCATCAGAAGTGTTCCTGGCTTCACCTGTGTGTCCCTGAAGGTAAAGGCTAAATACTTTGCTTGCACTGTTCTCATTACTGGGTACATTTGCATCGAAACAAGATAATTACAATACCTTCTGCTTACAGTAGATTCCCCATGTACTTTTAATTAGATACAGCCTCTTTGATTTCATTTTGTGAACAATTATGTAGCTTGCTATGCAATGTTAAATAGTTTGTGTTTCACCCCAGAAGCATGTGAAGTAATTCATAAATATGATGGGATCATCAAATCACTTTGTTTGGTATGAAACTGCAGATGGTGAAAAGCAATCCAGAACCACCGCGACCAGGGATATATGGCAGAGGAGGTAGGAGAGGGAGGGAGACCGGGAGCTGCTTCATCTAGGGCAAACTCTTTTTTTTTTTTCTCCTGCCCTCCTTGCCTCTGTCCCCCACCCGTGGTGGCAGTGAGAGGAGCTTCCCTGGTAACTGCAGAAGGACAAACATAGTGCGTTATGCCACTCTCTTCTCTTGCTTTGTCCTGCTAGAGCTGCTGTGTCTTTGCTCGATTCATTTCTTCACTATGGGGAGTTTAGAATTAGCTTGTTAAATGCTCTCAGTACCTTAAACATGGCACTCTGCAACCGCTTTTGAAATGCTCACTGGGTTAGCAAAGCCTTTGGGGTTTTTTGCCCCCATTCTTTCTGAGCATTTTCTGTGCATCTCACCTATCTCAAGTGTCACTCTGCATTTTCCCCACTGGATCTGTGGCTTTGGGTTGTTTTTTTTTTAGCTTCTTTGTTTCAGCAGCCAGTAACCAGTAGCATGCAGTAGGAAAGACGCTTGTCCAAAACCAATGATTTTAACGCAGTAGCCAATTTCTGTGTGTTTTTAAAGACTTACCTTGATGCTAAGCCTGGTCAAGTGATCGTTCAAATCTCTCTCTTTTGCCCGTTCCTTTTTCTTTCATGCGGTTTCCATCTCTCTCAAGAGTATAACTGTTTTCAATATACCAGTCATGTTATAATCACGGCTTGCATTGCTGTATTTTGTCAAAGAAAAAGGTGAATGAAGGATTTTTTTCCCCATACGTGTACACAGTGCTTAACAGCATTCAGAAAATTGAATGGAGGTGTTGCCTGTACTAAGGGGAGCTAAAAAAATAATTGTAAGCAGCATCCAACCTACCTAATGTAATTTCTTCTCCAGGATAGGCAAGTTTAAAATCAGTTTCTGATAATACTCCATTTCAGGGCAAGCTTCATGGTGCTATGTTCGTTGTGTCAGCGGGAGGCAGAGCCCTTGCTGTTTCACCAGGCGATCCACAGCAGCCCTTCTCTTTTCCCTGTGCCACAGCTCACTCCTCAGGTTGCAGTCGCTTGAAAATATTTGGGAAACTATCAGAAACAGGGAGTTTTCCCATTTACTTTGCAACTAGCGTAGGATAGTCTTCTGAAGGAAGCCTTAACTAGAGCTAAAGGAACTAAGCCTGCATCTGAATTGAGACATTTGTTGTCTTTGATAGTGGCCAGTCTTAGCCATCCCAGCAGAAAGTTCACAAAGATTATTCTGCTTTCGTTCCCAAACAAGTTTGTGGTTTTTTTAATCAAATCCTAAAGAGCAGAAGCAGCCTTCGAATCCAGTGACTTTGTACTGTTACCTCGCTGCATAGTTCTAACAGCTTTTTCACACATTTTGATGTTTGGGTTTTTAATTTTTAAACCAGGTTCTCTTTTACTGATGAAAAGTCAACATCAAAGTTAGTAATTTGGAGGCAGGTCTTCTCCTTGTCTAAAAAAGAAACAGAAACATTCTAGCTATCTGATCTCCAAGGGAATGCTTAATTTTATTATGCCAAATGCAGGTGCTCCATATTAAATGATGAAACTTAGCTAGCAACAGTCACTCAGAGTTAGAAGGCCACAGTATAATGTAATTTTAAAATGGAATGTGTGGTTTATGCATATGGAAAAGGATAATAAAAATTCTTGATTTTTGTATTACCATTTGCATAGTTCAGAAACAGAATGTCCCCCGTCTGTAGTTGACTGGAAGGTCAGAAGGTTTCTGGTTTTAATGAATTGAAAATCTCTTTGTTATGACAAATCCTGCTTTCTTGAGGAAATGTGTTTTTATTTTGCCCTTGATGTAGTCATTCATGTTTAATGTAAAATGACACACACGCTCCTTCAATAGACATAATGCCACAACATGGTTGGGCTTTGTGTCCTTCTATATGGTGCTCTGTTCCTAGGTGTGGTATCCATACCCCATCTGTCATAGGGACACCAATGTAAGTATGACAGTAGCACAGATAAAAGCAGTTGCCAGCTGTCTGCATCTGAATATTGCACCTGTTTTACTCCGATGATACTGTCTCCCAGGTCTTCACATCCAGATTCATCCTGGAAAGTGTTGTGAGTGATTATGCAGTCTGTGTCTGGCAGCGTACCTTGGCAGCTGTAAAGAGTGCTGTCCCCTTCACAAGGTGTAAGCAGCATGTTGAGTATTCCAGAGGGCTCGGGTGCCCTGAGGTGTTTCACTGCACAGCTTTTGACATTCTCTTGAAAAGCATTATTTCTTGGGCTGTATCTTGTGACGGGCTTTTTCTGTGATTTCTGTGGTTTTGCACCCAGCATAAATAAGTAAATCCCGAGTTTCATTGAACCTGTTATTCTTCTCTATGCTGCATTTAAAAGTTGCCAGGGGAGGGGAACCTCAATCCATTCCACTCCTACCAGTTTGATGACAGTGCTAGCAATAGAAGCCCGGAGCTGAGAGAAGGATGAGAGGTCAGCAGGCGAGCACCTGGAGTGCAGCACAAAGGAATTCCAGCCAGTCAGTCGGCTTCATCAGAGGCCCGACTTAAATGCCTCTATGCAAACACACGTAGCGTGGGGAATAAACAAGAGCAGATGAGCGTGCACCTTCAGGGCTATCATCGCATTGGCAACATGGAGAGTCCTATGACTGGAGCGTTGGAATGGAAGGCTACAAGGCCTTAATAAGGACAAGCAGGGGAGACAAGGAGGGGCTGTTGCCCTCTACGTCAATGATCAGTTGGAGCTCGCGGAGAGCTTGTGGGTCAGGATTAAAAGCAGGCCAGGGACTGGTGACGCTATAGTGGGGGGCTGCTCCAGGCCACTTGACTAGGAAGGCCGAGCAGATGAGGCCCCCTATAACTGATAGGAGCCGCTTCATGTTCACAAGTCCTGGCCCTCATGGGGGATTTCAGCCACCCCAATATCTGTTGGAGGGACAATACAGCAGGGCATAAGCAATCCAGGAGGTTCTTGGAGAGGTGCTATGCTGGGCCCAGGTTGCCCAGAGCAGCTGTGGATGCCCCATCCCTGGAAGCATTCAAGGCCAGGTTTGATGGGGCTTTGGACAACCTGGGCTAGTGGAGGGTGTCCCTGCCCATGACAGGGGGCTTGGAATTAGATGGGCTTTCAGGTCCCTTCCAACCCAAAATGTTCTATGATTTATCTTACCTCAGGCTCTAAGCACCAAATACTTCTCAGTATTCCTATATGTTATTTTGAAACCTTCATTTCTGTGTCAAAAATACAAATGCTTCAAAGCAGATTGAAAATGTCCCCTTGATTCCCCTTTTCTAGTGATAGTGTCTTGTTTTATGTCATCTCATCTGCAGAACTCTCAATTGACATTGAGGCTTGAGTGCTAAAGATATCTACTAAATTGCCAACTTAATCATCTCAGAAGACAGGGCAAACTCTAGAGCTTTTCCCAGTGCTTCATTTATCAGTGACCAGAGAGGGTACTCTCTCTTACCCAGTCTGACAGCCTGCCAGCAGGTGGGCAATTGAGGAAGAAGGCTGGCAAGAGAAGGTGTCAGAAGTTCCCTGCATTATTAAGGTGCAGTGAGTGTTCTCAGTGAAGAATAAATAGTGGCACAGAGATTGTATTTCATTACCTGTTGGTACAATGAGTGCTTCTCATGATTTTGTGAGTAGGAGGGAGGCTGTTTAAGCTAGGAAGGTGCACCAAGTTTGTAAAATTAAAGAAGAAAGATGCAGAATCAGAAACAGTTTTCCAAGGAATAAGCTCTGAGAGGTGGGAGGGGGTCTGTGTTTCTTTGAATACTGCAACAACCACAGTTAATACGGAGTCTGGTCATTAGAGGTCATCCATACATGTTTTATTTCACTTTTTTCCTCTTGATTTGTTTCCAGTTTTTATAAGTTTAAAACCGCTAATGTACTTGGTGAGAACAAACTCAGGTTTGGGAGGGATGTTTTGCTCCAGACTTGACTGTTGGTATGATTATTTCTGAAAACTCTAGCAAGCTCAGCAAAGGTTCCTTTTCAAGATGAAGTAGTTCAGTGGATGTACTTGCAAGGTGTTTGCAACCAGGAAAAGTCAGGAATCTCCAAAGTTGGAAGGTGCCTGCAGTGATGTTGTTGTGTAGGATATTGGGGAAGATATTCATTGCCTGTGAGACCCATGGTCAGGGAACACTAATAAATAGTCCACCCACAGCTAGTGAAAAACCCCATAGTTTAACAACCTGAATAGAGAATAATTTTTTCTTAATACTTTAGTAGGAGTACAATAATAGGAACTAATACTATTTAGTTTCATGTGAATTGCTCTTTGGCTCCTTCAAATATTGTACCTGAAGAGTTTCAAGCAGAAGAACTGATTTTTCCCTGAGGTTATGCAATGTAGCAGATTTATGTTTGCTTATGTAGTTTCTGTTACGCTTCATGAACACTTCATGAATGCTTTGAATGCTGAAAATGTCTCGGTGAACTTACAGAAAACTAAAACCACAATCTCTAGTGTTTTGACTTTGTTGTTCATCCCCCCCCACGCCCCCCCCTCCCCGTTTCAGTTTGTTTACTTACCTAAAATCAAACTGTCGCAGTTCTCAATCTTGCAATTGTTATTTATCAATCTAAACGTGCACTGCATAAACAGAGGACCAAAATACTTTAGACATGTTTTGACAATTTTGTATGCTGCTGTTGTTAAAATTAGTTCTAATTCAAGCCTACAGAGTAGATTTCTAAGCCATGGTTGTCTTTTTCAGCCACAGTTTTTGTTTGTTGGATACAAGGAAAATAGGTGTGCACCAATAGCTAACTATACATTTGATAACACCCTGAAATGATGTTTCAGGGTTGCTGGTGGAAATCATCTGCCTGGAGAAGGGACTTGGGTCACCCAGGGAATCCCTGGTCCGAGTGCTCTGGGTGGGCAGAGACAGAGCCCTGATGCCCAGCTGCACCACACTTGCAACTCAAGGACAAACTGGACTTTGCTGTGTACAACTTGCACCTTAAGTCCCATAGCTCTTGTGGCAAGAGCTAAAGACTTCCCAAGTAGAAGTGACTAGTTCTCAGAGTTGATGAAGTATGCCTTTAGTGGTTTTGTATGAGTCAGTTTTTATCTATTTCTTTGGGGACTTTGATCAATGTGATATTTATTACAGTATCCATATTATGTAAATATAGGACAGATTCTCTTGTTATGGCTGTACAATGCAAATGTAATTATCTTTGAGGAGCTACAGGGTATGGAATCTGTTAAAGTGTGGACTTCCTTACACCTTGAAGAACAGTAGCAAAATTGAAGTGCTGGTTCAAAAAGGTTATTAATTAAATCTTGATTTAGATACAGATAAAAATAGGTCTATTAAATGCATGCTCTTTAATTAGGTCTTCCTTTTAAAGTCATGCAAAACTTACATAAAATAATATACTAAGTATTGTATGATTGTACTATAGAAATAGTGACATTTATAGTTAACATTCCTTAATGTTAATAAGTTGTTTAATAGCACTAAACCCTAAGGATGTTGTCATACTTGCAAACCACCTGAGTACGTGAACGAAACAATTGACAGGCACCTTGTTCTGTGAAACAGGATCCTTTCTATCTTCTGAGCTATCCAGCTCATGGCTGTTTGTAAACTGTGTCAATTTTTAAGGTCTTTCACAGTGTTTTAATATTTTAATCTACTGATCACTATTTGCAATTAAATCACCCTAGTATTACAGTTTCACCTATGTCAGAATATTGCCACATTAATTTTGTCTTGAAAAACATGGACTAAAGGCTAAAATGTTAATTCTAAACCAGAGCTTGTTATTTATTTTAGTTGTGTGTTAATGCAATGCAGAGTAAATTATTTTTATTATTTTACTGTTACATTAATGTATGCACTTATATTCAGTGGTATGCTTATTTATGGTATTTATGCTATATCGATATTCTTTCTTATACTAGACACAACACACTCTCTCTGGGCTTTCAGACTCCTTTCTGACTTCTACTTGTGTATGCTCCTAACTATTATTTCTGGGAGTTTTCATATCAGTAACAAATACCTTATTGACCAGAGTCAATAGGTATTTGACTCCTGGAAATAGTTTAGAGCATTTCAAGGGAGCTGCATTAGTTAAGTAGCTTTTTTTGTAACACTTCACATATCTGCTGAGAAACTGTTTTTAGCACTTTGTTTGATCATAATTATTATCCTTTCAGGAGCTTAATCAGTGTTCCTCTTATAAACCTGCCTCAGTCATACCAGTTCCTGTATTTTCATCACAACCAATTTATGTCTCTCTTTTTCCCTGTCTTAAAATACCAGATTTTTAATGATAAAAATGCGTCTCTGTCCTGGTGGGATACTGATAATGATGATTACTTATAGTTAAGGAAGGAAAAGACATTTTGCACTTTGGTGACTGGAATGTCATAAAGACGTTTATACATATTTTATACATATTATCAGAATGTTAAAGTAGTCCCCTGTTGAAATATAATGTACCAAGAATATAGTCAAGTGTCAGATATGTGCCTCCCTCATACAGTCTACTACTTGATTTCAAGGGTGCAAAAAATGTATGAAGCCTTACGCACATGCAGCATAGCTAGACATCAGTAAAATAGCTCACTCGCACTACGTTCCGGGCTGTGCATCCGTATGTGGCTAGGCTATGTTTCTAACCTTAAATATACAAGTAATCCATCTGAAATCAGAGATGACCCTTCATTACTTGAAGGTACATGAGAAGGAAGGCGAAAATCTGTTTATGTATTGGAACCATAAGTAACTCCTTGTGCTTCGGTAGGATCTGAAATAATTAAAATTATTATCTTCACACACACAGACACCACTGGAGTCTTTACTTATCTTACTGGATAACAACTGACAAATAAAATGTCCGGCTTTCTTTCCAGCTGCACATCTCGTAGTACAGAGTTAGCAGCACAGCAGGCAAATGGCTCCTCCAACGGGGGCTGGGTCCTGTTATGGCACTGCAGAAAGGCTTGGTCAACAATGCTGAAACCAGAAAAAGATTTACTTGTTTTTATAACGTCCGCATTAAGTCATGTAGTGATAATATGAATGTGTGAAAGTGGAGAAGAATTGTCTCTTTTGAATGCATTAACAATGTCCCTCTCTAAGGAAAATGATTCCTAAATACTCCTCCTATTGAAATAATTTCACAGATTCATCACAGCCATAATGCTTTCCAAACTTAGGAACAAGAAAGAAAGCAGAATTAAACCTCTTCCATCTTAAATTAATTGTATATCTAAATCAGGGGATATAGTGTCCACTGACAAATTCTGTTTTATTCTCGATTTGAAGTTTTCTGATCAAATTGTGTTTGGAAATGGCTTAAAATGTGAAGTGAATTCAGTAAAGTAGTGCAGTGAATTGTAAAGTAACAGTAGACAGATTAAAAAAAACCCCTGCGTATATATTTGGAAAACAAAAGTTCTTGTTAATAGTTATATAGTTCAGCTACTGTTTTAGGAGACTTTGAACTAAATTAATCATTTTCATACTGCATATTCTGATGAAGTTTGTGGGGGATTTATTAAAAATTGAGTTTTTTTTTACCAGAAAGGTAGTGATATCCCTAAGGGAGCCTGTGAGAGGTATCTTGTTGGCCTTGTTTGGGATATACCTTACCAGCATCAAGCCATAAAAAGTTTATTTTAAAAGTACTCACAAGTGGTGGCTATATAAAGTTCTTATGATAAAATCCTATGGGAAATATTTCATTGAAAATAAATTGCATACCTATTTCTCAACCTAAATTCTCCTAAATACCTGTAGATATGTGCTTACATAGCACATAAATCCCTTTTCACAGGGAAACAAGAGCATGAGAGATACTTTTTAATTTAGTTGTCTCTGATAGGTGTTTTTTTTTGTTGGTTTTTTGTTTTTTTGGGTTTGTTTTTTTTTTTTGGTAGCTTCAAAATTGCAAATTAAATTGTTAGATTACCAGGTGCTACAGAAGGAAAGGTATGGACAATGGCAGTGAGTTAGTAAGACTAAATCCGTGTTTGTTTAATTAATAGCCAATTGAATCTGAAAAGTTAGTAATCTTATGCGTAGAGCTCAGTGAGCATTTACCCTTTCTGTAGTTTATGTTCAAGACCATGAAGTTTTAAGGGTCAGCATCTGGTCTGTGAAAATCACTGGACGCGTTTTATCCATCTTTACAGCTGAACGGAGTGCTAACATCCCCGACTCAGTACTTGCTTAGAAATGTTCTCTTAATGCATCTGATATTAGATTCTAACTCCTGTTTCAGATTGCTGATACTAAGTCATAACTTGTGGTCATCCTAGCACCAGAGGGTTTTTGAAGGAAATGAGGGTAGTTTTTAACTAAAATCAAGTTTAAGCCAGTGGGTGGTAACTGAAGATAAGCTGCTATGTTAATCTTATCCCCACTTCATGTTGTTCCCTCACTTTTGGTGTCCAGTTTGCACTTGGACTAGAGGAGAGACATTGTCAGAGCTTGTGCTTTTTTGGCACAGTGTTTGGCAGCCTGTACTCTGCACAGTCATGTGTCCATGTGCTCTGCTGCAGCATCGTAACATCACAGAAGATTATTTGATAGGACATCTCTCTAGACAGCTTCATTGCTTTTAAGAGACTTGCACAGTAGCTCAGATCACGGTTCTGATCTCCCAATTAACTGTCATTACTGGTAATGGCACATAAGCTTTGTGAATAGAAGGGATAACTACTAAAGTGCTCAGCCACTTTGCCTTCTGGCCTCTCTTCTTCTGAAAAGATACATGAAAATTGTGTTTAAAACTTTTTCTTGGGGTGGAACCATTATGTATGTGATGTTACACGTGTTCTGGCTAATAGAAAGACACTTTGGGTGTTTTGGTTTTGTTCATTTGGGGTTTTTTCCTAATAAATGTGTATGCTATAGCTATGTAAAGCCCTATATCTCTGCCGCTGTTTAGTAAGGATGACATATATTATTGATTTTAAAGCAAATGAGAACAGAGAAATGGCTGCCCGTTTGGTAGCAATGCAGAACACACGTAAGTGCTTTACTGAGGTAAATGCTAAATTCTTGAGGGTTGGTTGTGGGGTTGTTTGGTTTGTTGGGTTTTTTTTTTGTTTGGTTTGTTTTGTTTTTTTTCTTCAAGTGGAAGTCACAAAGTAATGTTAGGAGCCCTGTTAGATACAAGTGTGTCAGGTGTTGTAAGTAAAATCTCTTCAGTCTGGCATGATTCCTGTTTACAGGCTGGTAATTTGATGCATAGCCTGATAATGCAAAAAAAATTCTGATCAATATGAGTAATTTTATTGAGCTTGATCATTCAGGATTAACACTAGAACATGCTTCAGTGTGCACCTACAAAAAGGGCAGCAAAAATTCAGGGAGGTAGAAAGACTTCTCCCCAGAACTGTATATATCTTCTAAAGATGGGCTGCTAGAGTTAGTAAGGTGAGATGTTAATTATTTATCACTTTTTTTTTTTGACTGAGTAATATTTCTCAGCAAAATTTTTATTCATAAAATAGGCATTGTGAAGGAAGAGGAGTTTGCAGAATTTAAAATAGTAATAGGACGTGTTTGTTTGCTAACATTTCCACTCATTGCAATAGGAACTTCATTTCTGGAACCATAAAATACTTTTTCTTCGTGATTTATAGGAGGATGCTTAAAGTAATTCAGTTTGATCAGTAGGTCTTTCAGAAATGATTAAATGTTTCCTGTTCTCTAAAGAAGAAATAGATACATGCTTTACGTTATTATATACAGGCTGGCAAATGGCTTCATAATGCTTTCTGTCTTATTTCTGTCCCCCGCTCTGAAAAAAAAAAAGAACCCAATAGCTGCTCAGTTATCAGCATAAATGATAAACTTGAAAAAGAACTTTACTAAACGGGGGAAACCTTTAAGAATCAGAGTATCTGCTTGGCCAGGCACCTTAACATCTCTGTTAAAAGGAATTCGTACCTGACAAAAGAGGCAATTAGTTTGCTGAATGACAACAAGAAATGTCACCACTGGTAGTAAACTGATGACTCTATTCCTTATTCTGTTGACAGGTCTTATTATTATGAACATTAAAGTAATCAGTTCTCTGTCACTTAAAATCCGTACCTACCTCTTCCTTTCCTCAAATACCCTGATTTCAGTTGCACGCTGTATTATTTATGTACTGTTTTTACTAATCCTTGCTGGCCTGAAACATTACAATAATCTTGCAATCTAGGTAGAAATATGACCCATAATAAGCATGAGGAAGAAATGACAATGCTAGCATATAATCATTGCTGAAGTGCTGTTTATAGTTTTGTCATGATATAGGGGTCCTCCACTGATTTAGAGAAGAAAGCAGAGGATGTAATTCAAACATGTAATTTTTGTAAAAATTTATTGTCTACTGACATGGATATGAGGCAGACTTCTTCTTTTTCCCCCCCAACTGTCCACAGCAGTTTAAACCCTCCTGGGTGTCCTGGCACGGTGTTTTATAAATGGCATCCTGGCAACATGCTGTTTACCAAATGTACCCAACCTGAGATGGATTTTGCTCCTTGTTCTACTTTCCTCTCTTTGGGATTGCTTAACTAAAAACTGTAATTACAAAATAGCAATCAGATTATTTTAACTGATCTTAAATTAAAAAAAAAAAAAGCCTGTTCACTATAAATTAGGAGATATTAGAATAAACTAAGATGTTTCACAATTTTGTGTAGTCTTATTGAATACTACGAAAATGATACCAAATTTGCCAATTGGATGCAGAAGGTGTGTCTGCATTTTAGTTCAGATAATGTGATCTCTACTTTATGTGCCTCGCTTCATTTTGTGAAATGGTTTTGGAGCATGCAAACCGGATTTGAGTTTAGGTAAAATAAAGTGAAGGATACATTTCAGGAGACCTTCTGTGCTTCAGCAAAGATTGGTTGTTAACAATGGGGTCAAACTGAAGCTAGACTGAAACTCTTGAAACACATACAGGGCAGAGCACCCGGGTTGGTCACCAACCATTTCACTGTGCTCCAGTCTCAGATCTCTTCTGGGATTTGAGCTTTCTAATCTGTGTTGATACTGTGGTTTAAACTTTGTCTCTTCCAATCATTAATTTGAAATACTACGCTCAGTTGAAACTTAGCAACATAAGTGATAAGAACGAGCTGGTTTCGCTATGGATGTCACACATCATCTGCCTTTGGCCATTGAGTTGGGTTAGAGCAATGGTTGCCTCTTCTAATGCTTATTGAACTCCAGGCAATTACTCCCACTGTATAAGGTTAAGGCTGTGCCATAATTGTTGGGGTTTTTTTAAGTAGGTTTAGGGAAGAGTGTAAAAGTAAGCCAACAAATAATCTAGGAAAATCCTATGAGAAAAAGAAACACAGGTTGCTGGTTGCAAACCTATATGTCTAAACCGTGCATTTAAAGAAAGAAAACCCTTCATTTCACCTCTTAAATTCTGCGGGAAGCACTTCTCTGAAATACTGTGCTGTTGCTCTGGCTCTTCTGCCGCAAGATGCGTTAGTATGGAGAGAGGATCTTAAATTAATGACATGATTCATGGCCATTTCGATTCTGAAATCCATCACTGGTATAGCACGCTAATGACTTACTATAACATTGCTTATCCAGCGAGCGTGCAGTTCTGTTGTTCGGTCTTGTATACGTGAATGGCTGCTGGCCATGGAGGCTTGGGAGACAAACAGGGTCTGAAGTGCGATTAGCTAAATACTTTGATGATAACTTTCAAAAAACAGTCACAAGGTAAATGGTATAACTCGTTTTGGCAGTTGGTGATTTACAGGAACATTAACTTTCAAGCTCAATTGACAGCCTCGGAGCTATGTTTCATATAAAGTACGTGCAGTTTGGAAAGAAAGTCACAGAGACAAAGAAGTCATCTATTCCATTAGAGGAAGTACACTTTTAAAAATAACTTCAGCATTATGAAAGGAGGCATTAATGAAGTATCACTCTTACACTTCTTGATTCTAAGCGAAAGAAGCAGGTGTCTTTCTATAGACACCTGCAAAATGTTTGCTCTCACGAAAAATTATTATATGAGATTTGATTCTTGTACATGAGACCTCCCAAAGTGCAAAAACTAAAAAAAAACCAAACCCACAAAAACTTTGGAAGTCTTGGAAACTTTGTAATTAACTGTTAAAAACAGTCTTCAAAATAGATGATGACCAATCTGAAACTCTGCATATTATGCAAGAGATTTTCAACAGAGTGGAAAATGTTCTTCTAAGTTTAAATATCTCTTCAGAAATACATTAGAAACTTTCTAAACTGTGAATTTAGAGTGAACTTTTTCCTTAGAGATTTTACCTTTTTTTTTTTTTCCCCCCCTGATTGGATTGATATTTCCAAGATGAGTACCTCTTTACATTTCCTAGGCTCCATCCTATTTGTTTCTTCTCTCTTTCTTGTTTGGTCCATGTTCTGTACTTTGAGTGGAGAAGAGTTTTTGTCTGACTTCTTCTTATTAATTCAGTGAAATTGAGTAGGTTTTAACAGGTTGAATAATTTTCTCTGTCAAATGAATAAAGTTGCTATTGTTAAAATGGTGTGTTTGCTATTGAATGAGCTGATTTGCAAGATCTGTGACACAAATTAGAGATACTGAAACTGAGAAATAACATACATATTTAACTTTTGCTGTAATCTGTGTTGTATCTAGAACTGGCATAAAAAATTCATGTCAGTTGTGACTGTAATTTTTGTATAGTCTGAATTTGCCTTATTACTGTAAGTATTTTCAGATGTATCTCCTCAAGAATTTAATCTAAGACCCGAATGCTAAAGCATCTGCTCTGGAAATATATATTCCTGTCTGAATAAAATAATTCATGGGAATGAACAGCATGGTTTCATCCTACTACTCCATTGTGCAATATCTGGCTTTTTCCAATTAAGAGGGGTTGTTGGCACTCATTACACTATTACTGGATTTCTGAAATAAAATGTGTGCATGATATTGTGCAGAAGACCCATCATATCTTTCATCTAGAACATTGCTGGTCTGCGAGACTAAATGTCTTGGTGTTTGGAGATGCTATTTCCATTAAGTCTGTTTCTATGAATTTCTAAACATACCACCTTGGACAATTCATTTAATCTCTCAATTTATCTTCCTGTTATCGAAAAAACACACAGAATACTAGTGCTTATGTAGGATGAGAATTATTTGATTCATTGATATCACTATAGTCTTTGTGCTTTGAAGAATTAATTACTTAGTTGCATTTGAAAGAGCTGTAAAATATTGCCAAGCATATTTATTCTTTAAAAAAAATAATCATCCAACCCAGAAAGAACAGCAAAAAAAAATATTAATTCAGTAGATAGATAGAAGTTATCAGTTCTAGGGCTGGCCAGTTAATATTGCAGATACCATCTTCTCACTCTAACTGAGCATACAGTTCAGGATAGTATATCTGTAAGTAAAGCTCGAATTTAAATACCGTTCACAGCACTTAAGAGACTTGATATGACTATTTTCTTTCAAGCTATAAGACGACTTGGAATGGGGCTAGCTTCTGTGGCAACGCGTGTAACAGGACGTATACATCACGCCGAAGGTAGTGCTCGCCCTTTCCCATAGTGCTACTTGCATAAGAACATTAACGGAAATATCTCTACTTCACCTTTAGAATACCTGTTGACCTCTGTAGTTTAAAATATTCATATCTTTCTCTTATTAGCATCTATTGGGAGAAATGAAGTGAAAAGATTGCTGCCTTATTCTACTTAACAGCCTATTTAAATTAAAATGGTAATATGCACATGCATATATTGTCCTAATTTGATCTCTCTGCTTTTTTTTCCAAACAAAGCATTTTCTATTTAAAAGAAAAGCAGGCGTTACTTGCCTATAAGGATGAATTAGGCTAAAGTGTGCAAAGAGAAAGAGAAGATGAAAAAAGAGCTTTCACATAAAAGCAGACTGTAAGGAAACCAAGCTAAGTCTGTGACTTCCACAGTTCTGTGGAGTCTTTGTATTTTGGAGGCATCAGCAGGGGCAGAGGGAAGAGGATATAAGACAAAGCTTTCCAGACAAAAGAGAAATTCAGATTCTTATCTTCCAGCTTCTAAAATGTATTTACTGAAGTTATTCATTCTGGCAGTCACTAAAAGTGCTTTCTGAAGGTTTCCAGTTGCCTTGAAAGTAGAAAAGTAGTTGCCTTCAGAGTAGAAATGTTGTATTAGCTTAGTAATCGTGTTGTGGTGTTCTCACCAGCAGAGTTTCAAGTTTCTCGCTGGTTACTTTAACTGAAAATCCAGGTGACTGTTGCTTTGTAATTCAATTGGGTTGTGAATTATCCTCTTCAGCATCTGACTTGCGGGATGGCTGAAATACAGCCCTACCTTGCTGTGGGGGGGTGGGGTTGGGTGTGAATTATCTCCCTAAATCCTCTGCCATGCGAACTGAAAGTGGCTGTAGAGAAGCAGTGATGATGAGAGTAGCTGGAGGGGGTGCCTGGAGGCCATCCTAGGTGGGAGCCCATGGGTGAAGGGGTGAGGAGTTGTGCCTGCAACGCTGCTTTCTCTTCCACGCATTGGTGCCCTGGTGCCATTTTATGGTTTAGTCTAGAGTTTGGGACGTGCGTCTCCTTAGGTGTCACGACAGTAATTGTGAGTGGATCCTACACTGCTTATCTCAAAGGAACAGAGTACGAAACAGTATTCACTGTTGCAATTATTTCAGTATAGGCTGTAAGTTACAGCTTTAACATGTGGATGTTGTGTTTTACACTGCTGTAATTGTAAATCCATATGATTAGTTGGAGAGTCTTTTCAAGATGCTGACCCCTGTCTAACAGAACAAAACAACTTTTATTGATGGTGGGTAATCCAGATGGCTAGTAATAGATAACTGAAAGGATAGAAGAGTAAGTGAAATTAAATAAACATTTGAAGTTCAACTCTTAATGCGGGGAGGGTTAGTTAAGCGATTTAAACATTGGCAGTTCAGTAGAAGGTCTACTTGCTCTGTTGTGTCTGAAATGGTGAGGAAGCTCTTCAGCTTAGAAAAGAGAGGAAGAAAAGCTGTGAGGAAAGTACTTGAACATGTTTTGAAAAAAAGAAACCCACAACAATGCAATTTCTGATAAAAAGCCAGAAAACAAAAAGTTTTCATCCTTTCTTAAAATAAAAGTACACCCACAAGGACTATTAGTGCCATGTCAGCCATAATGGATCTTTGTAGTTCTGCAATTATATTGTATCTATGATGTTTAAAAATATTTTTGAGACTGGAGAAGGTTATTTGATTGAAAAAAAAAAAAGCTATCAAAACTAGACACTTTGAGATGCTAAAATTCACAATGGTTGCATAATTGAAACAAAATTATTGTACATTTAAGTACTTTAGTAAATTCTTTTAATTAGCTTATTTACCTTTAAAGATACTGCACTGTTTATTACCTGTCTAAATTGGTACATATGCATATATCTAAAGAGTACAAAAGAGGGATAAATGGTAATTGTAAGTACCATTTTTATTTGTATACTAAAACTAACTATAAAAATTGATAAAATATTTGTAAATTGAAATGCAGACTGCATTATGCTCTGTAGGAAAATAAGCGTACTCTTTTAATTGTTAGTAATATTTTATGGTATGCCGGAACCCGATAACAACTAACATAATATGAATAAACAGTAGCACAGACTTCTTTGGTTGTTTTTGTTCTTCTTAAAGATACTGGGCACAAAAGATGAGCTTTGAGACTTCCTCGAGAAAGTAGATCTGAGCTGAGAGTTTTGGTTTTATTCCAACATAAACAAAACAGTAGACTAGGGAATTTCAAAGATTTTTCAGTTATGTAGGAAGTATCCGTACTTTCTGACCGCAATTGTTAGGGAGTATGGACAAAGCATGTCATTTCATACTGGTGGGACGTCCCTGCCCTTACCAGTTTGTAGTAAGCAAATTTATTCTGGCCAGAACAAGTCTCTTGGTGACAAATTCTGTAAAGTGTGGTTGTCGTGCTGCCAGACGCTATCATGTGAGTTCCATCCAAATGGGCATGTATTCCTGGTTTTCTGTAAAAACAGGTTGTTTACAGATATGAGATTTCATAACATTGTTTTATATTGGTAGGAATCTTAAAAACAAACTAAACTTTATACAGCCTTAATAAAAACGGATTAAAAATCAGATTCCAGAAGAGTCTTTTCCTTACACATGACTTTTTATCATGGGCTAATAACTTTAAATGATTAGTCATCTTTACGTGAAAGAAACCTAAACACATATGTGTATGGATGTATGTATCTAAGCTACAACCTCCAGCAAACCTCCAGACTGGGAAACCAGAACCAAAGAAGCAAAGCAGGGATGGATGCAGCCATAGACTTACTGTGCTGGAGAAACCTCTTCGGGACATGAGAATGACTATGACCTACAGTTGAATCTGCTCTTTCATTTTGCAAAGTCATATGCAGTAGGAAAGAGTTTTCAGCTTTGGAAGAATCTTTGGAAACATGTAATCAATTTGGCTTTATCCCCAATAGCAGGGATTGGGGGGGGGGAGGGTGGTTATTAGTAGACTATCAGTGCTTGAATTCTAATCTTGCCCTGGCTCTGTGTGGTGGCAGCTGTGGAGAGCAACTAGCACATCATGCTCCACGTGAGCCTTTTTGCTGCTGTGCTATGTGGCAGGTAATGATTCTGATGAAGAACTTGGCTGTAACTTTTAACATTGGCTTGACAAGACCAAGCTGCTTGCATTTTTTTTTGTCAGCACCGCATGCCTAACAGCGTGTATTTGTTGCGTCTCTCAGTGAGGTGATCTCCTCCGCATTGAGGGCAATCTCAGAAATACAAGTTTTAAATTCAGTACAGTGTGCTTCAGCGGGGATGTTTGTGTTTGGTAGTTAACTTCTCTAGATTTATCACACAGCCAGTCGGCACTGGCTGGTAATGAAGTGGATGATTTACGAAAGCTAAGGGCATGGTTAGGATGAACCTGTTGACATCTAAAAGCAGAATAGTGCGTGTTGAGCCTTGGGAAACCATAAAAGCTTTTTACACTAGTGAACGCTTACTGTGCATTAGGGAGCTGACCTTAATGCCCCAGCACATTTAAATTTTTTTTCTTTTAAATTCCCTGAAATAATTTTTCTGTGTTATTTTTTACTTCTCCATGATAAAATATCTACAACCTACATCTCTCTCTCATAAAACTTGTAGTTCATTGATTTCTCTGAGAGTCAGAAACTATTTTTCCTATATTAACACACGGGATTGGAAGCTGACTGTCACAACGTGCTCTAGCAAATACAGGACAACAAATCTCCTTGTTGTTTCTTCCATGAACTATTTTTATTATTGCTGAAACACAGTTTACCACACTGTGTAACTTACTAAAATGATAACTTTTGAATGATTCAATGATTCTGCAGATTTTGCTGGTGCTGTGGTCATGCGATCTATTGAGGTTTGGACGTGGGTTGTGATGAAAACCATGAAATGCCGTGCTGTGCCCTGCCTACACTGGGAAAGTCACATCCTCAGAGCTCTGACTTTTAGTTACTGAAATTAAGTCACTGGAGCGCACGCATAGTGACATCTTGGCATAGCCTGCTTGTCAGCAAGAGATCTTGGGTTGTTCAGGGGGTTGTTTCACTCTGGAGACAAGCTATGGTTTGCCAGTTTACATCAAACCCGCGTGGACAAATGCAAATTTGCAGAAACAAGAAACACTGTGTTGCTAAAACTGTAAGGTACACCGGAACTAACATGGGCAAATGTGAGTTGTTTATGAAAAATGTGTTAGAAGTGCTATAGGGTGGAATTATCACTTATGAAGATCTCACTCCCACAGCTTAGAATAGCTTAAAGGTGCTGGAAAATAAGGTTCTGCCCTGCTCTCTGGAGATCGTGTCTATTTTGTCTTAATTATTATAGCTCTGAATATCGTTACTCTTTAATGCCATTTTTGTGAAATCCATGATGTGCTCAGCACTCCAACGATACAGCACAAAAGATATTCTCTTTATTCCCTTAAAAACCAACATAGTAATTTAATTGATTCCTCCCACTTCTTGAACTAGAATTTTGTGAGCAGTCACCATGTAATTTACTTGACCTACAAATACACCTGTATGCGTTGGTATATATATCCTCTTACGTTATGACACAGTGCTCTTTCCGAGATACAAAACAGTCTCATGTGAAGTTGAGTTACTGACTTACTCCAGGATGTCTGAACAGCTTGGTCTTTAATTATGCTCTGGATTATTGAGGTACAGCAGTCACTCTCAGTAGAGCTTCTGAATGGTATTTCTTTGCATGGCTGATTCTAGTGATTAGTCAGTTGAGATCAAGTTCTAGATCCTGGTCTACACCCCCACCCCCCCCTCACCCCCCGACACTTTTTTTTGGTACACTCCATAACAGTGAGGCAAATGGAAGGAAGCAAAAGAAGCATTCCAAAACTGTAAGGTGGAAAGGCATATCCTCAGGGAAGTTCTAACTGTGGTGCACGTTGGTGTGTGTGAGCACATGGAGAACCTCTGCTGGTTTAGGTAACTCCTTTGTGGGGTGCAGCGTATTCACAGTGGTCCTGCCATCTTCCAGCTCCGATGGACAGGGATGGCAGTGAGACTGGGAGCACTGACTGGTCCATTGGCTCTGTCGGAACCCAGCTGTGGTGGCAAATGCTTAATATAAAATGAATCTTTCTCCACCATCCAGGAGAAATACAAAAAAAGAAGGAGGATGTTTACAACTTTGCTCTTGCAGGCAAGAGGTAAGCCATTCAGAAAAGTTGGAGGAGTCAAAGGATTGATTTGTTGTGAAGGATAGTTAGAGGAGACAGCAAATCAATTTACTGAAGCAAGAAGTTTGTGGGAGGGTCTGCTAGCACTTGTGGCTAGGGAGGACTAAGTTAAATGATGCCCCAAAGTAAAATGATGTAGATAAAGGCAGACATTTCTGAAATGAAAGGAAGGAATGTAGAATTAAATGCAGATCTCAAAGCAGCAAAGAACCTACTGTTGTGCTTGGGAATTTATGATAGAGGTAAATTAAAGAAGCCAATTGTTGGCAGAAAATTGCTTGAAGAAATTGTATAAACTAGAGATAGCTTCATAGGGACTGAGAAAAAAAGAGAAAGGAAAAAAAATCAAATCCCAATACGTATCTGGGAGACAAATGTTACAATTTTTTAAAGTGAATCTGATTTCTGGTTGAGATATAATATTAAACTTTTGTAAGGAGATGACTATTTAAGTCTTTACTTGAGCTGTGTAATTTCCTTTATAGCCATTTTAGCCTTTTACGATAAGATTCTTCCACGCTAATTTTTGCTGAAACTGGCTTGCCTGAAATGAATCAGTGGTATCTTCTGCTACAGTAGATTTTTTTTTTTTTCTCTAAAGTGAGGTAAATGTAGGAAAAACTTGTAAATAGAGAAGTAGAAAAAATAATTCCACAGTGGATTTTTTTTTTTCTGTAAACTTGTGATTTTGTAATAGTTCTTGCATTTGTAGGTATAATCTGAAGGGAAGCTTAAATATGAATTCTGTATTATTGGTATTTCATCTAGTGAAGAGTGATTCTAGATTCTCTGTGTGATGGGTAGTAGAGGAGGGACATGTAATTTGAATCTTTTTTGTGAGTCATTGATGTGTTAAAAATAGAAGTATAATAGGTCATGCTACTTTGCTATCTCCTATTTATTGCTACTGGCCTTTCTAAGATTGTTTAAAAAGAGTCTAAAAATTCAGTGATGTGACATAGTACTTTAAAAATTGCCATGAAACAGAGATGCTGGATTATGTAAAATTCCTTACTCGCAGGATCCAGGACAATGCAGGATTAGGTCTGTTGTCTTAAAGTTTATGTATATCATACATATTTAACATAGAAAATAGTTTTACATTTTTTATTTGATCTGCAGCTTTCCATAAATCTTCCTCCATCCCTGTTGACAGATCTTTTGTCTAACATCAGTCGTGTGACACGTGCTCATTTTGCTGTGTATCAAAAGCAGCTGGTTTTGAGGAAAATCTTTTATGTCGTTTTCTTTGTATGTCATTTACCATTTTTATTAATTATTTTAGCTGTGATTTTTTTATATTTGCAGTGGTTAAATTTTTGTAGTATAATCAGTGTATGTCTACAAAGGAGAACAGATGTGTCTCATTCCCTGTTTCAAAAGGTTTATCTTTTTGGGCTTTTCAGTTAATATCTTAATCAGCAATGTCTCTTAGCACCCAGTAACTGAGCAGCAGTGACTTTTTTTTTGTTTTCTTCTCATTGTCATTTTGATTCCAATACTTTGTTTGCTACACAACCAGGATGGGATTGGTTTGGGATGTTGTCAGCATAGGTTCCTTGGGCTGGCCGATAGAAATCTTGCCAAGTGTACTTGTGCCAGGTATGCTGCTGCATCAGAATTGAACACAGAAAAGACATGAAAAGTTTATGATGTTTGCTTTTTGAGTTCCACTTCACTAATACTGAGCAGCAGTGTATGTGCTCAATTACGGAGAAGAGGAAAGGGAAGAGGAGCCGGTGCGTTTGTATAGCCAGCCTATCTGTACTGCTTGTGATTGCCTAGAAAATTCCATTTGGTTCAGTCAACAAGTTCCACGCGGCCTCTTCTTTCCTTCCAACTGCTCCCTTTGAGATAAGTCTGGAATAGTAAAGGAAGGAAAAATATTATTTTTACCTTTGAATACTGAGGCTTTATACATGTATAGATAGATCATAACAGCTTTATGTTCTTGCAATAATGGTGGTTTATCTTTATTTATGTTACAACGGGACTGACAAGAATATTTAAAGGATTGTTGAGACAAAGTGTTCAACATTTCCCTATTTCAGAAAGAAATAATTTAAATAACTTTTCTTTGATTTCTCTTGTTGATAATGTTTCAATTCACACATAATATTAAGCTATACTTGCATTTAAAAAATAAATAATCTGTAAAAATAAAGAATACTGACCCAGCCTATTAATTTATGAGGGTTTTTTTTGCAGTGAGCCTTGGATCAGTATTTTCTCTCTAAAAGTCATTGGAGTGAGTTCAGATGTTTCATTTCAGTAGTACTTCATAAGGTGTAGGAAGTGGAATAATGAAGAACGTAGAGAACATAATCTGAAAAGGTCCAAGGGCCACTCTCATGTAAGTTGTGAGAGTGTTTCATATTCCTTAAGATTTTGAATTTACACCAGGAGGTTTAGTGCAATAATCCTGCTATAACAGAATGGGTTTTTATGGAATACATAAATCATAGGTATTAGAGAAGATCATACAAGACTCGCATAACCTTTAGAAAATTATTGCAATCTTTATATGTGAAATTATTCCTAGTCTGTTGCATATGGACAAAATAATGCACTTTAATATATTAATGACAGTGGGTACTGTGTATGATTTCAGTGCCATGTATTATTTCACTGAAAGTGTGCTTAATCTAACATAAGTAGCAATTCAGTGTAAACAGTTTAGAAATCCAGTGATGGCCACTTTCTGTGATTTTGCCATTGCTTTTCACATGCTCCAAATGTTTATTTGCAAGTCTCTTACATTAAGTGAGATATGCAAACCCCTCAACTTCCATCAGAATGATGCTTCAATGATTTTTATCTCATTAACTATTACTAAAAGCTCAAATTAGTCCTGGAATACATCATCTGGAAGAATTAGAGCAATTCCCCCTGATAAGTAAACTGCCATTTTCTTTAACACATCTAAGAGCTTTGTGTACGAAAGAGCAGCTCTGTTGATACTGTTTTCCTTAATCCACTGGGATGTATTTTTTTTCTGCAAAATAAACAAGAGGATGGTTTAAAGTGATATTTGTTTTTTAAGTTCATATCTATGGCCTCAGTTACCTGAAATTAGAAAATCCAGGTTTTTGCACTTTTTCCTAACAACATGTAGAATTTTGGTGGAAAAAAAAATTGCAAAGCTTTCTGTATTTCTTTGTAAGCTGTCTCAAATTGAAGTCTCTGCTGTCATGTTTTCACTCTTTTTGGAGTTCCAAGTAGCTAGAATTAAACCAGACCAAGTATGTGTACATCCATGTTCTGGATTCAGCATTAAAAATCCTTTGCTAACATTTTGGCTGAAATTCCAAGAATTTCATATTCATCTGCTTAGGGCTGAAGCTTGTAACTGAGGCATCAGATCACCTAACTCATTCCCTCAGGTTTCATGTGCCCCTGTATGTATCTGTAATGGACTACTGGGAAGTCAGATGCAGAAAAAGAATTATTTGCAGTAGTTTTGAAAAAAGGTTGACTTACACAGTGCATTGCTTAATAAGAGTATCCTCTACAATGTAACCAAGTCTGTTTTGTAAAAATGCATAATAAAAATCAAATACATTTTCATGTAGCACATTCAAAATATTTGCAATCTGGAGTAGCTCTGGAAATCAGAGAGCGAGAGGGCATGTGTGTGAATATGCATCTGTTGGCAAAGGTGTCTTCCAAAGTCTAGTCTTATACGTTACGAAATCTACTTCTAGTGTTCTTAGTGTCTTTATGACAGTAGTATTCTTCCCAATCTTAAAGAGAGGGCATTTTGTCTCTCATCTTGGCATTAGGCATAAAAATTGTCATTGCTTTAGAAGTTACTGTGTGTGACACTGCTCTTTAGTTTGCCATTTTTAAAATGAGGGAAATTGTGCTTCCATAGGAGTGAGCCTAGTATGAATTCATTATTGTTTTTATAAAACAAAAAGACTGTGCTTGAAAAGTTTTCCACTGCAGGCATTATTAGTGGAAGTGAACCTCCATAAACTAATTTAATCATATATTTATGGAAGATTTGATTTTAGATACTATGTTCTGGGTTTTCTTCTTCTCTTTCCCCCACCCTGCCCCAAGGTTGAAAAACAATCTCTCATTCAATAGTTCATGAATAATAGAAAATAAAATAGAAAACATGGGAAGTCTCAGGAAGCATATTTGAGAAACTATGTGTCAGGATTAAAATAAACTTTAAAATAGAAGGTGAGAATGTGCTTGGACTTGGGTCCAATGCAGTTGGTAGAAGATAGTCAGAAACTGATTTATCTTAAGTGAAGACACCTCTCAGGATTAAGTTTAGACATCCTTAACACCACTGCAACACCCGCTTGTCAATGTTCTTCAGTATGTCGGAATTACTCCTCCTGCCTTGCCTGTTACTTAAAAGATGCAGATCTCTCCTGATCCCTTTGCATTCTTCATTCTCACCTTGCTTATAAAACCTATGGAGAGCATGGGGTGTATTTCTTCTTGTGTTCATTATTTTAACTTCTCAACTTTATCTGTCTTCAGTTACAGTAGCGATGCAATTTTGCAGTAACCTGGGTTCAGCACAGGCTGTGTAATCCCCGTGGATCGCTAATCTGCGCCGATGACACCGCTGCCGTGTCGTTGGCACTCTTGGTGCTGGGTACAACAGGAGCAGCCAAATTCTGCCTCTGCTGCCTGCCTGTGCTCTGAGCACATTTCTGATCAGAGCAGGGACAAGATAACAGATGCACCAGAGGTAATACTTGTCTGAAGTCCTGAAGTTTTAAATAACACCTGGGCCAATTACCCTTGTAATCATGACTAGGCAATAATGAGAGCACATCTGTGTTATGATAACTTCCTGAATCTCCAGGGTGGGCTCATTACTTGTATGTAAAAAAAACCCCAAAACCCAAACAAAAAACCAGAAACACCCAAACCAAAATACAAAACCTCAAAACCCACTGAGAATGCTTCTGATCCTGCCTGATTTTCACTCCTGCCACCATGTCCCAATCATACAAATTTACGGTAAGTGTGGAGGCAGTTAAGTATCAGAGAAATGTTGGAGTTGGTGTCCCTTGGCCTCAGTCCCTCTGGACTTCCAAAATCTCCCTTTTCAGTGCAGGCTCCCTAGGTGATGTCCCCCACCTGCCGAGGCTTCTCGTGAGTTGTAGGTTCCCTCCTTCTGGAACAGCAGCGTAGCAGACAGATTTATGTAGGTCAGCAAGATAAGAAATTCCGTAATGTTATTATTTATTATGTTTAGCTGAAGAAAAAAAAAAAGTTAGGATGTTATAATTCTTCCTGAAATTGAATTACTAGTCTCTTGACAGCAAACCCTATTAGGACAGCTAAATGTATGATATCAAGGTAGGATTTTTCCTGTAACTGTAGAAGGGATTCCTGACATAGAGTCAAGGTGTGGTTGGTATAACATACAAGTATTAGGGGAAATGTGATGGGACTCTGTGGACATCTGTGCATAGCACTTTCTCATTGGAACAAGTAAATAAGTATTTCCATATTGGTTTTCTTGATGGAAAGCTGATGTGCATAGTTGTTGAAGGGAAAGGAAGGAGCAGAGAGGCAGACAGGCACCGGTTGGTTTCGGTTAACAAGAAAATAATACAACTTTAAATGGATTTTACTTTAATAATGTTGAGATTTCAGAGTCTTTTCTGACTGCATGTAAAGTAATCACATACTCACGTCATTTGTTACATATGTCTATGCTTATAAAAAGTCTCATCTATAGTTTTCACGAATTGTGCTGATACAGCCCGCAGTCACTCTTGGCTGAAGCAGGGCGATGGATCTCCCTTGCATTGACCTGCCTTAGAGTAGATGGAGCTACTCTTGCCTGTACTTACCCTTGGTGACTCCATGCGCTTCCCTGCTCCTCCCTGTTTTACAAGTTACACTGTTTGCATTCAGTCTGAATCATGTGCCATAGGTTAGGATACATGCTGAATAATTTACTCAGAGACTTGATAATAAAAAAAAAAATTATTTCCAAACATACTTTGTTTATCTCTTCAGGGATTATTTATGGTACAAGTACCTATTCTGGACGTATTCTTGCCACCTGAAGAACAATCTGGCTTTTTATTTTACTTCATAGTCTAAGAACTACAATATGCACTAGAAAAATCAAACATACTTTATAAGACAAATAGTCACAGCTGGGGATAAGGAATATAAATAGGATGACATCAAATGAAAATAGCTGATGATCCAACAAGGCTTCTATAGATCATGTTGTCTCTAATGTCAGGAGAATTGCAGATTAGTCTTGCTGCTCTTTATGAGTAAGCCTATTTATCAACTTTTTGGAAAAATCTAATTTAAGGTGGCACATTTTGCTCAGTTCTGCCACACTTCAAAGCTGAAAGTATAAGGGTCTGTCAGCCATTCTCTCCTGGCTCTAATCGGCGTGTGAGATTCCCATTCAGGCCTTTTTCCACCAGCCAGGTCTGGGCTACTCCTGGCCGACTCCGATAATGTAATTTTAGTTTGCTTGATTAGTAAAGTAAAAAAACCGAGGAAGCCTTAGCTTTTAACACCTTTATCCAATTCAGACTTAATGTTCAGAGAGAAAGAGCAATTTAAATTGCAAATGTTCTTTATAAGAAGCTGGCTTTCTATAAAGTGTAACTTAGTCACACCATAGAGAGAGATGATGACAAGCTCTAGAAAAAAAAAAACCATCTTTGGACAAGGTGGATCCTGGCAGAGGCTATGCTGCTTTTCCTACAGAAACCTACGGAAAGAGAAACTATTTTTATGAGGGGATACAACAAGAAATGTGAATTTTAACAACTCCAGAAAAAATATGCAGCAATGTAAAAATTTGTAGTTTTGCTACATGTATTACATTTTTAACATGATGCTTTATATCTGAGTCACAAAACGGATTTGTGTATATTTATATTCATTCTTTAAAAGCTAAGTAGAGCTCAGGCAACTAAAACAAGCTGTTTGATATTATGTTCTTTTTTTTTCTTCCCCCTTTCACTTGATGTAAGAATACCTTAGCATATAATGTCACATTAGTTTTATGTATGTAAATACTTTCAAGTCAGAACATGTAGTGTAAGCATATTTTATCAGCTATTATGGCTAAGATTTTTACATATGCGAACTAAAAGAAAAAAGGTCTGTATTTACAAAATTTAAAGTAATTTTGCTCCTTTAGGATTATCTGAATTTGGGGGAACGCCTCTGTTCTTTTATCAGAAGGAATTTATGCATGGATTAAGAAATTATTACTTCTGAAATCTGGGGAAACTTGTTTAAATATGTTAGCAATGATGTGCAAGACGAAACACAAGTGTACCACAGTATCTGATTGTTACTTAAATGTAATAAAATCAGTTGAACAAGGAAGTCTAGAGAGGCATGTTCTCATAGATAGGTATTTTCTTAGGCATTCCAAAATGCTGATGTTCTTACAGAGAGCTTTAGGATAAATCCGTATAATTCCTGTGCATGACATTTTGAAAAGACCAGAGCTGTGAATATCGCACCTGATTGCTTTTAAGTCAAAAGCTTTCATGTGCAGGAAATAATGTTTCAATTAAAAAGAGAGAGAAAGGGGGGAGGTCATTTGACATTGCTACATTGCATTCAAAATCATGTACAGAAGAAGAAAATGAGAGGAAATTCAATGGGCTGCTGACTTAAAGCTGAACAGACTTAAATGTTTGTATCACCTGTTGTAAAGGTTGTTAGCTGACAAGTTTAGTACCAAATTACTGTATCAAGTCTCAGAACTTGGTGCTCTCAGTCTCAATTTTTGAAATTTTGCTATTGATAGTTACCAAGCGCTTGATTTTATTCTCCATTCTTCCCACTTCAACTTTGTCATCATTTACTGTCTGCTATCTATAAATTCCCTCTACTGTAATTTCAACTGTGAAGATACTGTGTAAGATTACAAATACTGACAGCAGGTGGAAGGAATTTCTACCCTTTAGTATACTGACTTTGCTTTGTGCTTTTCCATCTGAACTGTGTTTGATTTACAATTAAAAGTATATATATATACACACACTTGTAAGATTAGTGAGTGTTATGATTTTTAATACCACGTACAGTATCTGACATTTCACTGGAGTTTCAGAGGAAATCCTTTCTCCTTGCAGAAAAGAGGATGCATTTACCCTAAAATTGCCCTTGAAATAGACACTTGTTCTAGTAAAGTTTGGAATCATTTCTCCCAAATGACATCTCCTTTCCTGTACGATGTTTGATCATTGAATCCCCAAATACAGATTTGGGGTTTGTTTATTCTTGGGTTTCTTTACCGAACCATTAAGAGAAAGGATTTGCCATGTGAAGATTCATCATGTACGTATGGATTTGCTAGCTGTATAAAAAGCATTGTTCTTCTATGGATGACCTCCTTGCACAGAATGATAGTTTTATCCTTCTCTACATCATTATGTTTGCTGTACAAAAATCCTGCTGTGCTACATCATAATAACATGTAATCTTCTTGCTCAGTTTAGCTGAGATTTAAGGAGCCGCTGTTCATGGAAGCAGTTTTCGAAAGTCTGATCTATAATTTACCAGAATCAACCAGGCAAAAGAGCAAGAGGCTTTTTAAGAGGGATACAGCCCTTAAAACTCTTAAATGAAGATTAGTTTAAAGTTTTACAATCCGGCACAGAACCATCTGGCAAATCTCATGTCAGGCTTTGTTAAACCTCTGAGCTTTCCTAGTATGCTGTAGTCATTCAACCCCCACCCCACACCCTGCCCTTATCTTCCATTCCTCCGTCTCCTGCCAGGCACCCACTTTGCTCATAGATATGTTGGAACAAGAGAGAGACATAAGCAAACAAAGGGCTGATTTTTCTACAGGAATAGTATAACAGCTGTAAAGGATGGAGGCTGGGGGTGTGCAGCACCTCTGGAAATCATGCCCTTATAATTGCTGTCTGGCTGTATATGCACTAGGTGATTTATTGCATCTTTGAAGAGGTAATTGCAAGATAAAAGCTGCCTGTTGGCAGAACCATTAGAGACTTGCTGGGTTAAATTGTGGCTTTTGAGGCCAAGGAATCACTGGGAGGACATATAGCAAAATCACAAAGCATTTTGATACTTTCAGAGATGGAGCCACAGCTGTTACAGCCAGAAGAGCGTAGAAGTTGTGTCAGCGGTGATTCCAGATCGCTGTTCGATGTGGAAAGCTGATTGCTCCCCTCATTCCTAAATCACATTTCAGGGCTCTAGACTGTGGGTTCTTTGTGATACCTCCCCAAAGGGATTTTTATCTGTGAGTTCCAAATTGTATTTTTGTTCTTTGGCAAAAGACAGACCTAACATGTTTCTCAAACACAAAGCAAAACCCCTTCCATAGGAATCATTCCTAACATCTTGATTTCGGCTGTCCTATGGCTTTCCCATATACTTCTATGCCACACAGATTTATTTTCATATTTATATAAAGCTTGGAAACATGGAAGAAAATGATTCGTTCTAGCAATCTGTTAGATAAAATTACACTTTCTTCACTTAATTTAACCCTTCTGTTCACCTTTCACATGAAGGGTCTTAGGAGGCTGAAGGAGAGGACTGCAGGAATCCAATTACCTGAAATCAACTTAGAGGCAAGAGGGAGGCATTGTTAATGGAGGTCATCTCCTCCGCAGGCTTACAGCACTTCTCTTAGCGTGATAACAAAGATGTTCTCCCTGGACAGTGAAATTAGTACACATGATTTCCTGACTGTAACGTGGGACAGAAGAATAAAGTCTGTGGTTTCTGTCTAAAAGTGTAGGTTTTGGCTGTGTACTTTAAACCTAACTAGAAAAGACAAAAGCTGCCCCAAATAAACATGTGCAATCCCAACCAGACTTCGATAATGTAACATAGCTAATATAGTACTTACAAAATGTCTTTTGCTGTTTGTTTCCTAAATCTCGCTTCAAGCCATACAGGATTTCAGTGTGAAAGACAATTTCATAAAGCACTTTTTTTTTCTCTCCTGTAAAGCGCAGGAGTGGAACACTTTGAGTCAGACAATGTTAATGCTGCCGTAGCAATTTTGTAAGGCACCAGAGAAAAATGCATTGTATTATCTTTGAATTTCAGTCTGCTTTTGCTTCTCGCAGCAATCAATAACCATTAGAATTATTGGTGGTAGTATCCATCTAGATAATTTTAGGGCTTTTCCAGAAATCAAAATACATAAACCAAAATTGTCATGTTGTAACTTTTTTTCTTTTCTTTTTAACTCTAATAAATCCAGATTTGCTTTGAAGAAAAGTAAAAAATTTCTGTCAATAGGGAAGCGGAATGAAAAGGAGATGACACCAAGCTGAACAGACCCAATAGTTAGTATTGGAATAAAAAGTTTGAGGGCCAGAACAAATTCCCTCTGCAGCCTGGAAAAGTGATAGTCGTTGAAAAATTAGTCATATCCGTGGGTCAAGTTAACAGAAAGTTTTATGACTATTTTAAAACCCCAGCTCACAAAGCTGAACGTAATTTAACTTATTTCCAGCAAAAAGGGAAGGACTTTCCCCTAATTTTAGAGTATGTATGTTGTATTAGAGGTGGCTGCCTGGCTGCTCAGGAGTTCTGGCTGCAGGACGCTGAGGTATATGGCAGGTTCTGCAGCTCCAGCCAGGTCCGGCAGACAGCGGGCAGCTGCCTGTTCTGCCTGCGGAGCAGGGTGCTGTTTGCCGGTGCGGCTGGACGCGGCAGCTTCCTCTGGATGCCGGTTCTAGTCCGAAGCAGTGTGGAGAGGGAGCGGCAGAAGGGAGAGCTCGGTGGGCGGCTGTCCGACGGAGTCGCAGGAACGGGCATCCCTCTTCCTCATCCCTCACCTGCATCCCACCTCCCTGACCTATGCCGGGGACTGGCAGGGCAGGATCCCAGACAGAGCGAGCAGGACTGGTGTCTTGGGGCAGAGACAGACGCGGGTTGAGTCAGAGGGAGAAAATAGGTTGAGCAAAGTAGCAGCGTCTTGTTATGGATCAGTCTAAACTGTACGGGCCCTGGGAATCGAGTAGCGTAGAGGGAGGAGGCCATCGGAATGGAGATCATCTCCTGTGCGTTCTTGTAAGGTTAGTTTGAATTATCTCAGGTGCACAAGAGATTCCCCCTTGTATTTCAGAGCGGGGATCACCGTTGTGGCATTTTTAAAGATAAAAATGAAGTCTGACTTAAAATGATGACTTTCATAACCTTTAAAATCTATTTTACAATTTATTTTCTGTGGTAGATTTTGGAAGCCTGGATATTACCTGTCAAGCTGTCATAAGTAATTATATGTTTGTTAACTTACTGTTCCTAATAAACAACAGGAAATATTCATGATGAATTTCATTTTTTCCCTAAAAAAAGACTTAATAACTACTTTGATTAAATATTAAAGCATTCTTTTGCTGTTACAACTAGACAGAAAATTCCAGATATCAGCAAAATATTTTGTGCACAATCTCTTTACTACCTGGCTATTATGCTGGACTGTATTGATTGCTAACATAATTGATCAGGGTAATTTCTAGGTGGTCAGGTGGAAGACTGATGTGACTGGCTGTATGATGAGTCAGCAAACGAAATCTTCTTTCATACTGTCCCACTGAAAATACCTGAAAATGGGACTTTCTGTGGAGAGACAAGATGCCTGGCCGTGGGGAACAGTCGATAGGAGTAGTGTGTTTCCCACTGGGGAAAAGGGATTACTGCGATAAAGGAAACTTTGACGGCCAACATGACCATATGTGGTTTCCCGTCTTTTTGTGCCTTCCCTGGTGCCTGTACCGGGACAGCAATATGGGGGGTCAGGCAATGATGTAGAGCAAAATGAGTGTCCCTCAACTTAGGCAAAGGGGGTGTTTCGGAAGGTGTCAGAGGAAAGGTGGGAACTGAATCACTTGTCCGGATAGGCACCGTGCTTGTGGAACGGTGGTTGGCTGTAGCAGAAGTGACAGGTGGTTCATCAACCATGAAAAGAACCTAATTTATTCCAGAAGTCAAGCCTGCCTGCTAGAGAAATTGTAATCTGTGTGTGTACAAGAGCTAAGGGAGCTTTAATGGCACTGCTGAAACCATAATGTAATATCCAGGTTGAAATCATTCCATCTTTATCTCATTATGAGTACAATTTTCTTCTATGTGTGAAATTTAAATGTCAAATTGAGGAAGTAGAGGGAACATAAACAAAAGACTGTGGGCATATTCTATTGTTACTTTAGAGGAATTGTAGAAGCTGCAGAAGGCTGTAGGAAGATGCTCCAAGCAAAATGGGGGGATAAAGGCTTCCAAAAACTTACTGCTTTTACTAAGAGCTTCTTTATCTGCGTTGGAAGAAAGAAGCTCCCGGGAGGATTGTCTATCATTACCACATTCTTCTTCTTTAATAAAAAGAGTAAAGAGAACTTGTGAGTAAGTGCTGCTTATGTGATCCATTAAGAAAGTGTGTATATCGCAGAGCCCAGTAAGTAGGGAGCTTGTCTACTAGAAGCACGATGCTACAATAGTAGCAGGTAGTTCAGAACAAGTATTTGCACACTTTAGGGTTTGCAGCGTGCAGAGTTGGAAAGCTGCAGCAGATGTGCCGCTAGTTAGTGGTACAAGTGCTGGTTCATGGAAAGCTCTCTCACGTGTAGTCACAGCCCATGTATTAGGTATTTTGTGTCATTTTTTTTCTACGCTGAAAAGCGACAATGAAAATTCATTTCCAGGTTCTCCGTGGCAAGCCAGATCTGTGCTGTGTGTTATGGCTTTTAGTTTCTAGAGCTCTAGTTCTGAAACACAGTCATGAAAACAGAATGAGAGCTAGAAAGATGCTGTGTACCAAATGTGGAAAGCCTGTAGGGGCCGAAAGCAGTTAATGCTTGGTTGTTTGTTTTTTTTTTTCTTTCTTCCATGTGCTCCAGCATGCAGGCTACTGTCTGACTAGTAGTTGCCCCAGAATCTGCTCTATTTTCACTCTCGCTGTGTTTTGTCACTACTTTCTGACGTTTGTCGTCCGAGGGGTGAAAGCGTGCTGGGCAGTGGAAACAGTAGGAAGTAAATGAAGAACACAAGGTGCTAGTCTACAAGAAATTCAGTATTAAAGAGTTTTTTGAGTCTCCGTTAATCTATACCTAAGATGTAGAGCATGGTTTTCAAGTGTTACTCAAAGGTTTTGAGTGTTGTCTCACCTAAATGTACTATTGCATCCCTTTTCTTCATGTACTCATGCACTTGCTTTTTCCTTTTTCTCTCTGCTTTAAAATAGAACTGACTGGACAAATGTTGTATAAAAAACCTGATGTGAAATTCCAAGGAAAACTATTTCTCAAGAAATAGTGTGATTTTTAATGTCAGTTCCTGGCAGGTTATCCCATATGGAATTATTATGGTATCTTGGCACCACAATTGATATGTTTAATAATTTTCATTATGTGTTTGGGTCCCTTTGATGCTTGATTATTACATTTAAAAAAAGATTATAAGGTAGAATACATTTTCTTTTGAACATATGAAAAACACAACCTTCCCTTTCCAGATGCATTCATTTTAACTCTAGCATTCACTAAATCTGTGCTTATTTCTTTTTTTCTTTTGAAATGCACTTATTGTTCTATTTCAAGAATGAATCATGCTCCATTGCTACCCCAAAATATAACATAACAAAAATGGTAAAAATGATTGCCTGTAATCTATTATTACAGGCAATCCAACCTGCCAAAACAAAATTGCTATTTAATAAGGTGTTTTTTTGAAATAAGCCCTGTGAATGCTCCATGCTAACTGAAGTTGCCCACAAATTCTATATTTAAAGAAATATTTACTTTTAAGTGACCATATTTTACTGTATACGACAGAAAATCCAATGGCATATCTCTCCTTCTCTTTGTCAATCCTTGCAGTCTCTATGGAAGGTCGAATCACTCTGATGTGAGACCTGGATAAGATGCTGTTATATTGCATATTGTCAAAGGCCTTATCCAAAGGGTAGTACGTTACAGATGATGTATTTCAGCAGGAGGAAAATCCTGGTGCTACTTAAATAGTGTATTTCAGCAGAGGACCTATTTTGTGAATGTCAGTGTTCCCATTTTATGACAGAAAGAATTTATGGAAAAGGGAAATATAAGAGACTTGTCGGTATTTTTGAAGCAATCCCTGGGAAATCCATATAGAGAAAATTCAAAGGAGCCAACATCCTATTCAGTGCTCAGCCCAGTGCTCAAAAATCTTACGTATTTATTATAGAAGCAGAGCCATTACAGGTATTAACAAGTATGTGCAGGTTGTTATGGCAATATTAAAAAAAAAAAAAAAAAGGAAGTGTGAAGGGCCAGCAAGTCTAATTCTGTGAAGACTACTTTAACCTGTTTAATTATACCAGCTTTTGATTTGAGGTGGTTGATCTTGAAATATTCCAAGGTAGTGAAAAGTGGAAGAGACAAGAAGCTGTTAAACTTCTCAGTCTTCTGCTCCAGCTCCAAAGAGGAGAAAGGAAAGGCAAGGACCCTCATCTGAAAACATGGCTCCCCGGACCAAATAATGCAGACTTTAAAACTGTTTTCTGTAACATTTCTTTTAATTTACCTATTTAAGTTAGTACCACTGCAGCGCATGTCTTTTGTCAGGGTGTCCACTGAATGTAGCATGGCAGAGAAGGGCAGAGAAACCAGAGTCGAGTTCCCTCTGATGTTCTGCTGCTGAACCTTACTCTGTTGGCAAATCATTTCATATTTTTGTCTGAGGTTTTCATCTGTACGCACAGATGAGGATGTGTACCCCTACACCTTGAAAGTTAAAGCAAGTCTATAAAAATTAAGCTACTTAGCTGCACAAAAATCAGACCTACAGTTGCTCCAAATGTATGCAGTTGTGATACAAAGTAATGGTAATGCATGAATTTTGTACTTGACTCTTTTATTCCTGCGAGGGAAATTTATGCTGAATGCTGACAGAGTGGTTGAACGTATAACTGATGCGTACTTTTCTCTCCTAAAAGCACACAAAAGAAATGGGAAGGCCACAAACTCCTTTGAAAGAAACAACCTTGGAGCCTTGGACTCAGCCACAGGTAGGCTGGAACAACTCTTCTGATAATGTGGTTTCTGTAACGGTGGCTTCTGTGAGTCTTGACAGAATTAATCTGGGGCTCTGAAGAAAAGCTGCTACAGGTAGCTCTGTGGTTCTTGGCATCGTATGTCAAAATGATTTGTTTTGGTCTTTGCCCAGACTATTGGTAGTGTCCTTTTAGTTGAAGTCTCAGCTTTTTTCCAAGGAAGGAATGCCAGGATTATCTTGCCTTCAGTTTGTGTTCATTTATGTGCTTAAAAAACTTTGTGGAACTTTACAAAACAAAACTACTTTCTGAACGGTGTGTCAAGAAACTGTGAGCATCTCCTGGTGTAGAAATGAAGTTTGTGGGTTTGTTATTTTGAGAGGAAAGTTTGAAAGATCAACCTTTTGCCTCATAAGGATTTAACCAAAAATGAAACAATACTTTATCATGCAAAAAGAGATAAAGACATGGCAATATTAATATGCAATCTTCCTTAACAGAAAGTGGGTTTGGATGTTTTGGCCTTGCAGTCGTGTACTTACTTGAGCAAATCAGTTATAAATTTCTTACGTGCAGGAGTTCAGAGCCACTTTTGCTATTCGTTCCCTGTATATCAGTGTACTGCACTGCACATCGCGGTATGTGGCTTCGGAGGTGATGGAAGCAAAGAGCCAATCTGTAGTGCAGGTGAAACTAGATGTTGCTGTTCCAAGGATAAGGGGCTGTAAGAGAGAAGGTACTGGAGCAGGGTGGAGATGGAGGGAGCTGGGAAGACCAACCTGGAGAATCAGGCCGCTTCTTCACAATCCCAGGGGAAGACAGCTGTTGGTTTTTGTGGACGTGGGGTACTTTTCCTTCAGCAGCCACCACATTTGTCATCCATTTGGCAGAGTGCCTCTTCCTGACAGAAGCACCTACCTCTGCTTTGCAGGGTTCACCTGTTGCTAAAGGCAGCAGTGAATCTATAGCTGTAACACCCAAGGTGAGACTTCGCTGGCAAAGATGGAGAGAACCAGGCAGAGGTAGCAGCCCCTGGGCTGTAACTACCGTGTGACTGTGGTCTAAGTAGGCTCTGCCTCATACTTTCTGGCTGTAAGCACTCTGCACAAACAGAGAATTGCCTATTAATCTCTAGGTTTTACAAACTACATATATGAAATCCTCAAACTTAGTCTTGTTTTAGAGGCATGTTTACTCCAAAAGCATGTGGTAAACACAGCGTGGGAATTTAGAAGAAATGAAGAAAAATCCCCCACATCTCTGTTAGTGCTAACTCTGTTCATGCTTGAGTGCATTTTTTTATTAGTTGCGATGCAGGCTTTCCTGGTACAATCTATACACCTGATTACAATATGATAACATTGCTGGTAGTTCTTAAAAGGTATATTCTTTACTGTACCCACAGATAAGTGGTATTTATGTTTGTGTACCTCTGCGTACAGAAAGCAGTCATATGTAAGCACGCAAGCCTTCTGTTGTAGGGAAATCCCTCCACTGTTACTCCAGGATGTAGGATCTTCCCTCCTTCCTACAGAAAAGGCTCCTCCATGCAGCCTGTGCCCCGACCGTTTCCAGCTCCTGCACGGCCGAACCTCCAAACACCTCTATCCTGGCAGCTGCTAATCGCAACGGTTAAGCGTGCATTGATCTGTGTCTGCAATCAATAATGTTTATGTGCAGGACCACGGGAGCTTGCTACGGTCCATAGTTACTAATAGACAGTAACTCCTTGTGTGCAGGAACAAAGCTGTTGAGGACAGCGTTTCGTTCCAGCAGTTCCTGCGAAGGAGCTGATGAATCCCGGAGGGAGGGCTAAGAGGCTCCTCCTGTCCCCTTGCCTACAGCACGTGTTGCAGAGCAGGCAAGGAGAGAGCTTGGAGTTAGGGCTGGGCTTCAGTTTGCTGGCACAGAAGAGCGAATTTTGGCTTACGAGTTGTTAGAGGAGGAGACGAAGCCGCTCGATGCCGTGATTGGCGTTTAGGGGAGCGCTGGTGCAGGGAGGTGGGTGTCAGAGGTGAGCCGTAGCAGGAGGTGGTTTGTGTGGCTGCTGCCAGCAGGGCTGTCTCAGACAGACGCTGCCGGACTGTCCCAGCGCTGACGATAATCAGTGTTCTTCCTGAGCACAGGGACCGTCGCCGTGTTATCCGATAGCTTCTGCAAGCTGCATTTGCCACGGCTTTATTTAGTGACTACACAGATTAAAACATGTGAAATGTTTTTGTCATTGCTGTTCGTTCCTGGGAAAAAAAAAAAGAAATCTGCTTTTTAAGAAAATACGTACAAAGAAGCTAACACCAATATGCTTTTTTTATTTTGTGGAGAGAAGAAGAGTAATCAACAAAATCAAAAACTGCTGGAGCCATTATTGTAGCAGAAAATTAAATTAGTTGTTAATTCTTTCATGGATGTAATTCTGGCCCCTGCAAATCCCTCCTTAGATATTTTGTATAAAGTGAGTAAAAATTCATGGCATGGATAAAAGCTTTGTCTATTTTATGAGCAACAGGCAAATGATCCAAATGGTGCTCATAAAGCAAATGGTTCCCAACTCTAAAAGGAGGAGGAATATATTTAAAAGCCACTGGAATGAACCATGAGTAAAACCAGCTCCTATTTACAAAAAGGCGTTATTTACATGAAAGCTTTTTGCCACCCTCCCCCCGACCCCAAGGGAGACACTCACTACTTTTGTCTATTTAATAACAACAATAAAAAATCATTACATTTTCTTGGGCTACTTACTGCTCGCTCAGTGTTGAGAGCTGCTAGGGGATGTGTTTTATCAACAGGGAGAGTGAAGGAAATAGCTGTGAGCGCAGTTTCGGTGTGCGGGGCCAAGCAGCCAGTGAAGCAGAAAGGACCACATCTGGCCCCGGTACCACGAGGTGAGAAGCTGGTACCGATTAGCATCGGGCAGTTTCCCACAGAGGTTATAGTCTGGGGGAAACAAGAAACGGTGCTTTTTGTGCGGAGGGAGGGAAGGCTTTGTATCCCCTGCTCTGTCGTAGCTCTCATTTGCCGCCTTTGTTTAAGGTTTTCATCTCAGAAGCAGCCAGGTAGCTGAAAATTTTGAAACTGAACTGTTCGATTACACGAAAAAATAAAGAACTGTAGTGCTTTGTCAGGCTCACTTCTTGTTCTGTGGTGGGGTTTTTGTTCTTGGTTTTGGGGGGTTTTGGCTGTGATTTAATAAGTTCCTAGAGCAATATGACATTGCCAACGTGGGAATTCTTTTTCATGGCCATGCCTTTTAACTTGCAGTTTTCTGTATCTTTATCTGTGAACTCAGTGAATGGAAACTGGTGTTACTGCCTGGAAAATAAAGTACGAGAGAGTCGTTCCGATAAATTCGGGACAAGACCTGTGCAGATAAGGAACACGTGTGGTAGTAGTTGCCCAAATAGACTTGTCATTGGTTTACAGGCTTTATTTAAATGCTAAATACCATGTATTGCTGTGGTTATGGCTTTTACTGCTTTGCCTGATTAAACAGTTAGCTGATAAACCCTGTCAAGGCTGTTCAGAGCTGCTGCAGTTAAGATTATGTATTTATAGCTTCTATTTTTATGGTCCGTTAGAAACAGGATGATTTCAAATCAAACTAATCTGATTGTTTAAATTTTCGAAGTTGCTGATACTATTTTGAAATCTGAAATTTGTGTGGTGACAGCATGAAACAATATTACTGATGATGATTCTGGTTCAGAAACAAATTGCTCTATTCTTTGAAATTACTAGGAGGGTAAATCTAGAAAGAGGGAATAAGGATTTACCAAAATAAGGAAGAGAACAATGATTAAGGTTATATAGCTTAAAACTACAGTACTGGCAAATAACAAGGTCAAACAGCATGGCAGGTACAGCCAAACTCCCACTCTTCAGTTGCAGAGTATTTCTGACTTAAAACTTCATTTGTTTTTTGACTCTTACCTCACTATCAGTTCTATATCTATGCGAAATACTGCATATAAATGATTCCTAGAGGTGTTCGACAGGATAAAATGTGAGAAGGTGGTGGTGTTAGTGCTGTAGCTTTTTATTTGTTTATTAATTGTAATAGCTCCAGGTGCTCTTACTCACTTAAGATAATGGCTAAAAAGCCAGGGTACAGTTGCATTAATTTTCCTGGCCCAAATGTAGCATAATTACTTTAATGAACGCATTAATTTATCCCCTCTCCTCACGCTATTCCTCCTTCGCAGTCCATGTTGTCACTGGAAACCCAAACAACGATGACCCTGAAGGTTTATAGCTCTCCTCAAAGTTCTCCCTGAGGGTTGAATATCCAAGGATTGAGATTTTTTCAGGCTCAGGAGGTGCGCGTTCATGTGTGTCTTACAAATAAGCAACATCTAGCATCAACATGGGCTTATTACCACCTGGTGTAGCGGTGGTGCATCGCCATAGCAATGAGCATGACAAGCAGGAGCAATAAGACACAGACCAAGTGCGACCATTTGTCTCTCAAAAGCAGAAGAGGAAAATAATTTGTGTCCTCTTTTGCATCTATGGTTTTGTTTTCTCTTTGTGTGCAGAGCAGAGTCCTTTTTTTTCTTTTTTTCTTTTTTTTTTTTTTAAGCAGAATTACTTTTTGTGGAAAGGCAAAAACACTCAGACTGAAATCTAATTACAAATGATAGAGTGTAGTATTTTTCTGCTCAATTTTAAAGAATCACTTTATAATCTTGGAACAGTGGATAACAACATCGCTAATCCAATATTTTAACAGTAAATACGTTTGATGATGGGAATTGCTACACTAATCTTATATCCCTCCACAATATAGTTAAGAAATCCACAGGGGGTTTTACTAATCAGTTTTTGTAAAGTAAATCAAGTCATGTAATTCTCATTCCCTCTAAATGCCCAGCAACTGCAGGCAGAACCCTGTGCAGTACTTTTTGTTCTTTTTATCAGTTTTGTACCCTAATCCGCAGCTGTGCTTTCCCTTCGGTATGCAAGACAGATTTCTGGAGAGAAAAGTCTCGGAGCATCCTCTGAGAGAGATGCGTTAGTAGGTGAGCTGGCGATTCACCTTGGTCCCCTCGCCTGCCGTGCTGGGAAGGGACGGAGCGACTCACAGAGGCGAAGAGCTGCCGATAATAAATACACCCCAGCCACGTTCGCCGCTATGCCTTTGATACATACGGTTTAAGTTACTTAGTTTGGACCCCAATTTTACTCACTGGTGAGATATATTGCAGTATGGCTTGTATTTTTATCTTGTTTTAAAAAAACATCAAAAGTAAAATAGTTTTCTTTTTCTTAATTATAAAGAGAGTGTTTTACATTAGGAAGAAATATTAACAGCCACGGTTAAATATTTGAAGAGAAGCGACTAATAATAATTCTGTGCATATTGTGTTCCCACAGTTATGGGAACTGAATTATTTTTCATGAAGTCCTGGTGTGCTCTGTTTACTTAGCTCACAGCTTCAGCCTTCAGGATTTGAAATCAGTGAAAATCAGGCTGAAAGTGAAGCTTTATTTCTGACTTTGTGTCTTCAGCTTAGATACAAAACAGTCACCTAGAGTTATACCGTCTTTTTATACCCTGGTTTTATTTAGTATTTAGAATCTGTGTGCTCAAAATATTTCCATTTTGTAATAACAAATAAATATTACATATGCCTCAAGTATATTTCTTATTTAATGGAACTTCAGTTGTAATCTTGAGTTCTGGCACAAAAGACTTGGTAAATTTAAAAAAAAAAAGAAAAAAAGAATTATCCAGATCAGTGTAGAAGGTTGTGGTGGGTTGACCCTGGCTGGGAGCCAGGTGCCCACCAGAGCTGCTCTGTCACTCCCCTCGGTCACCAGACAGGGGAGAAAAAGTGTAACGAGAAGCTTTGTGGGTCGAGAGAAGGACAGGGAGAGATCACTCACTTAATATCGTCATGGGCCAAACAGACTGAACTTAGGGAGAGGAAATTCATCTAATTTATTCCCAAACAGAACAGAGTAGAGGAATGAGAAATAAAATCAAATCGTAAAAACACCTCCCCCCACCCCTCCCATCTTCCCAGGCTCAACTTCACTCCCAGCTCCAAACCTCCTCCCCTCCAGCGGCACAGGGGGACGGGGAATGGGGGTTACGGTCAGTTCATCACACCTTGTTTCTGCCGCTTCTTCATCCTC
>VXBL01008385.1:365133-461755 GCA_013400195.1 Aramus guarauna | reverse complement strand
TCCCTTCTTAAATATGTTATCACAGAGGCGCTGATTGTCTTGGCCTTGGCCAGCGGTGGGTCCATCTTGGAGCCGGCTGGCACTGGCTCTATCAGACACAGGGGGAGGTTCTGGCAGCTTCTCACAGAAGCCACCCCTGTAGCCCCTCCGCTACCAAAACCTTGCCATGCAAACCCAACACAAAGGTGTAAGGATCCTAAATGCAATTGCAATGGCCAACATAAATATCTGAACTATTTTTGAACACTCCAATCTTAAAACCTGATTTTTTTTGTCTCTTCAAAATGGAAGCCTCACAAACTAGAAGCCAACTAGAAGCAGACAGTTGTTTTGGTCTAATTTGAGTACCAACAGGAATGAAATAATATTTTATTAAGAAACTTAGGACAAAACCACACTAATTTTTGCACTTTGAGAAGAATTATAGTGGATAGCCCCATAAACAATCTTTCCAGCAGGAGGTAATGCATTACCTGATTGCCATAAGGTGCAAACCTGGCTTCTCACAGATAGCTCCACTCCTCATTTTAGCTGTGTTTCTAGGTTATAATCTGTGTTTCTGACATTTTATACAAATAATGTATCCAGAAATCAGGAAGCAGTTCTGGAAGGCGACTTAATGGAAAGGCAATTTATTAATTGAAAATGGGCATTAACCATTTCTTGTTTAGCATTCTTTTTCCCTGATTATTCCATTTAATATAGAATAGAAGAATACCAATATGCCATCTATAAAACAGTATATCAGCATGTGTTGTGGCTGTATTAGGCCACCGGGAGTACTCAACTGTAAATTTAAGAAGTGAAGTTTAATGAAGAGATGTTTGTAAATAAAAAACAATTATAATCTATGTACAGACTTATTCTGCAGTGGAGCAAGGTTGCTTAGATAACCTGCCCAAAAGGAATAACTCTATTTTTATTAATCTCATAAGATTTTTGTACATTCGATAGGTTTTATATATATAGAAAAATATATATTTTTTTTTTTAAAGATTTAGTTTTGCCATAGCATATGATCGCTGGAAGTTAGTAGCTGATGTAGCTGAAAAGTGACTTAGAGAAAATAAGAAAAAAAAAAAGCAGGATATCAGAGTTGTGAGCACTGAATTTACTATTGATTTCAGCAGGGGAGACCATTACAAAGGCAGAAAAATTCCCATTTCATTTAAGTTTATCTGTCTGTTTTTCAGACCAGCTCATGATTCTATGATTAAAACCTCTTGATTTGAGCTAAGCTACAGTTCTCTTATGAGTTAATTAAAATGAATGAGGAGTCTACAGGCAGTTTCCGTACAGTTTACTCAGTATGTTTTCAGGCGTTTAGCTGTACAGAAGCCAGTCGCTGTGGGGGTTGTATCTCTGCGGACAGGCACTTGTGTGTTCGTCTCTGTCAGATTATTCCATGTATTTTCAGTACTCAAATGTCAAAGCTCCTGAGTGGAAAATTACGGGATAGTAAAGGTTTCAGGTCGTTACTACCTTGAAATATTTAAATCTTTTCTAAGTCATTCACCGAGACTTTGAAGAACATCTTTTCCTTTTTTGTCCATCATGACAGTGACATCGTCTGCCTAATTTCTTTGGCTCACATAAATCTTTTTTTCTTCTTCTTGCTTCTGACACGTCGACGTTGTTATTAGACTTGAACAGCGGTGTAAATGAGGAACAATTGGTAATGGGAGCTCGGAGCTCGGCTGTAGAGCATCACCTGGAAATTCAGCCCAGCGTGCGTGAAAAGGGGTAACCCCAGAAAGCGTCTTGTCAGTGTGCATCGTACTGGAGCTGCAGGAGGGAGCTGTACTGCTCGGCGCAGGCAGTTGATTTATTCTCCGTTGCCATAGACTGAGTTGGAGGAGATGGGGTACTCAGTAGTGAAATATCCAATGACATTGTTTAAAACAGGGCATGTAGACAGCTACTCCTTCATCTTGTGAGATGCCGAAAGACCTGTCAGTGTCCAAGTAAATCACCACGCGCCGACTTTCAGAAAATGTAGATGAGATCTTTGAGGTGCTTAGTTATCAATTGGGACACTCAGAACAGCTTTCCTCCCCACAGTATTTCTTCGGCCATCACCCCCGTTTGGCGAGAAAGCGGAGACGTCCCCATTATTTAGGAGAAAGCATAGAGTAACAAAATCATTAAGTTGCATTGAACTGTAACTTACTTGCTCAGAGCTATGCTCAACATGCATAAATCTTAAAAACCAGAAAACATAAACGAGGCGTGATTCATGGAGGTGTCCATTTTTCCAGTGTCCAGCTCGCTGTCACTCGCAGAGCAGTTGGCTGTAAGGCAAGGCGGGAGCTGTGCACGGGAAGAGATCCATCCTCTTCACCACTGCAGCCAGCCGTGTATTTATGTATCGCGGAGTAAGAGGGGTGGTCTGAAGAGCTTTTGGAAAGCATGAATGTAATAAAAGCTTTGTGGTGTTATGTTTAACCTTAAAAATGGTATGAGCATGGGCCTTTGTGTGAAGAGTGAGTGTTTGAGGAAAAGCTCTTGGAAGCGTTGGGCTTTCAATGTCTCTTAATTTCTTGAGGTTTTTCTCTGTGTGCTTTTAACTACTTTTTCGTTTTGGTGCTGTTTTTGTTTGACGGTGGCATGGGGGTTTTTTGGTGGTTGTTAGTTGCTATAAACTTACCCAACCTTTAATAAGAACGTGTACAATGTTTAAGGAGGATGTCGTGCTTCCCCTCCTGATGAATTAGCGATGCAAGTTTTCCTGGTTAGCAAAGACAGGTACTGCCATAAAGTCTTGTCACAGGGAATACGGGAGTCGGCACTAGGTGCATCATGTGAGCTCATCACCTGGAGGTGTCCATCCTGGTCATGACTCTGTAACGCTGGACGTTTACTATTGATCATGATGGAAGAAGACTGAAAGCCAGTATTAGCTTTCAGATAAGAGGAACAAATTATTCCCAAATGCTGGTAGGGCCCCCACTGCACACTGACCAAACCATAGTTCATATGTCTTCAATGTTGAAAATAGGTTTTGACTGAATTTAGTTAACTGGAATGAGGCATTTCACCAGTGCATTCAGTTACATCATTATTGTTGCTTATCCGTAGAGGAGACAGTGGCTCTGGGTTGCTGTTACCAGGTTGCTTACCCTCTCAGTCCATTTCTCAGCTACAAAATCAGTTGCTTTTCTTGAAGGATATTTTATGTACCAAATAATTTTTTTGGCTGCAAATTATTGCATGTAAAGCAGATACACTCCAACTTGGTGCCCCGATGGCTATACGGTAATGGATGTTACGTATCCATTCAAATTCCAAATGAGATTAACACCAATGTTCTCTCTATCTGCCTTTAAGAAAGAATCCAATAAATAACAAGGCATATAAGGGAAGATTATCACATTATATTCAGCATTTACAGTATGTGTATTAATTATCGGAGGGAGACGGGCGCCCACTCAGAGTGGGCAGGCACCGCTGTGCGGCTGAGTGCCTGCCGTGAACTCTCCACCCAGAGCAGCGCTGGCCGTGAAGTCGGACACTGCTCGCTCCTCGGGCTCTGCCTCGTGGGCTCCTGGCAAGCAAAGCTGCACGGGGCGTCTTGTTAAGATTTAATTGGTTGTCTTCATCTAAAAGGGCTTGCAAAATAAGGAATTGGGTACAAGAAAAAAAGGCGCTGTGGAGGTTTTGCCTGTTCTGATAGCTTTTGATTGCAGATTCGGATGCTGAGCTGGGAGTGTCAGAGCCCAGCCTGGCCACGTGGCTTGTGCCTGGCCTTGCATGTGCCCCCTGTTCTACATCCAAGTGTCTGTGCAACGTGTAGGGAAGCAAGTGTGTCCTCTCATAATTAGCTCAACAAATAAGACCTTCTTCCAGTGTACAGCCATCTGTGTCGCATGGTCACATGTTCTCCCATCTCCTATTCCTGCAAAGCAGGAGCAGTTTCTGATTTTTCAAGCCATATGATTCCAAGCCATTTCCGTCCGTCTGACTGAGCCTGCCTCTGTCATCTTCCAGCAGCTCAAGTTTTTGTAACAGTGGGAGAACAATTACAGGGGGGCTGAAAAAGACGGTGGCCTTGAATCAGTTGCCGCTGAAATGGTGCATCCAGCCTGCAGTCTGCCTGCTTGTAACTGAAGGACACAGGTGAACGACATAGTGTATGTGCTGACTCTTAAGGTGCTTAAAATAGATTTGTATAATACAGTATTTGTCTTCTCTTAGAAATGCAAATAGTTTTGTTTAGCAACTAACTGCTTTGATGGCAGAAGGGAGTTTTTTGGTGTATATCATTCTTCCTCTGTATGAACTTCATTTGGAAGGCTCCTACAACATTCTTCCATGCTGTTACAATACAGATTTTACAAACTGGTTCTGGTTTGTTTATTTATGAAGTTAAATTAGGGGAAATGCTATTACAAAAGAATGCCAGGTTCCGGATAGTAGAAGTTGGTGCTGCAGACCAAGGCTGTAGTTTGGAAAATGATGACCAAAACTCTACATTTTGACTTTGTTTTGAAATGCCTCTGTGCTTTCCCAAATACCACACAAGGACAGTATAAATAAATAAATAAATCGTTGTGCATTATGCTGTTTTTCTAACTCTAACAGATATTAGAAGCAGCTCAGACCCTGAATGGAATTAATGTTGCAAACACTGTGACAATGCTTGGTGTTTGTAGTAGAATTCATCATCCCTGAAAAGATGCATATTCTACTGCTTTGCTTTAAAATCCATAAATTTTCACTAGTAGCACAGTGCTTTGTAATGTGATGAATTTCACTATATGGCTGCAATATGGATGGGTAAACTATGAACCGAGGCAGAAATTGCACTTTATGTTTTATTTGTCATGCCCTCTCTTTGTGCTGCTGTTCTCCCTCAGGATTTTATTCTAAATTCCTCTTTGCTCTTGGGCAAAGATTCACATTAAATAGTCAAGTTGCCACCACTTGTGGGACCTTCCTCTCCTGAGGTGCCCACAATCAGTTATTGCAATGGCTGAGATCAGTTCTAGGTGCTCGTTTGTACAGTTCAGGGCAGTATCGTCCTAATCTGAACTACAAACAACTCCCTAAGTATTTACAACATGGAGACATTTTTAGTACCGAGTTGTTTATCTGGTAATATTCTATGCTTACATTTTTACTCTCCAAATTGTGATAGTTCTTGGATCTGTGGCTCAGACAACATGATAAAATACCATCTTCTTTATTCTGTATGTTTAATACAAAACGTATGTTTGCTAGAGGACTTGAACAGCTTTCCAGGTGTTTCTGTGCAACCTGACTGTGGACCAGGAGCATCCAGTCCCCAGTTTTACTGGGAAAGAAACCCAGGATGAACCTGTAGCAGCACTGACCAGGTAGGGAATGGAAGTGTAAGGAGCACATGGTCTGCCCTGCAGCTGAGATGTACATCTTACACTTACGTTGGTTTGTGATGGCTTTTCATTAGGGTAATTGCCAGTACTGATGGATCACTGTGCAGTACAGAATGCTTTTAATATGGATGCAGCCTTTTTATATATTTTGCGCACTTCACGCATACATCATTGCCTTAGGCGGCCTTCCACAGAGCAAAGGGTTGTTTTAGCAGGTATGTCAGCTGTGGGCCATGCCTGTAATCCGTGTAGGCATATGGACGGAAATGCATGGAGTAAACCTGGTTCTTCTTCTGTTGGCTAACTTTATACAAATAAGTCAAAGTATGGAAGTATTGGTGATGATTTTGTATCTCATTGTTTTGTGGGGAAAAAATGTAGTCTAAAACTGGTTGCTTGTTTTGAGAATGCTATTACTCAAGGCTTTTAGAAAATTTTGTGGGTTTTTCTCCTTTTCTGAAAAGAAGCGCACTCTATAATAAAACATTATAGAGAGTAATTTGTCTATTCTCATCTATTTCATTAGCTTTTCCTTGCTCTTTTCTTCCACATTTCCCCTATAGCAAAACCTGCTCTTTACAGTGATCCTCTGTCACGTGTATGTTACAGTTTTCTCCTTCCAGATTTTCTGTTTGAACATTAAGGAACATTTCTCAAGATCCATAAAACCTTTGCTGTCCACAGTGGATTCCTATGATTTGTATCTGCCAATTTTATATTCCTGTTCAGCAGCCCACCTTTTTCTCTTTAACTGCTTTCGTATATACGTCTAACACAGATCTTTGTCTAAGTAAAAGTAATGATGCTTTATGATCTGTTTCATGCTCTTTATTTCAGGATTTACAAGTGTCGTGACTCAGAAGCATCTGAACATTTTTTTATTTTTTTTTGTAAGAGGAGCAGTGAGGAGTAGCTTGCTTTATTTCTTTTTCAGAACACAGCTAAAATGGTAGGCTTCTGGGCTTGGCAGTTTTACAGCAACTTGATAAAATAAAAATAATCGTGCCATCGCTATTTTATCTTACTTCTTTCAGATGTGCTTCCTTCAGAATTGCTTCTTTCTTTCATATTTGTGAAACTCTGCTTGGCAGAGTGGCAGTCTGTTCACAAGCTCTGCCAAGTTGAGGATTTGAGAGAAAGTAAACAACTCAGTTGGAAACATGGATAGCAAGCGTTGCGTAGACTCTAAGAAGCAGAGATATGCTGCTGTATTATGCAAGAGTTCACTTAATGGAAAAATGCTGTTTTCCCCTTAGAAGGAACGAATCTCTCTCGCTAGCCATTGTAAAGTAAGCCAGTCGTGCCTGACAACTGCACTCTGTTTGGGCAACTTCTCTATAGAGTTTTTTATAGCGCTTTTCCTGAATGAGAAAAACCGATTTTTGGCCCTCAGAACATAAACCAATATTTATAAGGAATAAATCTGCATGCTAGAACTACCTAGAGAGCTGATAGAAGGAGCTGGGAAATACCTGTGAGAGCTGCGAGGTGGGCAGTTATTGAAGATGTCTTTCCCTACATGTGAAGTAGTTGCTCCTCACGTACTCCTCAAGTATTAGTTTACTTGCTAGTGATATTTATGCCATGGGCTACAAATCCATTAACAATACTCTACAGAACAGTACTCAGGCCCTGACAGATTTTAGTTTTTGCAAACAGGCGTGATTTAACTCAGCTGCTTCTTAAGTAATTTGTGTAGTGCTCCCTTCCTCACCAAACTACCAAACAACAGAGAGATGACAGTTCCTAATTATCTTCCTAAAGGGGAGGTGGGGCTACACGTTTAAGAAACATCTTAAAAATGTTGCCTAATGGACTTTCCCAAAGCAGAAAGATTGCTGTTAGAAGATTTCACCACCCCCTCTTCTACACTATTCCTATGGAGGCTTTGCTCCCTCTGTTGTATCTCCACACTCAGAGACAGATGAAGCTTAGAATAGACCCCAGAATTATAACTTTTTTTTTTTTAAAGTCAGTCCCATAGCTTTGTGAAATTCTGTGACATCTGTATTGGTTTAAGGGATTGCAGGTAACTCATGCTGTATGTTTTGCTGAATTGCTTGCCCCTCATAGCAGCATACTTTAGGTCTTCAGGGATAAGTTTTACCTACAGCTGTTCTTCACTGAAAGAACTTAGCAGAAGTTGCTCTCGTTAAGTTTTTTCATCGATACCACTTTGTTTTCAAAACCTAGAAATGTGACTGAAACCTTACATTTAAAATGGTGTATAGCAATTGCACTCAGATATCAGAATTATTGGAGGGCATAAATTGTTGGAAAGTATAACTACCACCTTTTTGGATAGGAAAATTCCCATTCTACTTAAGTAGTGTCTTGAGAGATTATATCTTTAAATGAAGTGAGCATAGAAATATTTAAATGGTTTTTAATAACTACTTATAATTTTAATAACATTTATACTCGTCCTTCTTCATTGATCTTCATTCTCCAAATAAACGAAGCTCCCGTGGAATGCAAGGGTGGCAGACATGACAATAAGGAGAGAGATACAGAATGAGGAGGAGGTACAAAACAGCTTATGTCATATTGTAAGCAGACATGACGTAAAACTGTGTAGGTATGTGGGAACATACAAAACAATGTATATAGCAAAAGACCAAACAAACAGAGCTGCAGAAAAGAAATGCTTCTGAATAAGATTGTTTAGCTATGATAGATGCATTGTCAACCTGCTGCAGCTAAAAGCTTAATACATGAGTTGGAGAGAAAAAAAATCCAATTGAACAAAATCAATCATTGGGGTGTAGGCTATTAAATGTTGACAAGTGGTAAAGGCTGGTTATACTGCTCTAAAACTTTGGGGGATAGCAAAGCACCTTTGAGTAAACTTACACTCTTTAAATCAAAAATGAAAGTTCGTTGTTTTCTTTCATGGCATTATATGTCAGGGGCCAGTATTCTCAGAGACTGTTACACAGTGTGAAATTACTGTTTTACTCGGTTCTTTATATTTCTGACCTTGAGATCTTGGTCATTACAGTCTATCCACCTGACAAAACTGCAGAGTTCAGAAAGAGTTTAGATTCTGTAACAATAAAAATCTAAATTTTTTTTAGTTAAATAACGAGCAATACTGTTTATGCAAAGTGGAAGTCGGGTAACTGTGATTCATTTCATTCTATAGGGAACATTGCACAGACAGTCCACACAGCTCCTTCATTTGTTTTTCTTCTGCAGCCAAAGAATTCGCCACACAATTGCATGAAAATGCAAACTGAAGTCTTAAGGAGACAATATTTCAGACTCTTTGGAATTGCTTTCTTAAAATAACAAAGCTTTCATTGATTTCTACTTCCCCAGTATGGTTTAGACTATAAGGTCTAAATTGCTTAAATTTATATAGAAAATAGGCAGAATAGACGGGGTGTGTTAACAGTGTGAAGACACAGGGCTTCAATTCCGTGTTTCCTTACGCATTGCTCCAACGGTGTTATTTGGTGGTTCTGCCACTTTCTGAGGGCTGAGGACTGATGATCAGCACCCGCTGGAAGAATGAAAGGGAGCTGGTAACCAAATTTAACTGTGACAGCCTGCTGTCCTCTTCTCTTATCAATGCCTAGAAAATGTGCTGCTTTTCATGCCAGTCAATGCTGGAACAAACTGAGCGGTACTAAGTGATGAACAGTGGTCATAACTTAAAGGTTTCACTTTATAGATCTCCAAGGAAGAAACAGTAAAACAAAGAACAAAAACCCAACATGTCTACTCGTACCGTTGGTGAATTTTTCATAAAGATGATTTAATCTCCCTTGTAATTTGTGTCCTCTTGCTGTTTTTTCCTCTGAGATACAGTGTTGGGGTATCATGACGCGTACAACATCTAAGCTTTTGAGGCACACACTTGTGAATGGATGGTACTGAGCAAAACATCGGATCTAGGATCCTGAAGGGAGACCATCTCTGGTCACTTGTAAGCCTGTTCTGATCTTTTGGTCAGCTGTTACGAAGGTGAGGACAGGTGGGTGTAAAAAGTACTTCCTTAAGTCATTATTTTAGTATTCTCCTGAATGTTCTTCTGTCAGGGTGTTTGCCTTAGGGTTAGCGACAATTTCCAAACACAAAGAAGAAATTGCCTCTGAATAAAAGCATACTCAAAATGATCAATCCTCCATAGCTGCAGTAAGCTTTAAGAACAGAAAGCCAAAAGTATTCTTGTATATATGGCCTATTACTGACTTCCAGGCATTACTACAGAGCAGTCAAGGCTTCTCTGTGCAGTGGAAGGAACTAAATGTATAACTGCTAATTAAGCCTACACAAAATAAATTTGATGGTGTGTTTCCTATATGTAGCATCATATGGCTGTGGCAGGCTTTATAGGGAAATTAAAGCCAAATGAAAAACAACACTGCTGCTGTGCATGTGGTGGTTTTCCTTAGAAAGAAATAACAGGAAATATTCTGTGGTGACCTTACCTGCTGCAGTGGGGTGCAAGGTAGAAGGAATTTTTCAAATGCTAGTTGTGGTTTTAAGGATTTTCCAAATTAATTGTAGATGCTGGTGAATTAAGCAAGGAGGTGCAGAAATGTGGATATTTTTTGCCTCTGTCATCTACAAGAGTGGTAACAGCCCATTCTCTGTCATAAGACATACGAGAGTGGAATAATGTGTATAGATCCAAAATGTTTTTGTCTGGAGAGAGCTTTAAATGCTCCCACAGCAAATACGCAGGTCCTACCTCTTTTGGAAGCGGTGAAAAATTCCTCAGGGGCATAAGAAAAACACATCAGGACAACAACAAGTTGTTTTTGACATGAAAAGCAAACAAAATTGAGAACCATACACCGTTAAAATCTTGTTAACTTCAGCGTGTTAGTAAAGCTGTAGTTAAAAAGGCAACTTCAAAGCCCAGAGCGGGACGAGTGGCCGGCTGGGAGGTGGCCCACCAGAGCAGCTGACGGCAGGAGGAGCATATCCTGTCTGTTGGGTGTCCAGATATCCTGTCCTGAAGGTGTTAGCCTGGGTTACCCAGAAATAATTGGAATCCCTGTGTGCTGAATGGAACACAAGATAGTTTACAACACTACTCAGAAATTCTTTGTTTTAAAACTTTTCATTGGATTTTTGTATTTGTTTGAATGCTTTTTCTTCTGTTAGTTGCCTTGTTGATGAAATTTTGGGTTCTTATGCTAAACTTTGTTCAAGAAACCCACATTAGCTTTTCTTCTTATAATGAGTTTGGATGTGCAAAAGAGTAAGGAGACTCAAACATTCCTGAAAAGCAAAGACAACTGGAAGTCTAAAAATCCTTCAGTTCCTCCAAAATTTTTGGCTTACGTTCTTTAAATTAAGGGAAGTGTGAAAGTTTAAGGGCTTGTTTTACTGGTAAAAATCTTTACTTTAAAATAGATCCTTGATGTCATGCATGAGATAAATCATAGCAGTAGTTGTTTTGACACTCTGGAGTGTAGTTATATTATGCACTGGTTTCCCAAGAGATCTTAAAATTTAACAAGCAGAGGCCAGTGTGAGTGATGAAATGAGGCAGCAGTAGGGCCATTTCAATTATGCTTTTATTACACAGCCATTCTTCCTAGAGCGCTTCATACTTTTTGTAATGCTTACTAGAGTATGAAGTGCTTTGCGTGAAGGGAAGGTAGCTCTGATTTTATGACTAAGTGGACAGCGTGATTTCAACTTGCTTTGACAGCGGTGCTGGGGTTGTAGCGGCATGAGTAACACAGGAGAGTGCAGGGGAAAACCAATGCTCTGCTTACCTTTCATGGCTGAGGCCCTCCTCGGAGAACGATAAGATCGGATAATGCAGTAATACTGTTAGGAACAGAGGTACTTACAAATGGTTTAGGTTTCTCTGGGGTTTTTTTGAAGATGATTTACTGTTTCAGTGGTTTCCCCCCCCCCAATAGGCCAGTACAACAGCTTTAATATTAATCATGTTCCATATTATCTTTTTTCACTGCTTATCTCAGTTATCTGCTTCTATAATGAATTATTCCTGAATATTTATTTCTAATATAGGCTATCATCTGGAAAGGCTCTTAAATATTTTGAAGTGTTAATAATGAACTTGTACTATAGATTATAAGTAAGTTCCCTTTTCATGTGAAGATGGTAACAAGCATGTTATACAAATTACATGTATAAATATGTAGTTAAAGACATGAAAGTTTAAACCATCTTTCCCATTTATTACATTTTAAGGAGCAATTTCAAGTTATCGTAAGGGATTATATTAAAATAACTTTCCATTTAAGACTGCAATAACACCACCAGGCACTGGAACTCCTCTTGGGTTACACAGGACGTTAAACAGCTTTTGTTTCTATAGTAAATTTGTCGTGTGACCTCCACTTGCTTTAGGGTAGGTACCTTTCTGTGTTATTTCACGTGCTCCTTGAACCCTCAGCATGGTCGAATGGCTTCCACTAAATACGTCACCGATGCCGGCGGCACCCAAAGCCGGGGGTGGACGGGGCTTGGGGGGAACAGGAATCACGGCTGCCCCTTTGGTAATCAAACTGCTGCACATGGTCTGGTCAGGCTGCGGCTGATTGTGGTTATTAAATTCCCATCAGAATATACTAACTTTCATTCTAATACAGCGTTATTAGAAATCTCCCTCAATGTCTAAGGTAATTGTTAATTTAGCCCACTTGTGTTTCTGAGATTAGTGAGAAGGGAATCTATTTTTTCTCCCTTTACAAGCAGGCCTGTTAAATCCTTTAGCTGAATGGATAACGATTACAAGTCTCCACTGACAAGCTACAATTTTTTTCAATTCCTGAAAGGTCGTTTATAATAACAGAAATGACTAGCACAGCACACCTACAATATCTGTGTTGTGAGGGAACTCTGATTAGAATTTCAGCTGGTACCAAGGGGTGCGCTTTTTGTATGCAGAGGGAGGCCATTAGACTGCTATTCATGTCCATGGCTACTCTGGCCAGCAACAAATAGTCACACTCCTTTCTTATTAAAAAAAAAATAATAATAAATGTGATGGTATAAATGCAAGCTGCCTCCATTGATGGAATATTATTAAATTCTTCTGATTAGAAACAGATGTGCAACATTTCCCGTTACAGAAAGTATTGTCAGGCTGTAATGCTGCAGTGCAAGGCTGAGGAAAAGAGGGAAAATTCAATTTTAGAAAATGCAAAGGAAAGGGAGATTTTTATTTGTGCTCTGAAAACAAGTGAAAGAGGATGACATATCTAGTGTTTGAGAATGGAGCTGTATCTCTTTGCTGGTCTTGGAGCAGGTTTTTTGGTTTATTCTTTTTAATTAGCACTTATTAACAAAACTCTTAAATATGCCAGAATGAGTATGGAGTTTATGGTGTAGGTTGAATAGTTCTGGTGTAGTTGTAGCACTCTAAAATTCAGGAAGTTTGTGAACACTACCACTAGATACAAGGCTGTAAAGTTTCTACAGGTGTGCTCAGATCTTAGTGACGTTCATACGATGTTTGTGTTGTGACGCTCCTTCTGTTGCACCTTTGGACCCCAAACTCAAGGGTCTACTGGAAGAGCCCTCAACCCTGAGTTTTGATTCAGGAGTGACGACTTCAGTTCTGTTCTTTGTCAGTACCTGCATAGACTTTAATGTCTATCAGGAAATCTTATTTTGCCTTGGAATGTCTGTGATCTGAAGTCAGCTACTTATTATACACCCTTTTTTTTACTTTGCTTCTGAGCTTAAAGAGGAGTATTTTGTTGGACAAAATGAAGTGAATATCTTGATGCAAAGAAGTTCAATCAAAATTGCTTTCCAGCAATTTAGCCAGCCATTCTGTTCAGTTTTGGACAAATGACACGTTTCTCTGTTTCCTTGTACTTTTTTAAATCTTTCCCATATAATAGACCACTGCAGTATAAAGAATGTTCCATCTGACAATATGCATACATATTTTCCGGGAATAAATTAGGACATTTCCCAATGCTCCAGCACATCACTGTTTAATATAGGCCAATAGATCAAAGATAACTACTGTAGTTTCCCTCCTGGGTCTGTTAAAGCCAATATAAATGTGACCCTTTATAATATGTGCTCTATTATTTAGAAAGCCACTGTTTCCCTAGAGTTAATCTATTCAAGAAGTTATTGAATTTGGGCTTCTTTTTAAGTACATCTTTCTATGGTATGTCCAAATACATATCTAGGTAGTTACCTTATTTTATGTAACTGCCTAGTTGCCTACCTGCACCTACCTAGTAACCACTAGAAAAGAAAGTCATTAAAATGCCGCATCATTAGACTAAATATTAGCACAATAAATGTCATCTCGCCACTAGAAATGAATTATCAGAACCTTAATATGACTTTAAAATCTTTCCTAGCATTTAGGTGATGCTGTATTACTTTTATTGTGAAATTATTATTAAAACGCAACTAGGGGAAAAAAGAGCAGAATATTTTTAGTCTGCTATGAAAATCAGAATGAAAAAAAAAAAACCCTCCTTGTTTTTTAGTAATACTGCGGGTTTAGAAAGTCAAAAGCTTTCCAGTATTCAGTTCTCAGATTAAGAAATTATGGAAAGGCAACTTTGTTGTGATTTGCAGTAGGACAAATCTGGAACAGCCATAATCTTCTGCCAAATTTGTAACCCAATTTACTGATATATCTGTTAGATTCCAGACAAAAACTAGAGATATTAATATCCAATTTCATGATGAGATTTGATAATAATATTTACTGGTTTATGGCAAATAAATAGGGTAAAGTGATTGATAATATTGCTTATTTGTGTAAATTTCTGCGATGTTCTTGTTTTCATGCCCGCCCAACTGAGGACCCGTGAGCTGCTTGGTGTCCGCGTCGCTGGATGTCACACCAGCTGCCAAGATTGATGATCAGCCTTGAGCTCATGCATTAACTGGCCCAACCATCTGATTGAACAGTGCAATATAACTCCACCGCGTTTTATTCCTACTCTGTCATGCACTGTAGTTATTTATTATCCTCTCTTATACAATTTAGTACACTTTGGCATATGCTCAGATGACTTACATCAAAAGATTAGTGAGGTCTTTTATTTTGCCCAGGAGACTGAAATTTAGCATTATGAAAATTAACCAGCATCGCTATCCCCACCCACCTCCTGTTTTAAAACTCACAGGATGTAAGTTGAGCAATGTTTGCTCGAAGTGGCACTGAAAAAAGCACCTGCAATCAGAGTTTCAGACATATTCAGAAATGGCTGATCACAGGAATCATTCCTTTCTGCCGGTAAACACAGTAAAGTGGTTGTGCGCTTTGGATGTTAATACAGAGAGGGCATGCGTGGCAGACTTGCTGTTTCTGACTTACCTAGGCATGGTCTTACAAGTGATTTGTTATTTAATGAAATTTCAAGTAGCTGAGGTAAAGCATCATGTTCGCTATAAACAAATCATTTATTATATAAACAAATGAGATCTAAATTACAGTGATTTTTCACCTGATACAGATCAGTGCAAAGTAAATAGTCATTTACCTTACACTATGTAGCTGCGAGTGTATTCGAACGTATTGCAGTGTTGAAGAGCAGAGGCTGCGCGGTGGGAAAGGATGAAGTCCTGTGCCTTTCTCGGCCCATTTTCTGCTTGAGGGTGCAGACGGTTCTGTGGCAGCCCAGGAAACCTTCCTTCCACCTCTTCCAGTCTCTCTTGGGGAGTGATGGCTTTTGGGCCCTTGAACCTTAAAAGAGCAATTCATGCCAAAGGAGATAAAGGAGCCCTCAGTCTTTCTCTCCAGTTGCATTTCATTTCCTTCCCTTGCATAGTTTTTTGATCTGTGAAAAAGTAATTATTCTTTCTGTAAAATCTGATCAGTTGAGAAGGGGAAAAAAAAATCTTGAATCTGACCTTTCCTGACATTAATGCTAGAGGGCTAAGGCAGTTCTAAATGTTCTTTTCAAATGTATATTTTATAGACAAAAGAATTATTCACTTAATTCCTAATTGTTGGAACAGTGTTGGCTACTTTGAATTGTCTTTGGGAAATAATGAGGCTTGGAAAATGTGACCCATAAATTTCAGAGGCATCAGTGAGTAAAAGCTCTGGGGAGCAGGGAGGGAGGGAAGCCTTAGCAGCGACCCGGCTGCTCGACCGACTGATTGACAGTCTGGTGTAGGGACGTGATGTCCGGAGGAGAGGGCCAACGCTGCAAGGCTGTCTGTGCGCACAGACAGGCACACACAATGTATATACATGGTCTCTATATTGCATGATTTTAAAGGAAATGTTCCTAAAACTCCTATTATTGGAGTTGATAGTTCTATTAACTGACAGGGATGCTAAAAACTGTTTCTTCTACCTTGATGGCCAAGTGGTCTGTGTCTGTCTCTCAAGTGATGGATAAGGTGGTAGCTGTTGTTGTTATCAGGCAGAAAATGATTCCTCCTAGCAAGTTTGACCTTCACTTGAACCATCAGTACTGTGAAGTTATTGGTAATGATACACGTTTGCTCCAGCCTGGTGCATTGGAGAATATTTTCCTGACCCATTTATACTTCTCCCGTGTATCCATAGCATAGCGCTTGTAAAATATTTTCTTTTTCCTGTGCTTTACCTCTAATGATTAATAGTAAATGTAGTGATGAATGTGAAGGAAAGAGTGGCAATTATAATTTCATTAATCACCTAATAATTGGAGTCCAGGGCTCAACTGTGACTTTAGACTTATACATCCTAAGGAATTAAAGAGAAATTTCTATTAATCACTGTGTCCCAGCTGCTGACAAGGCCTGTTCTAACAATAGATCTAATCATTTCAAGATGTGCTACAATTAGTGTGAGGATGATAAAGGAGTTCATCATCTGAGCCAGCCTTCTGGTCCCGGGAGGTTGCAGGAAGGGGCCTCTCTGTTACGCCAGTGATTTACCTCTAAATGCGATGTGTTAAAGTCATGCTTCCCCGGAGATTTATAAATGTTTAAAGCTTTTAATAAACTTAACCTGACTTATGGAGTCTATTCAAAGCTGGATGGTTTGGATCTCTCTGTGGTGATAATGGCTTTCCATTTGCTGAGTGGTGCATACCACTAGCCGGGGAAAAAAGATCATCGTAGAATCATAGGATGGTTTGGGTTGGAAGGGACCTCCTTGTTTTCTACATGCTTTAGCATACTTTTCTGGAGAATCTGCTCCATGATCTTGCTGAGCACAGAGGTGAGACTGACGGGCCTGTAGTTCCTCGAGTCTTTCTTTTTTCCCTTCTTAAAAATGGGGGTTAAAATTAAAGATATAGTATATTTATTAATTTGTGCATGGAAAAACATCTGGTTGCAATTCTCTTCTGGTGCCTCAGCTTGTTGATAAGGTTTGAGCAGATGTGTGGTTAAATGGTAAATTAGAAAAGAGTGCTGGGCCTGATTTTGTGTAACTGAAGAGCAACTGTGTAACACCATTAATGGCCAGTATGTCTGGCAATGCCGAAAAGAGGGAAATGTATCTTCTGCCGCTATTTCAGACCTTCAGTTGGTAGGAGCATTTTTTGTATAAATCTTGCAGAGAAATTCTTCGAGTTCACTGGCTCTCTCTTATCTACCCTAAGTACAGAAATAGATGAAGCCACCGATGTGCGAGCAACATTCTGAAAATAAAGACTCTCTGCATAGAGAAATAATGAATTTCCTAAAATCTGTATGTGGAGATAAGCCACAGGTATCCATGTTTGGGATACCAAAATGATGTAACTAAGGCAACTGGAATAATAGATTGACATCAGAAGGAAGCTGGTATAAATGGGATTTCAGGGAGTTGTATACATTTTCCAGAGGTTTATTTAAACTCTTTTCAACAAAAATGAAACTTGTAAGAAACATGAAAATCTGTTGAAGCTATCAACACTTCGTGTTTGTTAATCATTCATGTTTATGGTAAAACTCTGGAAAAGCTTTGGTTTTGACTAGAAGATTATAAGTAATCTTCTAAAAACAAATAGAGCATTTTAAAAGTTTCCATATTAAATCTTGCAAGCCATGAATTGTGCATGATTTTATACAATCATAGAATTGTTTAGATTGGAAAAGACCTTTAAGATCATCAAGTCCAACCGTTAACCTAGCACTGCCAACTCCACCACTAAACCATGTCCCGAAGCACCACATCTACACTCTTTTAACACCCACGTGATTATAAGGGATTCTGTGCAGCAGTACTTATAGGATATTGCTTAGCCCTTGGAGGTGCCAGGGTATAAAATGGCTTTCCCAATGTGTAGAAAAAATCAGCTAAGACCTGTTCTGAAACAGCATTATTGAACTGAATGTGCTAAAGCTGGGGAGGCAATTAAAAACAAACAGATTTTCCATGTTGATTTGATGTTTGAATCAGGCTAATCATACGTGGGATAATTAATCTTATAGAACAATATAATTATTTTCTGTATACATGTAAAGTACTCCCTGGATAATTATTTTAAAATTGTTAATTTGAAGTACTAGTACCAGAGCTGTGCTCTTTCTGTATCACACCTTTATTCAGAAGAGTGGCTTGCTGTCCCGAGGCAGCCGTCCTAAACTAGGGCGCGGGGGCCTGTCGTACAGTGTCAGGTAGTTCCTAATGAATAGAGAAGGAAATGGAAAAACCGCTTTGCAGGGTGTCCCTGAACCGAATGCATGGTATTGAAAAGCTGAATTAAAATCTTGACCCGGTGATTAGGTGAATCACGTCTGATTGAGGTGAGCTGGAATAGTTTAAAGTAACGATCTGAGGCAAAGCCAGCGCGATCAAATACTTCGTTAATGAAATTGAGCTTTGCAAATAATTTAATTGTAAATAATTCAGTTAGTGAATTTAGCTTCCTTTTCAATTCAGAGGCTGTTTAAAAGCGAGTTTTGGGTTCCTCTGTGGTTTTTGCTATTCTTATTGTTTCTCGTTTAACTCCATGAGGCACTGAACTGTTTGTTTTGGTCGTTTGCTTCATCGCAATCAAATCTGAGCCGTTCAGCTCGGTTGGTGTTGCTGCTTGTACCACTTGGTGAAGCGTACATCTTAAAGGGATGGCTTGATACAGCTTCTGAAGCTTTAGGTGCTTAGAATAAAGAAACAGAAACTATCTTGAGTAACTAGGTTCAGTGGAGCTACAAGGAGCTATCTCTCTTTGTGAGGCTCAGTTAAACCCTGGTTCTAAGACTGGTTTTAAGACTTTTGCCCTTTTCCTATGCGTGAGCAGGCACCTCTTCTGGACGTTATGCTTGTGCTGATGGGAGAATTTGGAGAGTGTTGCCCATGAGAATTTGTACACACGGAAGTTGTTGCTTGGCAGTGTGGCAAGAGAAACTGGTGTGAAGATTGGAGTAGTGATCTTTTGAATTCAAGTGAACTGGATTTTGTGGGACATTCGCTTAATTTTTATGGTATTTTTTCCAAGTTTCTGAGCAACACTTATTTTTTTCATACGAACTGTTGAAATTAGAGGGAAAATAGTGCCAGGGTGTTTTAAGAGCCAATGGATTGAGCTTCCAAGATGCGCTTTATTCATGCGTTTAATATTCATGGATTAAGTTATGTGACTTTATTATTACAGGTAGAACAGGTGACTGCCATCCTCTTTAATTTAGACATGTTATGATATGTAAGACTAGAAATAATTTGAAGATCATAAATTTAAAACTCAACTGCTATTATTGCATCCCTCTTTCTCCTTTCTTTATGAAGAGGTGTCTCAGATCTTTCTGCTATCTTACATTATGCAATAATGAAAGGAAAATGTGTAATTTTTGAAGAAATGTTGGCTTTTTTTTTTTTGGCAAAGGTCTTTTGCATTCTTGTTAATTCATTAGTGTTCACCACAAAACAATTAGATACAGAATTTTGAGAATTTTAAGTGGAGTTCAAAGTTACTAATCCAAAAAGAGATCACTGGAATGGTGCATTCATGTTAAATGATATTATAAAACCCAAAACTTTCAGCATAGACCAAGTGAATAGGGAAAACTGAATTTAGGTAACAGAGAAACGGAACGTGAAGAACAGGAATACTGAGAAGAAACGTTTCCAGAAAACAAATTATTTTTTTAAACTGTTTGCTTACTATCACTGTTAGATTTTGGTAAGTGTTGCGAGGCTCATCTAATACTTTTTTACAAATACACTTTTTTTATTATTATTTTTTTGATACTGCTGATAGCACTTTGTCGAGCAGGAGGAACTAACGGCAGCAACTAGTTTTGAGATTGAAAGTAATCACCATCTTCTTACTTGCTACTGAATTACCACCTTTTGTCTTCACTTAGGCAAACATTTACTTTTTCCTCTTCAGTCTGAAGTTTGCCACTGCTGATGATGGTGTAGAAACAATTTTTGTCTGTCTGTGTATTGATGGAGTCCCAGTTTGTTAGAAAGGAATAGGTGTATACTGTTTTCTGTTGCTAAGGGCTTATATTAAGTAGTAGCTGAAGGTGTTTGCTTTACGTATCATAGTTATTTAATACTCATGAGTGTGATTATTTTTTTTTAATACATTTATACTCTGTTTTAATGTGGTTGGATATGTAAAGAGTTTATAATATTATAGAAAACTTACATGAATCTTAATTCAGTCATCTTGCTTTGCTGGTCATATTGAAGACCAGAGCATGGAAAGAAAGAAATTAAAAAAAGCTGTTCTTATGCTTGCTTCCTTCCCTCTCCTAATACCATTTTCTTCATACTTTCTTTTGTACTCACACAGATTTTTATCTATGCTGTGTAAGAAATAAAATGGTATGCTATTGCACCTTCAAATAAGGATACTGCAGATCAACATACTTCAGAATTACTCCGGAATGAAGTTTCTCTATGAGGAGTGCTGTATATTGTAGCGAATGCATGTGCAAGTGTTTTTATCGGTGAGCATTTGAGACTGGCCTTCTCAGGGCAGCCAATTTCCAGTACTCTTTGGGTCACGAAAAAGACTCCTTGTGCTTTCTTCCATGAGTACTACAAATAATAAAATTTCCTTATTTGTTCCTTTCTTGTAAGGACTGAGAATAGCAGCAGCAGCAGCCGTGTTACGGCAAGCGTTGCCATTTGGGATCCTGCTGGCAAATAAATATAGTGTAGCAAAAAGGTGTCATTACGATGACTCATTTTGCCCAGGTTGTGAAAGGCTGTGATTCATTAGTACCAAATATATGCTACAGAGCATAAGTACTGCAGCCTGAAGTTTTGCAGTAATGGAAAGGCAAGAATAAAATGGATTTTAAGAAGAGGGAGAGGGGAAAAGGAAGTCCCTCTTCCATCAGTTGAAGATACTAGTTTTCACTTGACATTGATAAAATGAATATGCAATAAAAATGAATATGCAATAAAGAGAAGTTATGTGAAATCACATTATAGATGAATATTAGGAACAGCCAATATTCATAAACCTTTGCATAAGATCCTTTTATGTCCTTTATTATTGTTCTTTCACTGTATCTTCCAGTCATAGGAACCACAGCTTAGAAAAAAGATGTGTCATACAATTTATGTGACAGATTTATGATAACAGAGATTTATATGTTTTTCTTTTTTCTTTTTTTGTTGTTGTTTGCTTTCTTTCTGTGAGAATATTTTAATTTAAAACCTGTGTGCTGAAAAGCGTTTTGGATGCTGTAGCTTGATTCAGTAAAGGCAGTCCCTTAAGCCTTGTGGCACAATTAGGATACAAAGTTTTTCTTGTAAATGATGTCTCATTTACATCAACCTTTCAGATCCCTAAAACATCCCTTAAAAAAGGGCAGAAGGATGATAATTACTAGTTACATGGAGGTTTTGTGTAGACAAATAGGAGAACACGTTTCTGTATCCCGCATTTTACACTTAGATTAACTTTAGATTCTAAAGCTTTCTCATTGTTTCAGCATATTTAATTTGCGCTCTCAGTAAATTTTGTTGACGCTTTTTGCTTCCTGTAATTTAGGATTTCAAGTTCACCTTGAACTAGAGCTGCATACCAACTGAGAAAATCTTTCCGTTTCTTTGTTTTAATTTTTGGCAGAAGATGTATTTGCAAGTAGGTGTAGTGTCCTTGTATATGATACCAGCTTTACAGCATTGTGCATGCAGTGTTTTGTTATAATGATTTTGAGCAAGAAATGTTTGCTTTTTCATTTTTTTTTTCCTGCTGATGCTTTGCTGTAATGTGGAAGTTGTCTTATGTTTGCTAGAGTTTGTTGTCATTATAGATGCCATCTGTGGAACAACTTGGCTTCAAACTATGTTGGAGAATATACAACATTTTCAATAAAAGTAATTCTTGTGTCAAGACATGGGCATGTTATGGCAGTAAAGTCAAAATTTACAATCCAACCTCTGCCAGATTTTACTTGTTACTCTGTGCAATCTTCTGTTGAGCAAAGTATTGTCGTTCTTTAAACAGTTAAGGACATAATTTCAAAATTTCTCGCTTGTAGCGCTTCTCTGTTGATAGTGAAGTATTTTCATCTCTTTGTTGTTGATCAACATTGTAAATCTTACAAAAGCAAAGACTTTAGAAGTGTACTTTCAGTTATAGTGCTCAGATGATAGTCTATATGCATGGTGTGTATCTTTTAGTGAACAATGGTATAGTAAGTGGAAATATTTAATCTGAATTTTTAACACATTGCCTGTGAGTTTTTGGAGAATTACTTGTTTGTGTCTTGATTTGTCAAATTAGCTCAGTGAACAGATTTGCAGACTTCATATAGTAAGATTCTACACTAAATATGGAGTCTGTAAATCTATTATTGTGACCTAATCTTTGTAATGTTTATGCTTCAAATGACCTCATACTGTAGGTTTACCTAATAATGTGATATTTTGGGTTGAGAGGCAGGACTTTCAGATTTTTCTGCTAGTCACCCTTCCTGTTGTAACTGAGGTCAAATTGCTGAAAGAGCAAAATCATTCCAACAGTGTCCTTTCAAGAAACTCTCAAACTCAGCTATTTTTTTGATGAATAAGACTAATCATAACCAAACATTTTTGCTCTACAGTTTGTTTCTTAAACCACTATCATGACTAAGCTCACTGTGGCCATGGCGCCCAAAGAAACCATCCTGGCAACATGCTGTACAAAGACACTGTTTAAGTTCCCTTTTTTTCCATCAGAAAATGATAATTTGTTTACTTAAAAAGTATCATCCATGCTCATATCTTCATTTTCCTTACCTTTGGGAATGGCTGCACTTCAATGAAGGAGAGAATGATCTTATATCTGACACGTATACAAATATATATAAATATATAAAGTATATATGAAAAATTAGTTGATGTATGGGTGTTTTCTTGTGAGGCTTAACCAGCTGGTATTTTTAAGTCCTACAGCAAGTTAATTAGGCTAGTTGTGGCTAGTTAAAAGCAAAGTGTTATGATAAGAACAATAAATAGCGTATGTCAGGAACATAAGGAAACAATGTACAGTGCAAAAGACCCCAAAGCATGGCCAAAGCAGTCTATAACCCTGTACGCTGTGAATAGAGGACTGTGGAACTCAACTGTGTGCAAAAAAAGGCAAATGGTTGACAAATGGTTTTGGTATGAATGGGTAGGACTTTGGCAAAGTCCTAAGGATTGTGGCTTTTTCTCCCACAGCCTAAAATCCATCTGGGATGTAGCTCCTCTCCTCCAGATTTCAGTTCTATCCTCTTACAAAACGTATTAAAAACTGTACTTCCATGGTTTAAAAATGACTTACCATTGATGTGATAGTTTAATTCTATACTGTAGAAACTGTGTGAAGAATATCAAACCATTAACTCAATTGTATAAAATTATTAGCTTAATGTAATCAGTTGCAAATGAAGCTGTGCATACTTTTTCCATTCACTGGAGAGTATTAGGCAAATACTTTGCACTGGCTAAGTGCGAAGGATTACGGGAGAATGAGGATGAACTTTCCTCCTACCCACCAGCACCGGCAACAACGTTGTAAATATGTATTATGAGTGAAGTAGTTACTGAAGCCAAGAAGGTGAACTAATTCTGACTAGATGTTCAAACCAGAATGTCAATCAGCATGATCACTGCAACTCATCATGCTTCGCTCCCAGCAGATGGTCTGATAGCACACTCGTAATTTATTAGCTAATGTGAGACACCGTATTGATTTAATACTCTGTTATACCGACTTACTGCTATGTGGTGCAATTTTGCCTTGGAGCATGACCTCAATGAAATCAGCTTCAGGTCTATAACAGCACTAATATAAATCATGTGTCTCACCAAAACACTCCTAAATGTTGACTAGTAATTAAAATTTGCATGGAGATGGTTCTTTCCAGCCATCCACCCAAATGGTGTTTTATAGTTTTATGGCTAGTACATTTGCATTAGTTAAACTTTAAGCTCTTTGTCTAGCTTTGTAAGGGTGTGTGCAGTCCTCATTTAAATTGGTAAGAATCCATAAATTGAGACACGTTTTCAGAATTGCTTGTCTCCTAATTCTAAAATATTTCAGCAGAGAAGTAAATGTCTAAATACCTTTGAGGATCTGAGAAGATTTTTTTTTTTTCTAAAAGTGTTTTATTGCTTATATGGAAATTCAAAACTTGTTGGAATTTTTCTCTTGAGCTAAGAAAGTCTCAAGTCTTTAAAACCAAAGAAGTTAGGAAGGCACTTTTTCTGTTATCTTGGAATTAATATTTTATTTATATTATTTGCATGAAGTGTATCTCCATCAGTCTGAGATCTATGGTCAAGTGTATTCTTTCCATTTATCTGCAAGTTTTCAAGATTCTCTGGGGATGTGGTATCCAATGTATCTATTAAAAGAGATCGCACGGAATAGAGTTTGACTTCCCTAAGGAAAACAAAATGAAGTTCGCACAGATTGCTCTATAGGCTCATAAGCAAAAGGGTAGGAGGAGGAAGATGTGAGATTTATTTTCAGTTGGCAGCAAGACCTAGTCACGTTGGCGACCTTCAACACGAGGTCACTAGTCTTAGGAAGGTCATCTATGTAGGTGAACAATTTCACAGTTTGTAAGAGTGAAGAGCCATGTAGGTCCTTGAATTTCCAGTCTGTGGAAACTGGGAATTCTATGACTACGCTTTGGCTAGAGCTCTTCTTCGTACTCTTGCAAAGCATCTAGTTTCTCTTAACCACACCTCAGTTTCTCTGTGTGTATTTAGGTCGTTGTGGTTTGTTTCTGAGGGGTTTGATAGATAGCCAACTCTGAGTTATGTTCTGTATTGGTACAATTGCTAAATTTAAATCTGTGTAAAATTTGACAGACATAAAGACAAGCCTTTATGATAAAAAGCCAATAATCAAAATAGTAAACTACCCTCCCAAATTTGAAACTAAAATATATCTTTATATTGCATCAGAATTTATCACTGATGTGATGAAGAATTGATAGTTGAAGCATCTAGATGGTAACTCCATTAATTAAATTTCTAGCTTTTAGATGGGAATAAGCAATGTATATTTATATGAAATTTGCACACCAAATTCCCTCTTGACTAACGGAAAGAGAAAGAAAATTATTTATAGAGATGTTTTCTGGCTTTACTATTGCTAATTAGTTTCTAGTAGTTAATGGAATAGATGAGATTATGGAATTAAACCAATGCAGCTAGCAATGTTTTGCCAGACAGTTAGGATTTAGTGATATGCTGAAAAACATTAGTAAACAGTAATGGATAAATGACAGCTTGGATTAATTTCAGAGTGGAATGCTCTTTCTTGCAGGTATGATAGTTTCTGCATATTAAGTGGACATTTCCTAGATTCTGAATTCTGAAGAGCTAGTTAAATTAGTCTGTAGGAGTATTTAAAAGGCAAGATTGCAGATTTTTTTAACAAGCATTTCCCTCCCTCCCCCTGTATTATCATTATCATCTTAGTGTTTTGGATCTGTGGTGAATAATGGAACCCAGGTGGCGCTGGAAAATGTACGGTGCTTAACACTTTGTAAAACCTGCGAAAATAAGCAATGCAAATGTGGCTTCTGCTAAGGAGACATATGTAATAGGTCAAGTATAGAATGATACCTTGTGTGCTAATGAAGTCACCGTATCTGTGAGCAGACAAGTGTAAACTTGGGCAAGTCAAACTGCTATCGGTTTCACGTATCGGTGGTAACTGCGAGTGATGTGGATTGGTTTTGATTTATGTTCTGGCCAGAGATGTGACCATATCCCAGACAATGTTAATTGTGATTAAACAGCTCATAATGAGCTTCCTTGTGAAATTATAAAGAAAATTCACCATTTTAAGAATATTTGTCCCTAGTACTACGCAGACATTGTGTGTAAGCTTTGAGGCATGTGCAGTGCTTTTTAATGGCGTCTGAATTAAGTAATGGCTAGCAGTGGTAATAATCAAAAAGCCCAGGTGGCTGTTTTTGGAATATTCCTGGGTTTTGCCATATCATGGGGACCATCAGGTCTTTGTGTCCTCCAGGATGAAAATGCCAAACAAAGGTGTTCACCTCTGACTGTCCCAGTCTAGTCCTAACAGCAAATAGGACACAATGGTACCGATTAACAGGTATTTCTAAGCTACGTTTAAAAAGAATAAAGAAAACACCCTAACAGAACAGTATGGGTTACTTACATGTCTACCATCAATAATTTAAAAATTAATACAATTAACTGTCAGTTATTTCTTGTGCTGATCAGGCAGTTAGCATTACCTCTTAGAAAATGAGTTCGTTTTTTCTTCTGAAATTGGGATCTTGCTAAAGTTATAGAAGCTCTTCAGAATGAAACTAATTTGAAATGGAGAATTAAATGTTAGTTACATGTGATTGAAAATGAGAATTTTTTCCCAAGATCCTTCTGTTTGATATAAATGTACTGATTTCTGTGAAACAAGTATTTTAAAGTGTGAACTCTTTGATACTTATCTGTGAGTGGTTTTCAATCTGACTTTATTTTCCCACTGATAATATATGTCCTGCTGTTTGGAAACTACATGCAGCTGGCAACATCCCTTTGAAATATTCTTATATTAAAATGTAACACACAGTGATAAAGGGAACTACACTGATGTTAATTCTCAGTTTAACTGTGCCAGAAATTAGTGACTAGGAGTTATAAAGTAATGAGAGGGGTTCTGAAACAAATGTGGTCATAAAATGATGATGTGTTTGGCCTTTGCTGCAAGGGCACCTGGCAGGTCTGTGTCAACGTTGCCACTGAAAGGACTTGATGGGTCTTGTTTCGGTTCACAGGCTGTTGCCCTTTTTTTTTTTTATGAAGAACAAAGGTTTTACGGTATAGTCAGCTTTTCACATGCATGACAAATAGCAAATCAGTGGCACAAGCTTCGGTGTCCTTAACTGTGGAACAGAGAGAAAATTTCAAATAAAACGTCGCTGTAAGATTTTAATACAAAATAATCTACTTTTCACATTTTTTGCGGTAATGGACTAAATAGAAACGGTCATAAAAAACAGTTGGTCAGGACTCTTAACATTTGGTGGAGTTTTTATATATATATATATAAAAGATATCTAAGAGACTCATGGGCAACCTCAGTAATCCCCAGCCTGACCGTTTCGACATGCTGTAGCTACAACCAAAAAGAACTGGACCGAAAATGGACCTGACATCACCGCAGCCTCGGGTGTGCCCTTCCAAGTAAAATGAAGTTGTTTGGTAAAGACCTGATAGGTAAAAGTGGAGCTTAAAATAAATGAGCTCGTTTGGCTGAAAGTGATTAAGAAACACACGGATCTGGAGGGGGTTCATCAGTGGGGATTGGGCTAATTTGGTGGAAAGACGGCTGCTTCAGGGGGCACTGCTGGAGTCAGAGGAGGGCACAGCCCAATACTTCTAAATTAATAATGTCTGAAAACAGATTTGAAATCCCAAGTGGTTTCTTAAATTGGTCTTTTGTTTAAATAAGGTAAAAACTGTATTTTTATGTGTGAGTTGACCATTAGGGAATTATAGTAGGAAATAAGTATTCCCAAAATGATGTATGCTGGGTTTATGCACATATATATTGAAAAATATTTCTAAAAAATAATACACAGGGAGATAAATTGTGACTTGATTTCAGGATGCTGATTAATTTGGTCCTCAGTGTACATTTCCCAAAAAAAGGTTAATGAATCTGTTGCACTACTGAACTTTTCTTAATTAATACAAGTTTCAATTTTCTCAGAGCAAAGGCATTGGAGAAGAGAGCAATGAATATCACACAAATAAGCATATATTCGCCACATTTTTGTCAACTAAAAATGCACAGAGGATTGAGTTATTTTGCTGCATTTATACAAGACACTTGAGTGAACCTGTACGTGTGTATGTAAATATAGGTAGATATTTCAGGACACTCTCTAGAGTATTTTTATAGGTAGAGTTGACTTTTTGTTCCTCTGAGACACTTTTTTCTTCGTATAGCTATTTCACAGAGGTGAAATTCCTATGAGGAAAAAAAAAATTCATCGTTCTGTTAGTTAAATTGGCCTGTAGATCCTAAGGTGGAAAGGTTCCCGCTCAACGTGGAGGCTTTTTTCCCCTCACTAACATCTGAAACTAAATCGCCCTCAGGCCTTGAGCAAATGGCCAGCCTTGTAAGAGAGCGTGTTCACCAAAGTGCTGAAGGAGAGGTGCCGGGAGCTGAACGGAGGGGGTTCTCAGAGGAGCACGCTACGCACCGCTCCGTATTTGCCGGAGGTGAAGTTACAAAGTGGTTCCTGTCGCCGAGGCGAGCCGGGAGCTGCAAGAGGGGCTCGGGAGCGGGGAACGGAAAAGTCGCTGCCTGCCCCTGGCCGCTCGTCTGCAGAGCAGCTGTCAGCGGGGCGGCCGGTGCGCTCGTGCTGACGTGGAGACGTGCAGAACCCTCCGAGGGCTTGAGGAAACGTGTGTTAGAGCGCAGACTTCCCTGTTCGCCTGCCAGCATCGTACCGCGCCTTTTCATCCCCAGGTATCCCGCTACCGTTTCAGGCTTTACAACGTACTAGGAAATTACTTCCTTCACTGATTTATTTTATTTTATTTTAGTTTTTTTCCTTCTGGTTTTGACTCAGTTCCACTTTTGAGTGTGTGCTCTGGACTGGCTGTCATGCTTTTTGGAATCTAAAATTCCTTGTGAAACCATAAGGTTTAGGTCAGCTTGAGTCAAGTGGCTGGAGTATGCAGCTTGTGGTTATCAGGGGCCAGATCCTGCAGCTCTCTCCTGTATTTCATAGTCGACGTGAAACTCTCTGCTTCACTTCGACTATGAAATACAGGAAACTTTTCTAGCATGCGAGCTGCATGTATGGCTTCAAACTAGGGAAATTTTATTTCCTCTATAATTATATTAAATGCCTTAATAAAGAAAAAGGTGTTAAATAGATCGTTCCTATTTATAACAGTAATATTTATGCTGTTACTCTGGTAAGTAGCTATTAAGGGTTGTCAAAGATGATTTGTAAAATAGGAAGCTAGAGCTTAGTTATGTAGATTTTTGTGGTTAGCAGGGCTCCCTGGTACATCCCCTTTCTGAAACAAGAGAATTTATGGAGCTCCTACACCAAAGTGAAGTACCTGGGTGTGAGGGAGAGCAGGAGGAAATACAGCCATCGTGAAGGGTCATTCGGATGGGTGTCTTGCTCTGCAGTTTCCTTTGAAATACGGTCCAAGGCACCCTGTGTTTGGACAGCACTGGCTGCCTGATGAGAACCTTATATGCAGTTTCAGGAGTCCCTTTTAATTTTAGCTCATGGAAGCAGCAGCTGAAAGATCCCTCTCATTTTTTCTTTCCTTAAATTGTTTTCCAGTTTCTCAGAATGACATTGAAGTAAGTCTGTGGTGCTTTACGGTACTCCCGTGTCAGTACGCAGTCCTACAGCGGAGTTGCCCTTACTGATGTGTAGGGTTATGATGAATATGGAAAGAAATTGCTGTCTCTTGGTGCTTGCTTGCTTGTCTGGTCAGGACCGATAGAGGGGAAGTAAACTGCTATCAACACAGGGTGCCAAGGGCTTGCAAGGAGTAACGGGGAGCCAGGAAACTACACCTGTTTGTATTCCATAGGTAGGCAGGTTCCTGTGACTTGGGTGATATTGAAATAATTTTACGTAGCCTTACAAATCTTTCCATTTCTTTTAACAAAGAAGGTCCTCTCTTACTTCTACTATAATGCATATGTTTTATAAATGCTTTTAGCTATTTTACAATTTTAGTACTTAATAAAAAAATACTTTGTAATCAAAATACATTACCTTTTGGTTTTCAAACATAATATTAAGCAATTATTTACCTTACACAAAAACCGTCAGGCAAACAAACTTATTTGAATTCTGTGTCTGTGTTCTTTTAAACTAGTTTTGTTATTTACTGTCTCATGTACTGATGGACCTACTCTGTACTAAACTTTCATTAAGTAACAACTTAAAATAAAGCTTCTGTATTCTTCTGTCCCTCTTGCTATTACATACAGCTTTCAAAGCCACTTTTGAAGAGTTTATATAAGGTTAAAATACCTTAGGAGAAAAATTGAAATTGTAAGTATGGTCTAAAGAGGAATGAATAAGACTGGCCTCCTCTTCCTGAAAAAACCTTACCCTCAAACTTTATATGTGTATTCAAAATCGCAACCATTATTTTAACAAAATAATATTGTGTTAGTTAACAGTGTGCTAGCAACAAAGTCTAGAAAATGGAACTGACTGCTTTGCTTTGCGTTTATCGGCATTGTTGTGCCTCTGTTTCCAGTTCCAGGAATTGTATTATTAATGAGGCGACATGACTTAGAGTAACCTTAAAGGCACATGGAACGGAGGGGAAAACCATTGCATTTGTGTATTTTTAATAACTCACGCTTCAGACAGATAAAGGTCTAGATGTACGTTGCTTTAAGGTACGGCCGTTCGTGGAAGCCCAGTTCCCTCTGAAGTGCTGGCAGCACGGATCCACGCGCGGTGCGGTTCAGTTGGCAGTATGGATTGAACAGCTGCTGGAGGAGCAGTATAGACAGGCGCGCAGGAATCAAATGCTTCCTTTGAGCGGGAAGCTGTAAAATAAAGCATCTTTAGAATGGGAGGGCTTTGAAAAGGGGAGGGCGCGTTCAGAATCTGCACAATGAACATAAGTAAAATCAACGCCTGGAAGCAGGTGAATGCCCCAGCTCCTTTCAGACTGCTTTCAGGATACTTAGGTGGATGTCGACCAGTAAAAAGATGAATTTTTTTCCTATGCCTTTCAAGGCCCAAGTACCTTAAGAGGCTGAAAAACTCACGGCTCCTGTGAGGGCTGAAAAGGGTCTTTTGCGAGCCCCTGTTTTTCTCCCCAGCTTTTATGGGAACTCAGGCATGTGATGATTAATCCTTGTGTTACATTGATTGAGCTGTTTGTACAAACCCGACTCTGTTAATATACAGCTCCATCTGTAGAGAATACGGAATATTCAGGCACTATAATGGAACAATCAAGAAAAGCAGCTCACATTCTTCCTCGGAGAGTACTACGAGAACACAGTAGAAGAGTAAGCAAATGAAAATGTTACCTAAATATCAAGTGACAATACTCCTTCAGTGCTTTTGTAAGACTTTGTTCAAAAATCCGTTCTCTCTGATATTCAGCAAGCTTATTTGTGTTTTGAAAATAAAATTTGGTTCGCTACGCTCATTTTTAACTTGTGTAAATATTTGCTTGTATTTTCATATTTAACTACATTGTATTTCTTTTTTCGACTGTCACAGATGTAAGCAGTTTTCTATCCCTTCCCCCCCCCAGCAATTTTTTGGCAGCTAATGAATGCAGTCCTTTGGATCTCATCTGATCTTTGGCAGGATATCTGGAATTGATGTCCTAGGATGTGTGTAGCTAGCTCAGTAATGATGGTACAGGAAAACTAAACACTCCAAGCTACAAAGCTCCTATTCAGAAACTTTATCTCTGATCCAGAGGCAAACTAAAAACTGCTGTAGTCTCGTGAATCACAAAATGAATATTCAGTAACGCGCACAGATAGCCAAGGGAATGAGAGGGTGATCCTCCAAGGAAAGCATAATACCAGCAAGTCAGAGTGCTCGGACTCCTTGTAAGGGGATTGTTATATATTCTGGAACAAGTTGTTTAATTGTTTCTCTATTGTCCTCAGAAAGAAGTGTGATGTTGTAATGCAAAGTATTGTCAGTATATGGCTTTATATCCATACTTAGTGTCGAGATCCCACCGTGAGGGACTGTAAAGTCAGTTTGCATTTCACCTGCTTAAAACTAATGCCTGGTTCTATGGGCGTAGTACAGCAATTCCATCTAGGATTTATCCGGGATGCTACCAGGTGCCAAGAGCTATCAAAGAGCGCCTGAGCTGATGCGAGGCAGGTGGAGGACTCTGTCACTCTCCTCATCTCTTTGGAATAATTCATTAAATACTTCTACCTGTGTCAGTCGCAGGTAAAACCTACGGTGGAATTACTTGTCTCTATTCTTGTTAATCCCTTGCCTGTCAGCTCTCGTCAGGCATTACATTCTGCCTGCCGTAGCAATTTTGAACATGCAAATTCTTTGGCTGATGAAGTGCTGCTAGTCTGTCTCATATAGGTGTATATTATGGATTTGGGTGTCATATATTAATCTTATAGTAATATTTCTCTTTGTAGTTTGGATACTTTCTAGCACAGTTTTTAACGGCAAATAATTGAAATGCTTTAAGTTTTTTTTTCGTGGAACTAGACATTTATATATTGGTTTCTACTGAAACATCAAACAGCCAAAATTCCAGTTTGAATGGATGAAAGTGTGCTCCAGTGCGGCTTGTCAGGTGTATAACGCTGTAGTACATTTTAGATGATGGTGACCGCATCGAGAGTAGCGGCCCTAACGCTTTACCGAAATCTAGCTCCCTGGAGGCTGGGCACCAGCAGCCATTTCAATGTTAAATCTTGGTGTAAAATAGCAAGTCAAAAAGATGAAGTGTTGTATATTGTATATCTCCATCTACCTGCTGAAAGAGGACACCGAGACTGTAGTTATGTCCTTAAATTTCAGCTAGGACACATCAACTTTTTAAGAAGCATCTTGTTCAAGATCCTGTTATACATTTAATTTACGCAATATTTAGGCCACTGCACTGGTTTAATTCTGACTTGGTATATTGTGCTGTCTTAGGAAAAAGACCAAGTCATTAGCTTAATTTTAATATGTCATATAAATAACAAAGGACTGATGAAACACTGTGCTGTGTATATCATATTTTTTTGTAAAGATCGATGATAATTCAGCAGTCCATGGATTTTAACGCAGTTAAAGTAACTTCTCCATCTTGAGCAGTGAAATGAAGGTGTTGTCCAGACTATTACCTTCACTCATGCTGAGCACCACTCTCCTTCCACATAGTTTTGTTAAACTCGAGGCAAAATCTGACTCAAAAGACAAAAACTAGAGATTGCTGAGGGACCTACATATTCTCCAGCATCTGGAATCTGTACTTCTAAACTGATTAGATGAGTACATTCCCTATCTGGAAATACTTCAAATATTTACAGTCAAAGGAGGTTTTATCCAGCACCATTTGTTTCAGATGTCTGGCTGTTAATGTTTCACCATTTTCTGCTGTATTTGGAAAACTATAGATCTTGACTAGGCACTAACATTTCGCTCCTCCATATGACTTGTGTCTGCATAGCTTATGTAGGGCTTGATATGTTTCACTCTACTTCCAGCCCAAAATATCCCTCCTGTAATTTCCATTGAATATGTGAATCTCTCAACAGCTGAAGCTTTAGCAACTATTCGTCTTGGGAGGTACGGGGTTTCATCTCCAGTGACAGCCAATATTGCACATACATGTATGAAGAAGAGCTTATTCCTGTCTCTGTGAGAATCATTGAAGTTTAATTGTCATCTAGATGTGTGGTTACTACACACATGTAAATACACATACGTGCTCATCTAGATGGTAGAGAGAACAATTCACTGTGAAGTAGTGTTTACCACAGAGCTTCAGAGGACTAGAGGTGGGGTTTGGTTTAGTAACACGTTTACTAAGAAGGTAGTGGTGGAGAAGAGCCAATAACCAGTGTCCTCACACCCTACCTGGACTCAGTCATAGCTTTAATAGTAGAAAAATTGGAGTATTGGAATATTGCATCACTAAGTTTAACTTGGAGAGGGGGACAGAGAAATGTAATATGAAGTGTGGTGGACAGAATAGGCAATGAATGGAATCCTTTGAGGAAATAATAGAGAAAAGTCATCTCCCTTTCCCCCAAAAGGCACATAAGCCCAAAACGTACCCCACCCTCAACAACCAAAACCAAATTATTTATCACTGAAGAAGGATGTCATATATTTCTAAGTGGAATAACGAATTCTGAAGCTGTCAGATTGTTCCAGTACTTTAAGTGCTGGAAGCTCAGAGTACTTGCCAGAAGTAGTTTCGTCCACATAATTAGGCTTTTAATATAAAATCAGATCTTTGTGGATTTCTTTCTTTCATAGGACTGCAACTGTGTGAGGAGAGTGTTTTGATAAGCATGAGTGAGCAGCAGCGTATGTTTTCAGTACTGTTAAGAGGCTGGAACCAGTGTCAAAGAGAACATATGTATCTCTTCCTCCAGCCACCTCTTTTGGCTGCTCTTTGGGCATTGATGCCAAATAAATGAATAAATCTTGTCAGTCCTTTCAGGCCATTCATTAACTTCATTTCTTTTTGTTAAATAATTTCTTATTACTCTAGGGTTACCAGTGTCTTTTTTGCATGAGTTTGATTTTCAGATTCATGCACTTGTACTTTGTACAGTATGTTAAGCAAAGCCCTTTTCCTTTTTAACTGTGTTCTCTCTCATACCGTGTGTGTATGCTTGCTTAAAAGTAGAATACTCAATTTTCGTTATTTTTTTATAGTATAAGATTCCTTACAATTCTGAGAGCTTCCAGTAACCAATACCTAGTTTGGACCTGCCTATGCTGCTTCTTGAAGAGTAAAACCTCTTTAGTTTCACTTTTCTAGTTCTAGCACTTAAATGCTACTTTAAGGGGTTATTGCTGCTTTTGTCTCTTTTTCCAGTGAGAGAAGAACATGGCTAATGGGGTTTGTTACGATGCTGTTCTATAGACTGATGTAATGACTGAGTTAAAGCTAGTGAAAAAAAGATTCAGGACGAGGGGACCACAGTAGCCTTTCTGCCAGCCCAGTGTGTTGAAAAGGCTTAGGAAAGAGTCGGCTGATCAGAACTAGCACAAGAGACGGGCAGCAGTGCGTAGCCTGGGATAGAGGAGGTAAAGGTAGCTCTGCAGTAGCCAGCACGAAGATGGACGAGGCTTCTCTAGGTCTGCAACCTCAACTTGCTGTTTGACCCTGTGTTTCTATGATGAGCATTAGAGATCTTAAGTATAATATTGGAATATTTATGGAGTAATTGAAGCACCAGCTGGAAAATGTCCCTCCTGCTCATATCTTCTCATAGTTTATCCATCTCATAGCAGTAATAGTAGGCTGGGGTTAAAATATAGATGTGGTTTGGAAACATTAAAATTACAAATTATGTAGTTTTATTACTTTTATTCATGCTTTTAATAAGAGCTGTTTGAAATTATAAAGCTCTACCTTTTCACACAATTGTGTGTCTGTCAGTATTCCAGAGGGAAGGCTGTCTCTGGGAGAAGGTATCAGAGTTTGAATACTGCTGAATGATTCATTTATAAGTTGCTTTATTTTGTTAGGAGTTTTTCTGTTGTACTTTGCTCTATAATGCCTGATTTTTCCATGCTGTAATAGGCTCATCTTCTTAAAACCTTTGAGCAGGTGTGATATGACTTTGATCTCATAGGCTGGATGGCATGGCAAATGAAGCATAGCGGACTTCCTTAAGTAGCCTTAAGGTTCATCTGAATATGGGGCATGTATATCCTTATTTATTCTGTGTTGTTACCAAAAAAACAGCCTTTTCTGGGTGCATACATGTGAACATAGCACAGAGAACAAAAACTTCAGGTTAAGGCAGTTGAGTTATCAGGGAATCTGGATTTTATTTTTTTTTTTCCTGGTGTGCTTGTAGGTATCTGGAGTACATGAGTGTGTGTGTGTGGAACACTAAGGCAACCACTTAAATTCTTTAGAGAGGTTGAGGAACAGTAAGCAATAAATGGGATTATTGACCCACTTTAATAAATGGCCTGTTGAAAGAAATCATTTATGTGCATATAGTATTTCTTCTATGCTACATAAAAATCTCTGATGTGGGCTTGACAGATTTGTTCAAAGAAAATGTTTATTGTACCCTGAACTATGTAACATGTCTTGATTATTGATGTTTCTTGTTTTTGCTGGCAGAGAATGATATTATTGCTATTTTCCTTCTTTCCATTTTCCCTCTTTCCATGAATCTCCAGCATCAACAGTAAAGAATTAGGAGTTCCACACCTTCATTGCAGTGCTTCCCACAGTACTATGTGTGTTATGTGTGTGTCTGTGTTATGAGCTACTGAATGTTGATATTCTTCTCTTTACTTCTAAGATTATATTTCCTTTTTTTATTCCACCTCTTTTTCAGAGGAAAGAAAAATATGCCTAAACTTGTGTCTTAAATGCAATTCAATGTAGTCTTTTAGTGTTATAATTTACACAGAGCTTAAATGGCTTAACAAACAACTTTCTTTGTGTCAGCTATATGGTGCTGAGGCAACATAACACACTTTTCTGCAGCAGTTACCTTAATTAATAGGTCTCTTGCATGTTTTCTGTGAGGTCCTCAATACCAGCTTTAAAAGAGCCTCCTGATTCTTTAACCATTCTGGTCAGAAGGGTGTTACTGAAGGAAAACAACTGCTTCAAATGAAAGACAGTCAAAATGTGTTTAAAAACCCTTTTAGAATATGCATTTCTACATTATTATAGAGCTGGAAATACAGGGGAAAAAGGAATCTCAGTATACAGTCTGTTGTAGGGGTCTAAGTTGAAGACAAACAAGATGGTTCATTGAAATTTTCTTGTATATTCCAAAGAAACAAATATATCTCTTGTCTGTGTCGTTGTCTGTTAAGAAAATGCTAGTGTGAGTAATATGTGATGCAATATGTTCCTATTTGTTTGTATCTGTATGACATTTTGTTAAACATAAAAGCAAATGGGAAAATAAGGTGCATCAGGGGGATGTTATGGCTGAGAGGGAAGTTTATCACTGAGCTGTCATTGACAGCTGAAAGAAGTCATAGACTCCAGTGTCACACGATAACACATTGCTAACAGCAACTTATTTAAGTATATCATTCTGAATTTAATCTATGTGCTACCTTCAAGGTTAGTAGCTAGAGGATACTTGGGATCAAAGAAGGCAGAGCATGAAAGAATCTATTAGAGTCTAAACCGAGTGCTTAGCTTAGATGTTGAAATGGGTTTATCATCTGAATCCAGATCAATGAATCTGTGTTTAGCACTGAGCCTGTTTTAGTGTTTTGGTCATCCAGAAAATGGTTCTGTTCTTGAGGACAGGGCGTCACATGTACCCTCATCATCAAGAAAATGATGCATGGAGTCAGCTGAGTTTTGTCTTCAAGTACGAGTGAATCCAAAGAACCCTTGTCTGTGGTAACTTGCTCTGTAAGGTTAGATCAGGTATTTCAAGGAGCAATTTCTAGCAAGTTGAGGCAGAGCTTTGGTTTTGAAAATTTAAGGGAAAGAACAAAAAGATTGGAAACTCCTCCATTGCAAAGGATGTTTAGCTTAATATTTTACTTTAAACATGGAGCCATTCTTTACTACCTTTATATTATTTTTGTTTTCTCCAGAGAAACTGGATAGTCCACAGACATAATATTGATTCCATTTCTTTCTCCTTCACTGGTTGCTGATTATAGGGTTAATTTAGGAACAAATACATTTTTGAATGTTGTGGGTCAATGAACAAGTTCCTATTGACACAAAAATTCAGTAGTGTTTTCCAGGGTCAGTTCAGCTTTGCATGTTCATATTAGTTGAATAAATTTCAGAGATCCATGAAGGAACACTTAAATATATATGGCTGCTGAATATGCCTGTATAAAGTCTCTTAGGGAATAATGACCTCAGATAAGTTTTAAATTAATCATCATGTTCATTACAAGTTCAAAATGTCTGCAAAGCAAACATTTAGATCTTCCCTCTGTACAGAGGAACAAGCTGTGTAGCGTGTAGCTACTAAAACCATAAGACATCTATTTCAGCAAGCAACTTAATAGAACTGATACTGCTGTGAGGGAAAAAAAAAAAGTTAGCCTGCCCATCATTGTCTTAGAGAAATATTTTTGTACTGCCTCATAAGAACCTTCCTGACAAAGAAAAACACGCCTAAAGATTCCGGGTATGGATTGAAAGGTGCTATGTGGTCAAAGAAGGTCTGTGAAGAGCGGATCCTTTAGAAGAGTCTTGTGAAGCTTCTGGAAAAGAACAAGCGGTGATGTGGAAGAACCAGAAAGTCTGTGTTTGTACGTTGAGTTGTGATCTGGAGTAAGAAGTAAAATTTCTATAATTGCATTAGTAGCTTGAAATGACTGGGATAACTGAACTAGTTGATTTTGGATTGAGTGTCAGTGGTGGTGTGTGGAGGGAATTCTCTGGAGGAGAGAGGAGAAGGTGCTAAGGGCAGATCTCAGTCACAGCGAGCAGGTAGTGCTGTCCTGTGACTTCCAATAACTGTAGCTTTCTTCAGTCTTGATCTTGAGATGATTTTTAGCTGCCTCTCCTGAAATAAGGATGTCTAAGTTGAAAGACTGGTGTGAAAAGCATGGAGTCACTCAGTTAACACACTTCCCTCTTGCCTAAAATACCATATCCTTAATAAGGGACTTGTTTCATATTACTGCCCAGCAAGATGGAATCCATGCTTCCAAATACATTTTTCGCCCTTTACAGCTTTTGATGCAGTGCCCAAAGTTTGATTTGTCGCTTCGGGATGATTCCATATCAAGTGCCATGAATCAAATTATTTTCTAACACAATGGGGTTAGCACCTCTCCTGCTGTGACGAATGGATTTGCGGAGGTACCAAAATAAATGTTCCACGGCAGCAAGGTTTATCCCGTATTTTGACTAAAATCTGCCCACTTATCCACTCTTGAGTTAGCTAGAGAGCAGTACAGGAAATTGTTTTCCTTTGAGGTAAATCCACATCAGTGTACATCACGGGCTCTTTGGAATTAATTGTTCCTGGGAGAGAAATTTCACTGAGTACGCGGGGCAGCTATCTACGGGAAAGTACCTGTGAACTGGTACTCCGTTCCAGTGTCCTTGGCAGTGTGAAGGAAAAGCAAACTACAAAACTGGAAAAGTTTGCTAGTCTTGATGTCTTCTTTTTTCAAGTCTGTGTGCATATCACTCCTTATGTGTGTTGTAATTCTTTCAAAGGGAAACAAATATATGTGGGGGGTTTAGGTCTTGCAGACTGATTTCATGTTTTGAGCAAGAGTGCAAGTTAACTTCTGGCAGCTTTGCTGATGTGAATATTCTGGCTCTCAGTGAAAGAAGACTTAACCTATCCATATTTTTTCTTTACATATTTAAAAATAAGAGAAAAAAGAACATTTTGACTTTCTGTAATGCCTTTCAGTTGAACACTTTCAAGCATGTCATAATATATGGATTATTGTATCTTTCAATCCATTATAATGCTACAGAACATTATAATCTCTATTTGTTGATGGAGTTATTGAGTCACACTGAAGTATTATGGAGAATTGAGATCACGATGGAGAAAACCTGAGACACGAATGGGGCATTTTAGGGACAGAGACATTCTGCATTTTGTGAATAAGGAGACACACACACACACAAACACACTGACATGCATAAGCAAATTTTAATTGTACATGTATTAGCTCCCAGAGTCTTTGGTAGTCTTTCCCCAAATCAAAAGTTTTGACATTCAAATGGTGGTTTTGTCCTCATAAAGTGTTAGAATAAAAACCCCTGGGCTATACTGGCAGTAAACTAGGGTTGCTTTCTAAGTGCTTGTTTGGCTGCAGCAAACACTAGCTTATTATTGACAGAACAGTTTTCTTCAGGTGAAGGTTCACCTTCATCTAGAAGTTTATAGGACATAGTTTTATATGGAAACTTTTCTCTTTTACAAATATAGTTGGGTATTTTACATGGGATATTTTCTAGACTATCAATTTTATACTTTTCTTTTGAATTGCGTGTTACTAATGCATTGTAATTTCTCCAAAATGCTGTGCAAAAAGAGACCTATTGCTCCGTGGTTTTGTGTAGAAAATACTAGCCTCTCACATCAGGTACTGTATTTCACATTCAATTTGAAATCCCTATGAGATATATTGAACTGCTGAAAACAATTTGGGTAGCTGGTGAAGCACAATATCAAGGCCCATAGATAGTATAAGAGATAGGGGATTTTTTTAGCTTTTTTTCTTAGATCTTTCAAAAATACGGTGTCAGAGCTAAGGTGCCTCCTATTTCACTGGATCAGAAATGTTTTAATTCTCTAAATTGCAAACTCTATAATGAAATTGCTGCACAGGAAAAGGTGATACTTACTCTTAATTAACTTCAGCTTTTTCATACACCGCGGATACCCGCATTATGAAGTCATTTAACATAAACTTCAGATTTTAGTCTACATGTCTGTCAACATCCATAACTAAATACCTGTATAGATGAGAAGAATAATTCTATTAATACTAACTGATTGGTTTCTGATATAAAGGTGTTTGCACCATTGGTGGACTAGCTCTCCTCAATGCGTATGATTGTACTCTGATGGGCCAAGGGAGGCTCAGAGACAAAAGTACTAAATTATTTCTGAACAATTATAGGATATGCAGTCTTCCCAGGTCTTCACAGCGAGAGGGGAAGGATATTGCTTTTGGTCCATAGCACAAACTGTTTTCTTAGATTTGAAATTGAATTATCCCATAGCTAGATATGTTTTGAAGTAACCCTTTGGAATTCTTTTGTGTCTAATGTTCTTTCAGTAATGTAAATTCTTTCAACTTTTATGCCAGGCTTTGTATTTAGTTAGTGATCTTTCTCCAAAGTATGTATTTAAAATGCTTAAACCACAGCTAATCTCAGTCTAATGTAACTTTAAACTTTTTTATTTCAGCATTTTAGAGATTCCTTCTTTTATCACATTCAATAATAAGAACACACGATCACACAGTCAGTGTTAGGGCATGAAGATTAGGTTCAGATAATGGAAGCAACAGGTGTCGAACGATATAGAGGAATTAAATATAATATCGTATCATTTATCGTAGAATTTCTGATACCAATGAATAAAATGTGGCAATGTAAGTGAAGCCTCGAAGATATCTAAGGCTGAACAAGGGTTAGCAGATGAGTTAAATGATTTTAAGTGTTGTGTTGACCAGGTAAATCTGCAAATTTAAAATAATAGCTAGTGTTAACACAAACCCCAAATTTTGATTTAATCAAAATAGAAATTAAAACATGACTTGATGGTGCAACAAATTTTGCAAGGCAAATCCTGTACCTATTCTTATTTCAATGTTGCTATTGTAAGTCGGAAAGAACAGCACATGTGCGTGCACACATTTGCTGAAAGAAATACAATAGAAATTTCAAAATGAATAAAAGTCTCTGAGAAAAATCATATTCGCTTCATCATGTAGCATTTATATTAGCACTGCTGCTTTACTGAAGACAAATTAAGGGGATGACTTATTAGAAAAAAATTACTTGCGCACACTGTAATTGCAATAGGTTAAGAACCCATAAGTGGTATCCCAAATAATGGAGAGGAAATGTCATCACTTAACCTCATGACCTCTTGTCCGTATTTGGAAATCTGCTGGAATTATCAATTCATTATCAATTCCAATCTTATTTTTTATGTTATTTTGTGTCAAGCTTTTTGGTAGACTCTTCTCAGAATTGCAGCAAAGTCTTTCTAAGATGTTTACGTTCTGTATAGAAACATGTAAGAACTATTTTATTATATCAACTTTGGCGTATGGCAGTTCACTCTTCTCCAAAGTCACGTGTACCATTTGCGATCCAGTTTGAGATGCGTGAGGAAAAAGTGCAATCTGAGGTGCTTGACGACTGGCATGTCTTCCCCGTACAGAGCCGAATTTCACATTGAAGTATTGTAACTGTTCTGTAATTGTTCAATATAAATACACGTGAAATCTCCATCTTTTCTGATTTCAGATGTGGTTGACTATTTCCAAAGGCATATATTTAGTAAGAAGCTTGGAATTAAAATCTAGAAATCCTTATTCTTACTTTTGTGCCTTAATCACAAAACCAAGTCTAGGCTTTTGGGGGTTGATTTTATTCATAGTAAAATCATGCTAATATTAATTTAACAAGCGAGGCTCCAGATCCTACAGTTCAGTGCATAGACCAGTCACATTATGTTTTGCTCTCCGTGTTCCATGGAGGTGTTTTCTGGAGTATTTTAACAATGGTACCACTTTCAAAATATTAATTCTACCTGCTGCAGCAGCCTTAACAGCAACTGCTGGATTGTGAACTCCTATAAAAGCAGTAGAATATAGCAATATTAATGAGGTCTTTAAAATGATGGCAGTGATTAGAGTGATAATGAACAAATGTCTTCTATGTTCATTAGTTGCAGAAGAGTATATTTTTATTACGGAACTGATTTCTGTAGGAGCAGCTCATAGTGTGATTGAAGTCTGAAGGATCATTTGTATTAAATACAACAAAATTACATATAAACCAGGTATATGAATAACCATTCAAGGTTTTATAGCTTTTTGACTTTCAGTCAAAACTGTATTGTTACTGGTAAATGATTGTGATGGACTTTTTGTGTTGTAGCACTCTTAGCAATGTGGCATTGTGGTTTTGTGCTTGTTGAGTGAGAATATGAGTATGTTTCAATTGAGGAAATAAAACCAACACTGATGCTCTTGCAGTAAATGAAATAGGAACATATTAATGATGAAAAGAAAATCAAAGGCAGTGCTTATGTGAGCTGACTTCTGTGGGACTGAAAGCATAACTAGTTTAAAAAATTGGTGTGTAAAAAATCCATACTCTGAATAGGAGCACAAAGTCAGACTTGGTGAAAAATGTCAGTTTTACTCCCTGTTTGACAAGTAAAACATAGTACTTTTGGAAAAGACTTTTCTGTATTTGTGACCACTATTTTCATTTCCATTTCATTTTTCTGCTTCTAACAAGAGACTATACACACCCGTATTCTTATTCATTGAATCTGCAAAGTAGATGGAGAGTTCTTACCTTACCAGAAAAGATTTAAAAAACCAAACCCAAAACGCCCTCAACTTTAATTGCTTTGATCTCATTATTATCACTTAAGGAAGACTCTGCTAAGGGCTACACGCAGACCGTTTATTTTGCAGCTGCCTTTTGAAATCAAGTCAGTACAATGCTCATACAGCATAAGGACTGCTTATCATTTGAAACGCTCGTGCTTTGCTGCTGCTGCACGGAAGGAGACTGCTCCCCACCGGGGAACACGTCCCTGCATTACCCATGCAAGTGAGGACCTGAAGCCCGAAGGTGCAGAATGATAATCAAGTAAGAAGGGCTTTAACATTGCGGTACGTGCGGGGAGGGACCCTGCGGAGCAGTCGGTGTGAACTGAGACTTCCTAGACATGCTGGAATCCTCTGGAAAGAGCTGAAGTGGCAAATCAGCCAATTTCTCTCATTTCTAGCTAAGATAAATTTGTCTGGATGACTTGTAACTCTGTCTGCTTATGAATGAGAGCTTTTGAGTTAAATGTATCACTCCTGATAAGAAAAAGAAGATTAGGAGACAATGACATCTGCTGGCTTTGGAAAGAGAAGACATCAAACCAGCATATCCTGACTAGGCAAGGACTTGGCTTTTTAGCAGTCCTTCATTTTGACTTTTCCATGAAGCTGTGAACTTCTAAAACAATGTGAAAAAGGGTACGTGGGCAGACTCCTGCCGTCAGGAATACCGGCACCTCGGGAAGAAGAGCAGCTGCTGGCTTCTGCTGGATCCCAACTCTGCCCGTGCAGGGACGTTTCAGAGAGAAGGAGGGTCCTGACCAGCAGCTCAATGGCAGGACCTGCTGCTTCTGTGTGGGCACCCTCGTAAAATGTCCTGAGACACACTTCTGGTGCACTTATTTCTTCATTTGGATAAGAACGGTCACAGCTAGCTATCATTCAAGGGAGATATTGTCCTAGAAAGCCAGCATATAAAAAAAAAAAAATTACAGATTTTTTTGTTTTATTCCTTCTTTGAGGTGAGGGGATAGATTGCCTTTCAGTCGTTTCTGTTGGAACTTTTAATTAGCACTGTGCTGCTTAAAGTATATAGCATCTTCCATCTGGCGATGTCAGAAATCTTTAAAAAATAAATGAATATATTGTACCTATGCTTTTTTCCAAAGTTAGGAACTTTTTATCCAACCTTTCCAGTCTCATTTGTTTGGGGATCAGAAGACTGGATTGAAAATCATAACATTTGCATTGAATATTTTAGGAAGATTTTTCTGCATTTGCTTTACAGCTTTGATTAAGATTCATATACTAAATCCTTCTGCAATCTCTTAAATCTCTGAGCGTCATGTAATCACAACTCGCTAGAAGCAGAGATCTAAGGAAAATATTAAATAGGAGGTGTTTTGAATTAAAAATTGAGATTTTTTTTAGCATTTGGAAGCCTTCATAGCACAGTAGGCACCTGGAGGAAATGGAGGCACTGTTTGTTTCAAAGATTTCTTCAGGGGCCCAAAAGCCAAATGAAAATACCAAAGAGAAAGCCGAGGCTTCCAGCTGGTCTGTGACTGCAGTGGATCTTAATGCTTCTCTTGAATAGGGAGTGTGAGAGAGAGATGTTAAAAACAGTTTGGCTGCAGTAAAATAATGTCCAAATGTCTGTGTGGCTTTTGATTTGATCACTCAGACTCAGTACAAAGGGAAAAGTTTATTATGATACAGGCAGGAGACTCAAAGTACTTATTATTTAGTCTGTGTTGTCCATTTTCTGTTCGTCTTTATTATAGCCTGCTTCTTGTCTTCTACCACTTACCCTCAAGCTCCAGAGTTTGACTTACTAGCTGATAACTGCTAAAAGTCAGCCTGCTGGTTTTCTGTTTGCTTTTTTTGTTCTTTTTTTCTAGCCAGACTTCAAATGTTTTTGTCAACCTGCTTTTCCCGTACTGAACGGTGTGCTAAAAGGAAAAATGCATCTGTTTTTGACAGGATGTAATAGCGTAGATTTGAAGTCAAATGGATATATTAGGATTGCGATTTCACTTCACCAGCGCTTGCACTATGTCATCGTGGTGGTTTTGTACGTGAAATATAATTTACTTATTTCAGAGTGGGGGAGTGTAAAAGTATTTCTGTGATTCTCTGTCGGTCAGCTGCACCGACCACCTTTCTCTGCAGTAGGTTTAGCTGTTGGTTTTGTTCTTTCTGGGGTTTCTGTTGTTGCTCTTGTTTGTTTTTTTGCTTTAAACCAAGCCCGGTCATCTCATTGGCACGCTGTACCTGGGTTTGTACAAGAAACGTGCTGAAGTATCACAAAAGGGAGTTAAAAAAAAAAAAAAAAGTAAGTTTTCCAGGCCCAAATAGTTTCAAAGCTCCTCCATATACAAGAAAAAAATTCTTAGCATTCGTAGCACGCCTCATAGAAATGCATTATATATTGTTACCACGTCAGCTTGTAATATTGGTACATGGCTTCAGTGCCTTGCTTGTATTTGTAATTACATTTAAATAATTTAACTCCATTATAGTACAATGTCTAGTGGAAATGCATGATTCTTAGGAAGACATTTCCTTTCAGATTGATCTAATGACTTCAGAAAATGCTGCTGTTATTAAACCTTGTTAAGTATTGATATGCACAAGTAAAACTGTTACAAATGCAATGGCAGACATTAATAAATATGCTAATTTTTGAGAATATTTTTGCAATGAGCTATTTGATAACTCATTATTTGATTTGGGTTCTGTGTCAGATAGACTTAATAGCCTGTCTAGTTGTATTTTGCAGATCATGGGTAGCTTTTATCAAAATCAGGCTAAAAGGGTTCCAACTGATGAGTGATTGAAGTTGTCCAGTGAAATACAGTAATTATTCTAGAATAATGCAATACACAGCTAAATTCCTGGATGGCAACACGATTTCTTGGACTGCAATAGGACTGGGTTCACCTGAAACTGGAAAAGAAAGTAGAGTACACACAGTAGATCTTTTTGTATATGTTTACTGATAGATTTATGTTGGATGTATAAAGGGTAATGTAGCTTCGTAAGTGCTGAAATTCATCTCGTCTTTTGCTTTGAAGTTGTGCAAACACTTTAAAGTTGTTTTTCAGTGTTCTGTTGTGTTTGTTTTTGTTTGTTTTTGTTTTGGTTTTTTTCATCATGGAAAACAGTTTACCACAAGTTTTGAGTATAAAACACTACATCTCTGTTGCAGAATGTGACACCAGAGAAGCTTCTAACATCATAAAAATGTTCATTGGTGGCAAAGTGTGCTACCTCCTTTTTTTTCACAGCAAACGAGCCTGTTTGCAAGCTCAAAGTAGGAACTAAATAGTAAATACTAGGACAAACACATTGTTTTTCCTCCGTAACACCAGTGAGTCCTTCAGCAGCAACACCGTGGAACAATATATGGAGAGCTACAGTAATTTATCAAAGACGCTCAGTAAATCTGTTGCACCGTCTCGTCCTTGGGTTGTTGGTTCACTGCCGTCAGGCCACGAAACGGGAACAAGACTTTGGCTGTCTCTGTCCCTGGGTGTATCTCTGAGGTTGAACTGCTTTCCCTTTTCCCAACCTGTGTAGTCATTTCCATCAAATTTTCCTGCCTTCTCCCAATCCTTTATCTTTCTTTAACCCTTCATTCCCTTTTCCTGATCTTTCAGGGCTTTTTGAATGCCTTCCATTCTTTTTGTTCATTTTCCGTCAAGGGCTTCTCGTGGTGGATCCAAAGGTTTCTCTCAGGTTTGCAATGCTCAATGCATACCATGTGCTCTGGCACCACAGCAGCAGCTTTCCATAACCCCCCAGACCTCCCACCAGCAGCGACAGGCTCAGATTTGTGTAACTGGGGGGAGAAGAAAAAAAAAAAAGGCATCTGGATCAGGTTTTCCGGTCCATTTCCCATAAAATAAATTTCCTCCTTCTTAAAAGGTTTCTATGGAACTGGGAGAAAAATCAGACCTATATGAAGCTCAGTGGAAAAGATCTGAATGAAACATCAGGATTCTGTTTTATTTTCCAAATGTGCTTTTCCTATTTTTTTTCTGGTTTTGCCAGTAGTGGTGAAATTAATGGATCAATGTAAGTTTTTCTACATGCTAATAGGCATGGCTGAAAATCCTTGGGTTTTTTTTACGCATACGCCTTTATTTCTGTATGAACTACCTTGAAGTTTGGTTGTTTTTAAACCGAATGGCAACTGTCTAAATTACTGACTTTGTATTTTCCTACTGAATTAAATGCTTTGATCTGCTCTAATACAATCAATAACAGAAATACACTCTGATTTGGAGCAAAAAAGATGATTAAGTGTTTTTGCAAAAGGAGGACAAATAGCTATCTCTCCCTGTTGTCAAACACATTTCTTTTTGTTTGATTGAAAGTACAGATATTTTCATTGTACCTCAGCTGTGCTCCTTAATGAAATGGACCTATCATTACAGCTCAAAACTATATATAAATTACATATTGTTATAGTTGCTATGGCAAATAATTACCGTTATTTAATGGTAACTTATGAAACCATTGAGTAGCAAGGTGAATGTAGTTGCTAAAATGCAAAATGTTATTTCTCTGAGGAATGTATTTAATACCAGATTTAGATTATTTTTTCTTAATTGTCTGCTTCGTAGCTATTTGGATTGGTGTGTCTCTGAAACATTAACCGATATACAAGAAGGCAGCTTGATTTTGGACACAGAATATAACTGTATGTACTCTGCAGTCCTGTTTCTTGTACTTCTTGTTTTAAAGATGTTCCACATTCCTACTCCAACCTTCTCTCTTTCCCGTCTGTTGTTAAGAAACTGTGCCATTACCTTCTCATAAATTAGTCCTCAACTGTTTCAGACTTCAGGCTTGTCTAACTGCGACTCACCTCGGTAGGGTATTACCTTTTAATATCAAAAGGATTTGGATATTTGTCATAAATGACATTCTGAATTACAGCCAAGAAGATATTACTGATGTAAGTGCTTGATGCTGGCCTCTTCAAAAAGGTGGATTTTCTGTCATGCATGACTCTTTGGGGATTGTTCATGGAAGTCAGCAAACACGCCTCTTTGCAGAAATTTTCTAGCTAAAAGGGAATCACTGTAGTTTACTCAGGAGAGGAACAGAGGCAACCACATAGGTAAGTGTGAGTAGAAACACTGCAAGCTCAATATATTCCAGAGGAAAGACGGAAATAAATCTTATGTGTATATTACACTGTCAAACCCAGTAGTAATTTTAAGATTAATTTGCCTCCCCACTATTGATATGTGTCACAGCTCTCCTGAGTTGAGTCAAACCCTGTTTATTGTTTGCCTTTTCTCTACCCCCATCAAAATTTGATAGGTGTCTAATACATAGAGAAGTCTGAAGCTGAGCGTTATTTAAATAACAGATTGATCCAGGCCTTCATATACAAGTAAATGGTACTGGGAATAATTGCAGATTTCACACAGCTCTAACAAATGTATGGCAATTGAAATAAAAATTCAGCATTTATTTGTGAGCGTGTCATGCGGCGTTGTTCCTTGACGATATGCTTATTTACAGGATCTCGCTGTGGTAAAGCTTGGTCACCGTTGGTTTTCTCAGGTACTGTTTGGTACATGACTCAATACCCTTGTAACAGGCTGCTGTTACCAGTGGGTAAACTCCTTCCAGCCAATAAAGGTGATCCAACTTTGCAATAGAGACTACACAAACACCAGCTACCTTGAAATCCATGCTGTCATTGTCCATGTTCCAGCTTTTCCAGGCTGACTTCTGTTTTCAAGGAGCTGGGCAGGAATGACATATGTAGTTTTTCTCTTACAAAAGTGGTTCTGGCTTGTTTCTCATTAGTGCACTTTGTTCATATCTCAAAGATCAGAAGGGAAGAAGAATGAAAACTATATTAAAAATGTGGCATTTAACACAACATAATCTCATTGATTAAATAGCTTAGATTTGGCAAGGATTAGATATTTACAGCATGTAAATAAAATTATTAATTACATAAGATATTGTTTACTAAGATTCTTAATCCTCCTGCTTGGGGGTGTAAACTAATTAGTAGGCAGTGCTGAAAAATTGCATCATTTTATGATACGAGTTCACGGAAAAACTGTGGATGAACAAGATGAAAGCTGCCACAGTATTAAGAGACCCGCAGACATCACTGGCTCTCCATGGGAGGTTGTACGTGCAGAATGCTGGGAGAAATAATCCTCATCAACTGGAGAGCTGAAGTGGGGATAGCAGCAGCCCTTCAAGGGGAAGGAAAACTTGAAACATCTAAGTCAACTTTCTTCAAAAGCACTGTTAGAATTGGTGAAAATTAGATGTATATGGGAATGTGGGCTGACTCCCAGGCAGAAGCCTGTGCTTCTTTCTGACCCCTCCCCTTGCTTGTCCGTAGCCTGAAGGATCCGCTGGCAGTTTCAGGAGAAGTCCAGGCTCATGACTCCAGTGCACTTATCTTCTCTGTCCTGTTCATAGAAACTTGTAGTGGAGAGAAGCTCTGCTCTTTCTCTGGGCCGTGCTGGGAGCCCGCCGGAGAGCCTCTGTAGTTATCTGTGTCCCAGAGCTTCGTCAGGAGCTCAGGAATGCATTGGGAGCATAGGGAAAGATATGCCAGTGTTAAACTAATTAAAAATGTTATCTTCGTAATTTCGGTTTTGTGGTTGAATTCACAACGCTGGCAGGCTTCTGTGTATTTGTGTATGTATTTGTGGAGGTGTATGTGTGTGCATTCAAAGTGAGCGTGTGTACATGTGTTAATCCTAAAGAGAAAAACAGACGTTGCGGGAACAGAAAACTACAAAGTTATTTGTTTCTGTAGACGGAATAATATTGTGGTTAAAAGTAATAAAAACAGTGGGAATCGGCTTCTCATTTCTTTACAGTCAAGGTCAGTGCAAAGAAGGAGCTGTGAAGTTCCGGGTAGGTCACGTCAAGTATCTTCTTAAAACGAGAATGTGAAACCTTTGGAGAACCAAAACATTTTTCTGCTCACATGTAAATGAAGTGACGTGAATACTATTCCTCTGCTTCTGGTTTTCTGTTCCTGTAATACCAGGACATCATAGTTCATGAAGGTTAATGACTGCTTCTGCTTTCTGGCTACAGAACTGGTTGGGATCAATGCTCCAAACAGAAGCAGGTCTCAGGATTTTGCACCAGGTCAAGACTCTGGGTGTGACAGTGAGAGAATAATCTCGTTCCTACCTTTGTGAAGCATTCTGAGACATCAAACGGTATGGTGGTGTAGTGTGCAGTACAATGATCTCTTATTTAGTTTGTGGATGACCTCACACCTAACTAGTAGTTGTGAGGAGTATGCAGGTTGCAAGTACGCTGTGAAGTAGCATAAAATTAGCGTATCTTTCTATGATGTAATATGGTAAATGAGAGTAGATAGGCTTTGAAGAGATTGTAGGAGTGATATTGAAACAAGTAGAAAGATGACAGGCTGCATCTCCATTTTACAGCACTATTCTTCTAGCTCATTTTCTTTCTAGGCTCACTAATTCTTTTTCTGAAGAATTAGATCATTAAAAATTATACTAAGTCAATATTTTTTTCTAATTCTTTGTGTTGAAGTCGTGGATTGATGATGTTCTCTCTCATGTCTGAAACTTGCTCACCATTATTTTAATTTATTTTTCTAATTGTCTTGTTGTTTTGTTAAATAATTGATATAATAAGGCTTTGTAAGGCTTTCCAAATAAATAAGCAGCATAGAATGGCATATTTGATATATGATTTTTGAAAGTTCCTGACCCAGGCTTTCAACAAATCTTAATTTTGTAAGTAGGCAGTGGATGAACACAGCCTTGAATTCAGAACTGCGCATTCATCTCTCTGTGTAATTTGCTGTTAATTGGGATCGCCTGCTTTTGTCAATAGGCTGTTAGACCTCCAACTCGTGAAATGTTGGCTTGGATTCTGTTGCTCTTCTCTTTTTCTGCCACTGGTTCTGAGTGAGCCTTTCCTTTGGCAAATTGCTCATAGCCAGCCAGTGACTTTTTATTTTGGTAAGAGTTTCTTGGCTGGCTGAAATTTTTTGGCATGGTTGAGACCAATGCAAGAAGTAGTGGAAAAAGAAAGTGGAAGAAAACTATTGCAATTTACTCTGATTCATGAACCCTCAAGCATAGGATGCAGTTAAACCCCATCACATCTGCAGTCAGCAAATAAAATCCTATTGAGAAATTAAAAGTGTTGAGTGATTCCAAACTTGATATTCCCATGGAACTATAAACTGATGCTTCTCCAGTCTCCAGAAGAAGATGCCAAGATGAGAAATTAGTGAAATTATGTTAATTTAAGTTAGCACTTAAATGCCTACTTAATTTTGGTTAACTGGGTACTCTAATTTCAGCTACTTAATGTGCTTAAGTCTTTCATAAGTGCTTTATTTAAATGTGGATGATGCTTTTGCCGTATAGCATTGCATAGTGGTCAAGTGGAATATGGAATGTAACCTGTACAATTGCAGCAGGTTTTACAGTCTGTACTTCTTCCCGAAGGGAACTGGAGGGAAACAGAGCTATTTCCTTCATGTGTTACCGGAATGAATTAGCTTATGTTTGCTAATTAGTACAATAATCTTCTAGTAATTCATTTTTTTTCTGCATGGCTTTTCATTCTTCAAGTGTTTTTTATTGGTACAACATCTTTGTAATTTTGTGTTTTTCCAAGTGTAATGAAGACTTCAAATGCAAAGTGGGGGGGAACCACGATTAACATCTAAAAGAGGAATTAAAAACAGTGTTGCAGTAATGCTGAATACATTCCTCCCAGGACAGGGGAGACATCTCACTCCAATATGCATAGACAAGTCAAGATAAAAAGGATTTTATATTCCTCAGGACTTTCATAGTGCTTTGTATTTGCAGAAGGCTGAGCTAATGTTACTTAACGGTTGCCCGTGGACCGCTGCCTGCCTGTGTCCCCTTTGATTTATCCCATACACTGGAGTTCAGTAAAGGTAGCACAGCAGTCGGAAAGAAGTGTTATAAAGTGTGACAAACCCAGTTTCCTCTGAAGAGTTCAGCTGCCATGATGCATATTTTACATCTTTCTCTGATGTAATGAGAGGTGTGAGGTCTTTTCTGATGTTACATTTTGGAGCTGGCTCTACAGATTTAGACTTGCCTGGAGCCAGATGATGTCCATCAATGAGAAATGTTTTATTTTGGGTGAAGGGGCAACAAATCTTTTGCAACTTGAAAGAAGGGGTGGGTTTCCTGATACACTCCACCCTCTTTCAGGAATTTAGAAAGGACTTAATGAATACTCAGCTAATTTTGCAACATGCTGTGTAGGTTGATAAGGATTCTGACTTAACCAAATGTTGTAATGAAGTCGATCAAAAGTTCCAGGAAATACTTCAGGAATTCAGAATAAAATAGAAAATGATCTGAACCTGTCTGCAGAGGTAAAATCAAATTCAATAAAAGCATGCCTTAGCTACACTGAGAAATACTTTGGAAAGGAAATGATGATATAAAATGAAAAAGTTTTAAAGGATGAAACAGAAATGATTCAGGGGTAAAAAAAAAAAAAAAAAAGGAAAAAACCCAAATCTTTCCATTTAGTGAGGCAATTTAGTGTAAAAAGAAAAAAATCATTTGAATTTTCTTTTTTTCCACTTAATCCTGCTGTATATTAAAGCAAGAGTCTAAGCTTCAGGACAGACTATATCTTTTGCTACAAATCTCTTCTGATTCCAATGTCAGCAAGTTCTTTGCCAACCTTTGGTCTATTATTTCATTCAGCAAAGTCCCTCATTAATTTAAAAAAAGAAAGAAAAACCTATCCATGGACCTCTGCCCACAAAAAGAATGTTTAGATTTCAGAGTTAAGCAGAGAGAAGCTATGAAATGCCCGATTTTGAGTAAATTAGCCAAGAAAGTGATATTCTTGTCTGTCTTGGGTATATCTAGCCTGGCCTGTGTGTTGAAGCATACACACGTTCTTTCTTTCTGTAAAGCTGTTATAGGCTGAGGGACAAATGTACATAAGCTATAGAATGTAGATGTAAAAACACCAATATGAGACTGCCTTTTGGGGATTAATTTTTTTCCTTTGAAGAGGTAAATAAATACAGTTTTTTCAATGATCCCACAAGGAAATCATTTGGGGAGAAGAAACGAAGCAAAATATTATTCCTTCTCACAATGGGACATAACTAGCTGAAATTTCTGCGGTGGTGAAATTTGATTGTAATAACAGAGAAAGACTGCTTTGAAAATCTCCTGTGATGTAAGGTTATGGGGATCTGGCAATGCTAAACTATGTACCTGGAAGACATTTACGTACATAAAGCCTGAAGAGAAATTATTATAATCAATTGTATTGTTTTTCCTCACATTTCAGAATAGGATGCAACATCCATAATACAGCAAAAATCAAGTGAGGAAAAAGGGATGTCATGTTAATTCATCTAACTAAATTCTAATTTTCAGGCCCTTTGTTTGGCTGGGGAATAGCATTGGCAGGATAGTGCCTGCTGGCAGAGAAGTTCATTTCTTTCCCAGAAGAAAAGAAATCAAAACAGCTTTGCGCTGATCAGCTGGCACAGACTGCTGGATCAATGGTTGGCAATTTGCAGGGCTGTGCTGTAGATAAGGCTGTCACATTTTGGCAGTCTCATCACTACCAGTCAGCCACATAATAGCTGATAGGTCCCTTTCAGATAGAGACGAGTAGAAGATAGAAAACTGAAGAGAAAGGGGAGTGAAAGGGCGATAGAGGAGGAAGGGAAGATGACAAATCAGTATTTTTCACTTTGCAGTTGCGCTCCTTTGGTCTCCGGTTCATTTAAATATATGTTAATATTGCTGTTAATTCTTGCAGCTTTCAACTGATATGGTGGTCGTCAGGGTAATTCTTGGGTTTTGTGCTTTATCCTTCTGAAAATGAGCAGATGTTTGCTGAAAAATAGTGCCCTCCCCAAACCCCCAAAAGCACAGGTTCAAGATAGACACTACCTGCTTGAGAAGTCAAAAATCTCTCTGTTCTACATACTGAGATTATTGTCTCTCACTTTCTTTAGTATAAATATGACACAGAGTGTGCTAATCTTGAAAAAGAAAGTGGACTTGTCCCAGATCCCCTTCTGGTCCATTATTTATTGCAGCTTAGCTCTAGATGGTCTTGGGGTTTCTTTCTGCAAAGATTGTGTCCTGGGGAAGGCAAGCTGGTAAAGAAGTGGAAAGAAGAGGAAAAAAAAGGCACTTAAGCAGCAGCTGAATTATTTTCAGATGTTTCTGGCTTTAGGAAAATTCTGAAAAATAGCAGCATCCTCTAAATTCTGCTGTTTTCTGTTTTTCTAGTGGTTCACTGCAGGTCGTAAGGAAATCTGTTAGTGACTGGATGACAGTGCAATGAAAAGAGATATGGGAATCACGACATTAATACTGTGATAAAGCTGCTAAATATGCTTAGGGAGATTTAGACATTTTCAGAAGCCTGAGAAAACATAGAGTAAAGGATTCATTAGTAAAAAGTGCCCTGGCTATTCTTAATCATCTTGAATCTTGAGCTTATATTAGGTATTCCTGACTATAGGGAATGTTCGCTAATTCAGTGTCTACTGTTGTACAGCCTTCCCAAATTAGTTTTATCCAGTGTAGGGAATAAGTAAAGAGATTACTTTTCCTTTTTTCTGGGGGGGGGAAAAAAAAAAAAAAAAAAAACCACCAAAAAAAAAGACCAAAAAAAAAAAAAAACCACCAACCCCAACCCCAAAATTCCAGATTTTATCCATAAAGAGAAAAAATGCTTGTTTTATTTGTCCAGGCAATTTGAAAGTTTTTTGGGTTTGTTTTTTTTTTTTCCCCCTGCAGAACCAATTTTCAAATGATTTTATCAAAGCAATTTAGTACCTCTCATTTTGGAACTCTCTATACAAATTATTTTTGCTGTTTAGTCCTTCACTCTCTGCCTTGCGCATAGAGGAAAACAACTCTTTTTGATCTGTTGCAGAGAAGCTGATGAAGCTGCATGTATCTGCAGTTAGGTAGAAGAACTCTCCCTAAAGTCCAAAAGGATTTGGGATGTAGTCAGCCAAGACTTTCAGACTATTTTCCAACTTGATTTAGTCAATTCTTATGGCGCATTGCACCACTTTGTTGTGACTTGATGTCAGAAATACTAAAAAAATAAATGGCGGGGACACACACACCTTTCCTTATTGGCATTCTGGGGAATTAAAGACCAGGAACGAGACTGCTACAGTGGCAGCTGACATGGATTGTTTATTTAATTCTTCCAATTTGTTCACCTTAATGAAACACCAAAAGATTTGAGTGAGCGGTAATTAACAAGAGAGAGCCTGTCTAATGAAACCAGTACAGGATGATATTTGTTTCAAGGATCAATAAAAGACTGTGAGTGAGGATCATACCAGCATCATTCAGGAAAACAAATCACCTTGTGCCAATCAATTGTCATGCTGCACATGCATGCTTCTGTGTGAAGCATTTTAAATATTGCATCAGTAGAAAGACAGGAAGGGAAAAGCTTGGGAAATGTGGAGGTATCTAGTACTTAATTTGTTGGTCTGTCAGGTACTATAATTATAGTTGTAGCATTCTTCTTCTGTGCCTTCAATAGTCATTACTAAGCAATTCTAGTGACATAATCTAATTAAAGTATGCTTCTCTTAGAGCGCACTGAGTCTGTTGCGTAGGGTTTCTTTGTATTCTATCACCGCTTGCATGTTTTCAGGAAAGCAACATAGACTGCATTCCCAGAAAGGAAGAAAGGAAGAAAGCAAGCAAACAGAGCAGCTGATAAAAAAGCTACTTCTCTGACAATCCTTTTCACCCTCCAGAGACAGCAGTTGGATTCCCTGTTGCCGCTACTTGACTTAGCAATTAATAATGCAGCAATTAGCAGTGAGTTTCCAGATCTCAGCGCACAAGGCGTGATTTTCTTTATACGATGAAGTTACTACTGACAATAACAGAGTAAAAAGGAAACAATGGTGGAAAAGTTGTATCTCAAAATACAGAATCAATTCATTTATGGGAAGAATGAGGTTAGTGCTAAAGAAGGGTAAAGACGTGCTGCATGAGATTATTGAAAGCAATATTGAAGCTAATGTGAAATTGTTTTGCTTCTACAAACATAGATTTGAAATTACATACCTGAAAGAACAAAATTCAGTAAGTTTTTACCAAAGATGCAGATTATAGATAAATGTTTAGGAACTGCATTATGCTGCTGCCTTTAATTTAGAATGGGATTGATGAAGAGAAAATAAAGAAGGCTTCCTTTGAACAATGGCTGAAGGTAATTCAGAGAGCTATAATAAGGTTAGAGGTGATTTATTAAAAAAAAAAAAAAGCTATAGACATAGTTCTTTGAAAACCAAATATTACACTTAAGCTCAGTCTTTGGGTTGAACAAAAGAACAGTCCCAGAGCCAAGGCACTGCTGGAATTGAACTAACCAACCTAATGTAGATACGTAGACTTGAGGTGCAGAGAATAGTGTGGAGGATGCAGGAAAATTATCAACGAGATCCATTCAGGTGGCTGGAGGAGGTTCAGAAGCTTTACTTTTTGCTCCTTGTAGGGGCAAAGATGAATGACAATTTTATTGGAGCTGTTGGTACATTTCCAGGAATTTTGTTCTAGAGCATTTTTTTCTTTTTTATTCTTGTCTGTAAAAGAATTAGGAAATTAATGTCACAACTCTGTCCGATGTATACTTTCTTAAGTATTCAGACAAACTCATTTGGACAATGGGAATGCATTTTTAACGCAAATTCAGAAATTTGAACTCTCATGTAAATCTCATGGGCCTTGTGGAGTCCAAGGATTGTATTCAGCAATTGCACTTGTAACTGGCAGCCAGAGCTGAGCTGTAGTTCTGAAACTTCTCAAAAACCTTATGAAGTGGCAAATAGCTCTGACTGGCTTTATTCCTGGGATGGCATAGACTCCCAATTGAGCAAGTGCCTTTAGAAAGTGGAATTTGTGTGGAATATTCAACCACCAGCAGCCACAAACAGGAGGGAGTGCAGCAGGGAGACAGCAATTACGCTTTTTGTCAGAGTATTAATGATAAGATGATACACAAGTGGCACAAGGTGGCAAGAATTATAGGCTAGAAACTGCAACAGATGAGAGGAAATTGTCTTTAGCTGTTACAAATAATAGTTTTATGTATCAGGATATTGCCCAGTGAATTATTGGAAGATGCATGGGATAGCATGAGCAAGTGAAGACTGCTTCAGTGACTACTTTAGAAATATTATTTGTTATTATTTCATCCTTGTGTATGTGTATTGATGGTGTGTGTCTAAAAATATGTATATATGGTGATGTGGATAATTTCTGTCATCACAGCAAGTGAATGGGTTGTGGAAGGGTACGAGACGAGAGTGTGTCAGTTTGCAGCTTTTCCTTCGTGTGACGGGGAGGTAAAATGGGATAAGGAAAAGACTGTACATAGTGAAACTGCTTTCCTTGAACAGATTTCAGCTCTAACAATAAAACAGTGTCCTTCCACAACCACCAATTTCGAAGCAACAAAATGTTACCAAGAATAAGGATTATTTGTGAATATGTCAGAAATCTAGATTTCATTAATCAAAATGAGCTGCAAGACATCACAGTCATCGAACTGTAGAGACAGTAAATTAATACAGTTATGTAGGATCCAACCTGAGCTCTTCTACGCTAGTTTGTGCTGCTTGTCAGTTAAATGAATCAGTTGTCAAGAGTTCTTAAAATTCCCAAGTAAAACAATTGGGAAACTTGAATTGTAAGTGCGTTGTTTTTTTCCAGTAGTCAGAATGTGAATCATGAGAAAGAAGTGCTGCTGACAGGAAGGAAATTGAAATCTTTGAGGTGCGGTGCTGGCAAAATTTCAGAGAATTAGACAAAAGCTTACATTTTTTTGAGAAAAATTAACTGCGGGAACTTTTGTCCAAAGTAGGTTACAGCAAATTTATGTGTTTGATCATGACAGCCATCGGAATGATCATAATCTTAAATATGTAATTAGATGAAAGCAATGCTGGAAGTTTGTGGTAATAGAGGGCAACCACGGTCACGTGAATAGAAGATATTCTGTTGTATGTAGGCTATGAATGAGTTACATTTTTTAGCTGTTTTGCTTTCATCATGTTTTATTTTAACACTGTAAATCTGATAGCATCGTTATGTTACTTCTGGAAGGGGAATTGATCCTCCTCCACACTTTACCAATGATACAGTTGTAAGTTTAATGGATGCTAAATTGCACAGATATTACCCATGTGCTAGTCTGCTTTTAAAACTGTGATTTTGATTTAAAAAAAACCAAACCCTTCTGATGAGTTCATCTTACGATCAGCTTTGCAAAGAACATTAACTTTCCACAAGCATGACCCTGCATGACTGATAATGACCATTTCTTTATGGTCAAGTCCATCTTCTTTCTCAACGAGTTACTCACACTGACGTACCACGATGTGCCTCCCATTTGGGTACAAATTCACTCTGCATGAGGGAGCTCCAAACTGAAGAGAACCATACAATATTTGAGAAGAATTCCCATGCTGCTTTTCTGTTTCCATTACGAGACTGCTTTGGCTTTTTGTGTCAGTGGTGGTCCATTAAAGTACTTTTGTTTGTTTGTTTGTTACTGTTGAGTATGTATATCTAAGTTGATAAGTGCACATCTCCTTTATGTGATACTTTTCCCTGTTCTTGTTTTGATATATTTTCTGATTACTTAAATAATTTGTGAAATAATCATCACATTTAAAATATGATTTGGTACATTTTCAATATAGAGAAAAACAAAACAGATGGAAGAAAGCACATTTAATTTGCAAAGGAGTGGTAAAGTAACTCAGTGCTCAGGCTCTTGTTTTCTGGTTTCATGTCCAGTCATAATAAATAAATGAAAGTATATGACTTATTAGTAGCAATGAGAAGGTCAAGTTAAAGTACATTGTGTTCTAAGTGGTATTTCACTTGTAAATTTGTCTGGAAATTTGTTTAAGTTGAAATATTCTATATGAAAGCATGTACCAAAAATTGAGATTCTACTGGGGATGCCAAATTATTGGTTGATGTGAGCTGAAACTGAGAAGGTCCTCAGTTTTTCTTAAATAACAAAGTGCACTTTTACTATATGTTCATGAAATTCACCCAAATTTCACCGTATTTTTCTAGTATTATCTTCTTAATTTCATGCTGTGTACCTGCTGGGCTATATTCATTACCCTGAAACAACATACATAAATCAAGCATCCCGACTGATTTCATCCCTAATGTATCTCAGAACACTAATTATTAGCTGAAATTAAGCAAAGCTACTGAGGAATAGGTATGCATTACTGTACCAGGTGAAAAAACAAAGTTTGCTTTGCAGTTTAAGTTCTCTGTACGTGCTTCAGATGAGAACCGCGTTCAGAGCTGGCACGTGGTGCGTGTGTCTGACGGTACTGCCACGTCCCCGTGTCTGAAAATAATGTCACATTTGTTCGACACTCGTGCGTATGTCTGGATTTTTTCCAAAAGAAATCACAGACATAGGTAGCGGTGAATAGTTTGTTTTCAGATGCTGAAAGAACAAATTTTTATTTTCCGTTCCCTGTAATATCTCTTTATCTTTCACGTGCATCTGCCATTTTTATCCGAAGAGTTTGTCCTTATTATCAAGGGCTTGTTATGCTTGACATTTCAGCCATCTCTCCTCTGCAGTCTTATCATTTATGTTGGTGAAATGTGTTATTCACCACACTAGTAGTGTCTAAATATCTATTACATATTTAAAAGCAGCGTGAGAAAAAAATGACTTGTTTTTATGTTGTATCAATATTCATTGCACTTGTAATTGCTGTTGCAGTTGTAAAGAGAAAAGAAATGGGGAACCTATTAAACAGATAAAATATCAAGTATCTGAATTGTGAAAATGATTTAGCATCTAATCTAGTTCAATCTGTGCAGAGGCTGCTGGAAAGGCTTAGGGCTATTTCATTCTAAAATTTTTGCAAGTAGTTACTGTTACTTGTATTTATTTAGTTAGAATAAGTTGTGTTTCTTCCACTTGAAGGATACAGGCAATTAAAAATGTGTTCTTTCTTTTCTTCTTGGTAAATACAAAAGAATAAATGTCAGCACAAACTATTGTATCACACAGGATATGCCGGTGCGACTGTTTCCTTTTCTCCCAGATACTTTGGAAGGGTTACTCACTGTTGTATGGATTGGGTATATGACAAGTAGAGTGACATCTACTCATTTAGGATAGGAAAATAGGACTGGAAAGTCTCCAGGTGTTTGGTTTGATTTAAATCCATTTGCAGTTGTTTAAGAGAGAGAATAAACCCTAAGGAGAGCTATAGAGCTGTGATGTATTGCATTACAAGGGCTGCATTAGAGCCCCTGTCTGGTGGTGTAAATAAAGACTTTTATATTTTTCATTTCTTGACTGCAATGCTAAGAAAGCTTTACATTGTCCAGTAGAAGTGGCTGAAAGAAAATGTGTGGAAAATCTATAGGAGACACAGAGGCATTTTAGAAAGTAGAGAACAATTAGCTTTATCATCAAAGACAAAAGCGTTGTTATATACGTGCTGCTTTGATTCTCAAAGAACCTATTGATATTTCTCCTGCTGTTGAGCTGCTAACAATACCTGCAGTAGAAAAGGCAAAATCTGTTCTCACTGGGGGGAGGCGCTGCCGCACAGTCCGTTTGTGTTTTCCTGAACGCCGATATTCCCGGAAAAAAATGGGTCCAAGCCGTCTGCCACTGGGATTATAGGATCTTTTTCTTTAGTGTCAGTATGAGCAGGATGAGCTCTGGGTTGTGTGGAAACACAGGAGCGCTGACCCGAGTCTGTCTGGGGACGAGGACACGCTGAGGACAGGACAACAAACTCTACCTGTGATCCACAACTCAGTCCCATTTTTAACAATCATATCTGAAAATGGTACAGTGAAGAGTGTGGAAAATATTACACATGCCATTAAGTCTATATTCGTATTTCTTTTTATAGGCTTTTGTATCACTGAATGTGTAGGGGTTATGATATAGTATGTAATATCTTCAATATTTTAATAGAAATGAGTGATTAATGCTTCACAAAGCATTAAAATTCACTAGTCACTTCATTAGCTTGTGAAAATTAGCTCTTCTCAGCAGAGCATATATGCATTTTCCTGCCTTCTCTCTAGAATAAGTGTATATAATACATACAGTGGTGAATGTACCCCTGAAGGCTTTTAACTGTCAAAATACAGGTGCTTGAGCAGGCTGGAAGCACCGGCCTGAGGTCTGCTGCTGTCACGGTTCCTGAAGTCCTGAACCGTTCTTGTGGCTCAGGTATCCCTGTTAAAATGAAAATGCTTTGGAGGAAAAAAAAGCTATGGAAGAGATCACAGCTCACATTAGTCAATCTAAAGCCGTCTTTGTAAACTGTTGCCTTGCAATCAAAATCTGTTTTTACTCACAGAAATAACAAAGGAAAAAAAAACCCCAATGATCTTGATCTAAAAATTCCCCAGGTATGTCTGCAGAGATGGTTGTAGTCATCTCTTATTTATACTCATTTGATGAAAGGAGGAAGTAGGATCCAGATAAGAGTTTGTCACTTTGTCTTTGATCAGTACCCCTATAGGAAATGTTACTTAGAGAGGAGAAACGTGCTCCATGGTCATCGAGTCACACTGTCTGTGTGTCCTGAGCACTGGTGAACAGCGAAAAATGATTATGGGAAGGGGAGGGAGTGTTGAGGTTTCACTGGAAACTTCACTACTTGCAAAAATGCCAATTGTGCAAATCAAATGTTTGTAATACTCCGCTGAGCAGTAAGGCACGAGAGAGCTAGTGGCTTGAATTTAGAGGAAAAGCATTGAAGGGACTGAACGTAGAGCTGATCCAACGGCACAGACATGGCCAATGGTTCTGCAGAAGCACTAAACAAAGATGCACGTTTGTTTTTCTATAAATGCAAAATAACTATTGATTTCAGTCCTACTGCCCTGGATTTGCACGAGTGGAACGGAGGAGACTCCTGTTTCCCAGTATGTAAAAGCTCTCCAGTGCCTATTTACCTGTCCGGGACATTTGCATTTGTGTACCCACTACGAGTGGTGGTAATTATATACCTGTTAAATTCCATAACTTGGTTTTGCACCTTCCTAATCCTCACACTGCAAACTCAAATGCTTTGGAGGAAAGATATACGCCTGTTGTCTTTTTAAATTAGCAATTCCTACCGAATGCCCGTGCATGGTGTTTGTTTAGATGGTTTTAACTCCTTAAGTTTACTTTGCTTATGATTCGCATGCACACATACCCAGTTACAAGAGATACAATCCAGTGCATCTAAGAGATACCTGTGCTACGGAGCCTTTTAGCTTTTGCTAACTGGTTACAGACAGGTATATCTGTAACCAGAAGTCACTCGGAGCGTTTGCCTTTCCGCTCTCCCGGGATCGTGCAGGCAGGCGTAGCTGCTGCCCGGCCCGGGCATCCGCTGGCTGCTCAGGTGCTGGGAACTGGGCAGCCACAGGTTTCCAAAAGCTGCCGAACTTCTGCGTGCAAACCTGCAAGTTGGGTTTGAATCATTTAATAGGTTTAGAAATGAGTTCATACAAGACAAACAGTGCTTTTGAAGTCCTAAGGTTTAACATTTTATTGTCAGATAAGGACAACAATANCACTGGTTTGCTAATAGGCTAGAATCTTGCTTAAGCCAGCAAATAACACGGGCAGGATTTTGCCATTACCCTGCAAGTACGCGGAGTGACAGTAACTGCACTGCCAATGTTAGGCTAATAGTTTTTTTTCCCTGTGGCACCGGCGAGTGGGCAATCTGGGACCTGGGACGCAAAGGGAAAGCGGCGTGACAGACCTGGGGGCCAGGACTTCGCCAAAACATCGCCGAGGCGCGCTCGGGCTGCAGCTGTTAAAAGCAGCGTGAGTTTCATAATTTCACTGTTCCTGCTGCTTCTCAGCTTTAGTCCGTTTTTCTATATTCTATTTTAGCTGGAGTCTCCCTAATTTCACAACTCCCCCGTGGTGTATAGGATTTTTTATAGCTGTAAGAATTGTGAGTTGTTGCCTTGGAAACACAGTTGTGCATGCAGCTGTTGTAACTATACTTGTTACTTTTGCTTTATCACAAAAGGTTTCAAAGCTTTTCTGTATTTGTCTGACATTTCTTGATTCTGTAACTCTTTATAACAATCTGTTTGACAAATTACCAGCGGAGGAAATAAAACCTCAACCTCGCAATGTACAGCATGCCCCCGAGTCCTTGACTGAATCACCTGCTTTCTTGCCCCTGGAAGCCTTCAAACCCCGTTCAATCCCCTGCCTGCCTATTTTGAAAAATATGAAAATATAAGAATTTTTGAAAAAAGAACCACCTCTCGATATTCTCCATGAGGGCTTCTCTCTGCAGATGCCAGGGACAGCCTGGAACCGCAGCTCCTCCAGGTTTCTGCATGGCACCAGGCGCTGTAGGAAGAGCCCTGGCCGGGCTCACGCTCATCAGGACGGATCCAGTAGGAGCAGTAGGACATAGCAGATGGTCCTCGGATGCTTCACCCGTGTAGAGCACCTTTCCTGTGAAAGCTGCTTGGGTACCAGAGGAGGACTAATGTTCATCCTCGCTGTTGTTGGGCCTCCTGCTCAACATCAGGTACTTGAAGGAAAAGGTATTTGATTTCAGTACTGAGATGAGAAAAGGGGTTGTTAGGTCGGAGAGAAACCACACAGGATCCCCTTCCAGGGCAGGTCCTCCTTACTTGCCAGCTGCGAACTAATGCCAAAGCTTTGAGATGGCTGAAATGTGTAGACAGTTGTAGCATAGTTTTGAAAGTTGTATACGTTTGCTTTTTCTTAGCCAAGGCTTCTAATTGCCAGCATATTTTCAATCCATATACCTGTCAACTACCCCAGTTTAGCTGGCATTGCGCTGCCTTTATATTGTCTTCTGGTTTTATAGCAATGTAAAAAATAGTTCAGTTTTTGCATGTCTCTCCCTCACTGAGCTTTCCCATTTCCCCTGCTTGCAACATAAGCCCTAACAGTTGGAGCAGGACAGGTGGGCAGTGTTTCTGCTCTGCTCTCCGAAAGAGGAGAGGAGTGCTGCACAAATAAATGCAAACGCCGCTAACTGCAATTAGATATTACAATGCTTTTGTCTCCTTGCATCTACTTGCTTTCCATGGACCTCAGACCATTGTAACACCTTGTGCTGCACACTGTTTGGAGCCTAAGATTTTGTAGATAGTCTTTCACGTGAAGATGTGAGTCAAGTCAGCAACTGAAATCAGTCACAACATTTTAGATGAGCAACATGAAGTTTGACTAGATTTGCTGTGGAGAAAAGTAACCTTACTAGACTAAGAGGGGCTTACTGTAGTGTGATGTAGTTCAGCTTTTGCTTTCAATTTAATTTCTTGAGGTGATTTAACCTTAGTAAGTTGTAGTCTGCATGTTTTTTAAAGGAGTTTATTAGGAAAGCCACCAAAAAGCAGATCAACCCAGAAATATCTGAACAAGTAATATGCAGATGTAATATACAGTGCTGAAGCAGACATGGGATGGATGTTTGTGCTTGCTTGCGAACAATCCTTATAAACTCAGTGAAATTTGTAATGATTCTTTTCAAATTGTCATTCATTTGATGAAAACACAAGTTACCTGTCAAATTGTAATCCAATTGCAGAAATTACTCAGTAACTCCAAAGGAACATGGAGAAAAAAACAACCAAACAAAAAAGGATAGTGGGCAATTCTGGAGTTTCTTGAGCTCTGCTTGAGAAGTACAGAGAACATCCTGAGGGCCATCACAGCCAAGGGCATTTTTTTACCCCATTCCTTTTGATGGGTCACTCTTTGGAATAAGAGGTGTTTCTGCAGAGAAGCACCAGCCATATATTCAGGTCCCTTGATCACATTCATTAAGCTGCCAGGGATGATACAGCATCTGTGATTTTACCCCGACTTCTCACTGTATGGGGAAAGGGTTTACAGAGCTTATCATCTTGTTGTGTGGGCAACTGCAACAAAGGAAATTATTGCCCTAATTCTGAACTTGCGAATTCCAAGTAGGTGATTGTATCCGTTTCAGAGCAGCATCTCTTTAGTAGTTTCAGAATATAATTAAATATTAAAATAAGTACAGTCTAGATTGTTAGAATGTTGACAGCTAAACTAATCTGTATTTTTTCCTGATTTTATGACAGTATCTGAAATACTTGCTTCTACTGTTTGTGTTGAATATAGAAAAGAAATTCTATTTGACTCTACAAAGTTCGTATTCTCCCAGATACGATAGTCTGGAAGCTAGATATTAATGGTCTGTGAGTATCTGCAGCTTAAGCATTTGTAAACTTATTAAGAATTTATCGAGGTTGTGTCCTTGTGTGCTGATTGGAGTGAACTGTGAAAAGCATTGCACAGTATGCTCTGTCATATTCTGAGATTTTCTTCCTCTCTCAACCCTTCCTGGGAGGACAGTCTGACATAATAACATTTACAACAGAAGTTTCCAAAGCCAGAACTCTGGCACCTTAATTATTTTGGACTTGCACGTTTTTTTTCTTGACTTGGAGGATCCTTTGGATAGGAAAGAGTTTTTCAATTGCAAAACACGTTATGTATAATAAGTCAAACATGTACCGTGCTGTGTTAGCAAGAGCGCCAGCAGTAGGTCCCTCCATTCAGCTCTTGCAAGACCATGTCTGGAGTGCTGTGTCTGGGCTTGGGCTCCCTGCTCCAGATGTACGTTGACTTCCTGAAGCAAGTTAAGCAGAGGTCACCAAGATAGGCAGCAAGCTGGTGCGCATGTCTTGTGAGGAGAGGCTGAGCAAGTCGGATTTGTTCAGCTTGGAGAAAAGAAGGTGAAGGGAAGATCTTGTTGCAATCTGCAGGTGTCTTAGAAAAGAGCGGAAAAAAGATGGAGGTACTATGAGTATGGTCAAATCCCAGAAGCATTTTCCCAGAAATGCTCTGGAATCTCCATCCTTGGAGAAATTCAGAACCCAGCTGGACATGGCTCAGGGCAACATCTTCTAGGTGGACATACTCTGAGCAGGAGGTTGGACTAGGTAAGCTCCAGAGGTTGCTTTCAACCAAAATTATTATCTTTCTCTCTGACTTTTTTTTTTCATCCTATTAACCTTGTGAAAAAAATATTCTTAATTTACAAAAGCAGTTAAGGAAAAATAAAAACAAAAGAATTTTTATTTGAGGATTTGTTTTACCGTTTGTTCAAGCACAGAAACTAGTACAAATAAATCAATTGCTGTTTTGGGAAAAAAAACAATGGACAAGATGAGAGGAAAAAAACCCAGAAAACCCCTGATGAAGGTTGTTCAGATCTCAGAACTCTCTCAGAGAATCTCAAGAAATAAACTGCCTTAAATTATCCTCCCAGGAATGGGATGGCAGTGGAAGTGAATGCTGCATTTGCTACAAACGCTAGCATCTTAATCTTTGTATTTCCTCAGCTGTCTTCCCTATCCTATTTCCGCTGTCGAACTCCAAAGTCAAAAAGCTAACGGCTTTGCAGATGAAGTTCTGCTTTCCCATTCCTGACTGCAGTTGCTTCTGACAGCCTGTGTTTGCCTGTCACTGAGACGCACACAGATTAGTTTCCACCCTGGCACTGAGGGTTTGCATCAGGTTATTAAATGTACAAGGACGCAGCGCGTGAATACCTATCAACGTCCTCTGGGACACTCTGGGTCTTCAGAGCTTTTAGGGACTTTATAAACTGGCTTGTGCAGGTAAGGAGATACCTCAGTGAACTTTCTTTGGCAGCTACTGCAACAGCCTTACGGATTGAAACAAGACGTAGGAGGGTTGCTTACTGCTTCGTTCCTGGTTCCACTAAGTGACAGAAAACCTCCGTAATAGGAAAGAGCGTTAGATACCACCACTTATGAAAATAACTATAGAGAATTAGTGGTCACTGTAGTATGATTTTCTGTCACTGTTCATACCATTGAGATCGCAACACTTTTTCAAAAGATGTCGAACAACAAACAGGATTTTTTGTTAACACCTTAAAGTTTGTATTGTAAACCTAGAGATGTATATCATAGAGGTGTGGCATTGGAAGCTTGTAGCTGTCAAGCTAAGTATCCTTTTTCTAGCTCCATAGAGCTTTACTTGTAGTAAAGTGTCTTTTCTTGTTAGTCGATGTTATCTTTAGGTGTTTGTGCCAGTACTACTTGACACATCAGCAGCCCTCTGATGGCTGGAGAAGTAAAAAAGGAAAGGAGATTTGGATAATGAGGATTTACCTACTCTTAAAATGATCACATCGTGATCATTTGCCACCTTATGTGGCAAATAAAGTTTAATAATTCTTTAAAGAAGCCTATTTATGCTGTGAATTATGGGTGATCTTCACAAAGTAGCAATGATAATTTTTTGATGGGGAGTGCAAAATATCTTCTATAACCCTTTACGAGTTCTCTAATATTAACAAACTTTAGTAATAATGTATAGACCTATTCTGTCTTCTTGGGACAACTTTATTGACACTCCAATGTATTCTTCAATGCTTTGCTTGTGAAAAGAAACTCTTAGGGTTGGTGTGCAGCCCCTGTGTAAGAAAAAGGTAGTAAGTTCTTGCCTCCAAATGGCAGAAGAGGCATTCTGTGTAATTCTATGTAACATCTAAATAGTGGCTTGGAATCTCTCAGTTCTGCTGTCCTTAACTGTTTTGACAAGTTGTACTAAGGACAGAGAGAACTGCCAATGGGCTCTTACACAGGCAAAAGGTTAATTTGACTGGGCTTGAGAGTCCTAACATAGAAGTATGTGGCAAATCCACTCTGCAGTCAGAGAAAGGGGAAATAACTTGTTATTACTGAAGCACATGTGGTTATTTCAGAAATAACCAGCATTGGTCACAGAAAAAGAAACAAGATGGCTTCTTTAAGGTAACTTAATCTCTGAAAAGGGGAGCATGGAGATGGTGCAGAATAAAATTGGAACAGTGTCTCTTGTTAGCTGCCATGCCTGCCGATGTAATGACGAGCTGTAGACCAAGGCTTTGGCAGGCTTGCTTTAAAGTACCCAGCACTGACAAATGAGTTACTGGCTAGCTGATTGCTAAAAAGTACAGATCTTTTTGTTTGTTATTTAATGCACCATATTAAGCATAAAAATCCAAGAGAAAAATTAGAATCTATTATTATGTGTGTCATTGTATAAACTCCGATAGGAAAACTGTAGGAAGCTGAAAGACAGTGTTCAGCAACTTACTCTCACCACGGCTGGGCTTCTTGTTGTAAGTGTGGACAGTGAGCTGGTGGTGACCCGCTCTTGAACTCATTTTACATGCAAGAAAAGAACTGGAGAAGATAACTGTATCCCATGCTTTCTTTTTAACATAATCAGATTTCTGGAGCTCACTAGTTTTATGTTTGTGGTGCTCTTGAAGTGATCTTGGCCATTACCGTGGAGTTTACTATGCAGCTGAAAAGCGGCAAAAAGCATCAGTGTTTTCAAAGCTCGGTGAAGCTTTTCTTTTTCAACAGATACTTTCTTTCATAATCTGCCAACAAGCTGATTGGTACAGTGGAAGTACGTGTGTGTGTGTCTAGATGTATATCTGCGCATACGGGATATAAATATACATTAAAAAAAACATCTAAGAATTCACTCACAGCAGTAGCTACGCCACAGGTGAAAGGGTGAATTTTTAGGGCCATTGAACACTGTCAATGTGTTCATTGTATCCGTGCTTCAGAAATACCCATTCTAAATGACTTTGTGTTGATCCACTGTGAAAATTCATTGTGCTCAATTGCCCTCAAAATTTCTCATTTCTCATCTGTGATGTTGCAGTCTGCTGACTGCACACTGGCCTGCTGTACAAAGCGTGTAGGCACCCTGCTTCAGAGTGTCTTAAAATACTTTATATTGCCTGCAAGGTTTCCGTGTGTTACTTAATAACTGAATAGATCGGTGTCTAGGGCTTGCGTCTATGAGACTTTCAAAGATGTGAATAGATTTCATCGAGCTAGTTTCTAAGTTTGAGGCATGCACTCACAACAAAACAAAGTCTTGTGTATGTCATATATCATATGTATCTAACACTGAAATGTGGAAAATGGAACTTTGGCTTTAATTTTTAATCATACCTTTGATTCAGAGAAATCAAAACCACTCTCACATCATTTCAATTCTATTCAATTTAGGAGGAAAAAAAAAAAAAAAGAAATTACCAGTGGCATAAATAACTTTCTTTTGGCATGTATGGCAGGAAGTTGAATCATGAAATGATTGGGAGTTTTTGACATCTCATTGGAAACAAGATTTATTGAGTGCTTGGGTTTTTTCAATTTTAAAAAAGGGCACTTACACCAGACTTTTAATATGTTTTTTATGTCCTTTAATTTACTGTATTGTCTGATTTCTTACTAAAACCTATGCATATCAGCCTTTAAAGTGTGGAAGAAACAAACACCTGTTTTGGAACAAAGGATAGGTGACGTTTAAAGACCTCTCCAGAATATATCGAGCTGTCTTGGTTGGTACTTGCTGTGTTACATTGGTTATTGCTTGTGGATGCTCTCAAGCATTAGAATAACGATATCATTATAAAAGCTTGATTGGATTGGCAGAAGCACTGGCCAAGGAAGATATGTCTAGGAAAATATGAACTCCGCATTCAAATTAGATGTGGCAGAAAGTGTGTTGACGAGTTTTGCAAAGTTGCAAATTTAAAAGAAACGTTGGTTTTGTTCACCTTGCAGTTTTATGCTTGTAAGTTTACCAGACAAAAATCTTGCCTGTAAGTTAGACAAGTTGGACATTTTGTCTTAAAAATCAGGGCAGGAGATACTTAATCCTGTAAGAAGACTTTGATTTTTCTTCCAGTTAGTAGGAACTTTAATTATGTCCTTGTACTAACAACTTGCTGGAGCAGTGGTTCATTTCTGAGTTGCTGTAGCGGGGAAATTCCTCCTTAAGCATCACACAAGCCACTGCTCCAGGAGTGATTCAGTCTTACACCACTAAACCTGCGAGTCATCTGGACAATGCCAAGGTCAGATTCTGCCTCACTCAGAGTCTGTTAAATATGTGAACTCCCCAGTAACTACTTCGAATCAGAGAATCGTTTTGGTTGGAAAAAACCTTTAAGATGATTGAGTGCAACAGTTAACCTAGCACTGCCAACTCCACCACTAAACCATGTCCCGAAGCACCACATCTACGCATCTTTTAAATATCTCCAGGGGTGGTGACTCAACCACTTCCCTGGGCAGCCTGTTCCAATGACTGACAACCCATTTGGTGAAGAAATTTTTCCTAAAATCCAATCTAAACCTCCCCTGGTGCAACTTGAGGTGGTTTCCTCTTGTCCTGTCACTTGTTACTTGGGAGAAGAGACCAACACCCACCTGGCTACAACCTCCTTTCAGGGAGTTGAGAGCTTAATTCATATTTCACTACAAATTCAAAACTGTTGTTTACAGTTCGTGGGATTTTAATCCTTAACAATGAAATGGGGAAAATATAAATAAATTAATTTTTTTTGTTTGTGGATTTTTTTTGTTATTATTATTAACCTTGCCTTGCATCCCCACTCTTCTCTAGTACTTGTTTTTCAAATAGATCATTTGTAAGCAGGTGAAAACTGTCTTCTAGGGATATGAATGTCAGTCATAATTTTTTAAAGAAAAACAGTATTTACAAGCATGTTGAATTTCTAGTTTTGAATGTTAAGTATACAACAAATTATAATCTTGGCAAACACATAAAGCACTTTCATGTCTCTATCTCTCTACATTCATCTCTGGCTTCTAGTAATAATAGTCTGGGTGGCAAAGAAGTATTAAGTCATATAAACGATGGTACAAACAGTCATAATTCATCTGTACTTCAGGTTTAAGAAAAGACCTAGTATTCTAAACCAGAAAACATTGTCTGATTTGATTTTATATAATAGTTTTGTTCCTTTGAAGTTCTTAAGAGCAAAAGGGAAGATCTCCTTTGTTTTAGTGCCACTTTTTTTTTGTATTTAAATGCATAAAATGAACAGAGCCATTCTTACAAAGCAAATAAAACATCAGAGAAATATTCTTCTGACTAGGCTTGTGAAAGCTGGGTTTTGTCTAAATTATTTGCTGACTTCAGTCATCCATTTCTCAGAAAGAAAACAAAAAAGGTATTGCATCAGGTAATCTCAGAAGGTCTCTTGAGAAGATAAAGGCCAGCTTGAGTCTGTTGTCTAGAGTCAACTGTTCAATACTCATCATCTTTATTCTTTTTAGTCTTATGTCTCAAAGTAATTTTAAAATGAGGAAAGATAATAGGAATAGTTATATGAGAGCGATGTCTCAGGCAAATATGACCAATTCTGTAGAAAAAGAAGCTGCTGCTGTTATAAAGCTTTAATTTTCTTAGTTTTAGTGTAGGTCTTCAGCATTTCAGTGCTGTTTTTATGGTATTTCAAAAACATATACTTTCACAGTAAAAGATTATATTTATGTAGTCTGTAAATTTACACTTTAACATAGTTAAAATTGTATCTTTTGTTTCAATAAATTGCATTTACATTGCAGTTATGTTCTGTTTTATAATTGAATCACTTTCAGTCTAAGTAAGTACAGGAAATCTATGCTTCGATGTGCAAGTCTGCTGACAAAGTGAAGGGTAACCCAATTCTCATCCATGCAACTTTTTAATTAGTTGCTACACATCTGAGGATTAGGTTTGTTAGGATGTCTTGCAGAAAATAACATTAATATTCAATTTGGTTAAGGACTTTCAATAAACAAACAGAATTAATAAAGCTATTAAAAAAATGTCTCTGATGACCAGTTTCCATATGTATTGCAACTATTCTAAACCATTTCCAAATGCAGATAGTTGAGAAGGGCTTATCTTTCAGTGGTTTTGCTGAATCTTGAAAAGTATCTGGGTATTTTCCATTATGAGCTAATATGCATTTGAATTTGCTGAGCATATTTCCTAGGGTCTGCAAAAGCCAGGTGGAAAATAACGCTTTGTTACAAGCTCAGTTATCAGCCCTCTCAAAGCACATTATTTCATTTTCCGTTTGTCTAGGTTTCTCAATATTCTCTATCTGAATGAGATAGCTTTTTTTTGCCAAGTTTGAAATTATTATTTTAGAGATGAAAGGTTTGTTAAATGATGCCCTTATCTGGAATATTTTTAAATTAATTGATACGCAAGGAATAGTTCTGTGAAATATTCTGGATGAGGGTCTACTGCTCTGAGTTAAATTACTGGTATTAAAACCCAGCTCATCTAAAGAAAAGCCGGAAATTACTTTAGGCTTATATTATCATTTGAAAAATTTGGAATTTCAGTGAAGAGAATTGGGATAGAAACAAATTCTTATTTCCCATATCCCTTGGAAAACAAGCTCTGCTATTTAAGTCCTGGCAAGATGGCGTTGATTTGTGTGGAGACTTTTGGCTGGTTTTATGGTGACATAAATTCACTTTATGTTATAGCGTGCTAATACATACAGTGCTATAAATCGAAAACATTCTTTCACAACTTTTGATTGCTGTTGAGGTGACAGTGATGATGTAACTTATCCCAAAATGCTATTTACATTGTATTGAGATTTCTGTGGGGACAGGTTGCATTTACATTGAAGAGCCATTGGGTTCCCACCCCATACGTACTGATTTTGTTTGTATGTTCCATGTATTTGCAAGTGTGTGCGTGAAATTTATTTCACTTTCTGGTTTTGTTGGGGGTTTTTTTTGTTTTGTTTTGTTTTGTTGTTTTTTTTTGTGCCAAGAAATTTCAAAAACATTTGAGATAGCAGTAGAAGAAAAGGCTGTTAAGAAACCCTGCGCCCAACAGGAGTGCTGAACTCTTTGGGCGTTGGTTTATGAGGAGCTCCGCACCGAACTGCGACAAGTTGTTCACCTGCCGTGCAGAGGGTGAGAGCCCTCCAGGGGGGTGGCTGCGGTGGGATGCAGGTGCTCCTGAAGCATCTCTCTTCAAACCTAGCTGGGTGAAGAAAGCAGACACTGCTCCCTTTAACCCGCTGGCCTGAGAGCTGCGCCAGCAGCGAGGCTGTCGGGCAATCTTGCAGCCGGGTTGCAGAGTAGCGTCCTCCGGGAGAGGGTTTGGGCAGGCTGCTGAGGAGAGTCATTTCCCTGGTTGTCCCACTTCAATTTGCTGCCAATTTGATGTAAGCCTCTAATAGTGAGTTAAATGTGCTGAAGCGCTGCAGGTGGTGTTTGGAAATTTCATCTTGTGCTGAATTGCAAGAGGGTGATCAGCTACTCGGAAAGCGAGTGGGACCCCGAGCATCATACTGACTCCGCTGCTCTTCCCTTCGCACTTTGCTCCGTGCTCCAGGCTAAAGTTCAGGGCTTGAACTCTTGTGAGTAAATGAGGAATATTCCATCTTGTGACTGCCAAAAGGAGTAGGTAGTGGAGGAATATTTCAAAAGGAGTTTTCTTGTGACTTTTCATAGCTTTGAATGTGCAGTTTGCTTTGTAATTTGTCTAAATTTGGTAGAAATCTGGGTTGTTTCTTCAGCGTAGTCTCTCTGTCTTAATTTAAGAGTTTTGTTTGTTTGCTCCTGGAATCCGATTCAGTTATAAAACAGTATTTAGGCTGTATTCTTGGTCATTTAGTGGGTTGAGTTTTATGCAGTAAGGTATATGTGTGTGGGCTAGTTTTGTATAGACTTTAAAAAAAATCCTAATGTATTTATGCTTTCTCTAACTTATCGAACTTGACAGATACAAAGTTTATGGAAACAACTGTTGCTGCCTTTATTATCCCTACGTGTTCTGGGTTAACCCTGTTAGGCAGCTGAGCCAGAACCACTACAGTACGGTTTATTTCTAAGGGTCGTATAATGTGAAACAAACCTGAGAAGAGTAACATTAACCCATGGATGCAAAACTGTGTGCGCTGCTTTGTAATGGACTGAATTGTCATTACTCTTCTTCACCATCATTTCACTGCCCCGTTGTTGGTGAAAAACAGAGCGCTGATTTTGTTCTGCGGTTTCTGCCCTGCCTTTACTTTCTAGGCCAGGGCAAAAGTCACATAAGGGATATCATTTCTTGTTGTAACAAAGATGTAATTATTTATAGGAAAATGTTTTCTCACCATGTCTTGCTGTCCTGCACGGTTGAACACTCAGGATGCTGATATGAATAGTTAATCCTCTGAAATAACAGCAGTTTCTACTGTCTGAGGCATTGCTTGTTCTCAGCAGGCAGGATCCAGCAAGTGCCTCCCCACCATCCGCAGGGAGCTCGTTAAGCTCCGTGATGTTTGTTGCTGTTAATTTAATATGGCATTGCATACAGGACTGGCCCAAAGTCCAGACTGCTGTTTAGGGAGAAGCGGTGAAATGATAAAATTCTCTTTTTGTTTGGTAGAGGTTTTCTTCCAGCGTTGAATTGCAAGTTATTTGAGGATTGAATGCAAAGGAGCTCTGTAGGAACAGATTTGTAGTTAGCTTTCATTCCTTAAATTACAATGCCATAAATTGCAGTATTACATGACACTACTTCCACGTTTTCTAAGTGCTTTGTGAATTGGATGGCCTTTTCCCAGGAGAAAGAGGATTGATGCCTGGGTTTTCTGCAGGGGTTGGGAACCCACCATGCTTTCCCTTCTGCCTTCCCACCTTTCGTGCTGTAAGGCGAGCGGTTACTGCAACGGATACGAAGCTAACGCAGGTCAAACACCTCCCTCCTTTCATGGTGAGAGAAAGATAAGATTCCTGATGCAACCGCTACATAGCAGAAACATGGGAAAGGTGAAAAAAATCTTTCTGAAAAAGGATTCTTGTGCTACGAAGGCTGTTACTGCTAAGCCATAACAATATGGCAACTTCTTAACCACTTTGGTGGGACGTTTCCTATCAGAGATAGGTGTTATATGTTAAGGTACCCAGGAGGAACCTATTCACACATTGATCTATTGAGAAAATAAATAAATAATAAATTGTACCGACACGATAAATTTGGAGGAAGCCTTTAATCAATTATTAATTGATTATTCACATGAGCACAACGCTTGTAAAGATCAAAACCTAATTTTGACAACATATGCAAACTTTTCCTTTTGAATTTAATAATATATTCTCAATCTGTTGTTCATTAAGGTGAACATCTGTGAATTCATTAATTTTTCTCCAAGCTTGCTGCACCGCAAACTTCATTTCTTTAACAAATTTTCCAAAGAATAATCCCATTACAAGCTTAGTTTATAATACATACAATGACAGCTTCGTTAGCATGCTTATCTTTTTTTTTTTTTTTTTTTTTTTTTTTTTTTTTTTTTTTTTTTTTTGGTGTCTAATAAGTCTTTGCAGCAAAATCTGTTCCAGGATGGTACAGGGCAGCGTATAAATCTGGTTGGGGAAAGTGGCTGCAGAGTTTGAGATGTTGTTATCTGAGCTCATAAAAATGTGATGGCCTAGGTTTCCCAAAATATGCTGATTCTTAGCTGTAAATTGTCACTTGCCAGTTAAATTTTATCCAGCTTGGTATTTGTCTTATTTTCTTTTCCAAACTGGAGTTTTAAAATAATACAATTGTAAAATCCCTCTTTTGCTAATTTTACATTACTATTTAATTGAAATTATAACAGTCCAGTAATCCTCAAGATTTTTGAAGCATACTGGGAAGGAGAAGGAAGAAATGGGTTAATGATTCCACCTGCAAACGTTGATTTTGAACTTTTAAAAGGAAATATGTAAGTAAAACTGTACTCAGAGATAACACCTATAGGTGTTTCTTCAGACACTTCCCAGCCAGCCTAGATACTCCTCCCTCTTACGTAGGACAGTTGTTCCTGAAGTCTGCCTGTCTAACCCTTTCAGGCAAACATGGAGATAGCTGCCTCTTCTTTCTTTGACATTTTTTTCATAAAGTTAATGGTAAATGAAATCCTGATGTTTCAGAGAAGATGAGTTACATGCTGTAACCATCTGACCAGTCCACACAAGGAGAGCGCTGAGCAGAATTTGCAGCTGCAGAAGATTGTTGCTGTGTTCCCGTGTTTAATGGAATAATATAGGCATAGAGACAGAACGAAGTCTATACTAAAATGAGTACAAGCACTTTCAAGTAGAAAACCTGTAGCTAATTTTCAATCCTGTAATTGAATTTGCAGGATAGCACATAAATAAAGCTAGGCTTTTTTTAAAGTTGGATGCTTTCCATTGCATAATAATGTTTTACTGCCTTGTAATGCTTTCCCATGTATTTTCCCACATACTGTGCAATTACATCGCGGTGCTGCATGCCTGAAGACTTCACCCGTGATGCAGCCTACGCAGTGTTGCGTCAGGGAAGCTTCACAAATACACGCAGGCTGACTGTTGGCAAATAATTGCCAGCCTGCTAGATATGAGCTGTTTATGATTTGCTGTAGAGTGCCTAGCCATCAGTGCATGGTCCCTGCTGGGTTGTATCCTAAAATGAGGTGCAAAGCTCTTTCCGTAAAGGCTTATTGATGGTCTTTATGTTTTGCTCCCACCAAAAGTCAGAGCAATTCTTAAGAGATTCGATTCCAAGCCTGAGCTTTGAAGAGTTTCCCTGAAAAGAAATTCCGACAGAGTAGTATTAAATTACATTAAGCAATACATAACATTCTTTCTACCTTTTTCTAACTTCATTGAATTACTTGCATTTAGTAATTAGGCAGAAGATTTTGCAAGTTACTGAGTAAAACGGTGTTAAAAAGTTGCCGTAATGGCATCAGCTTAAACAGTCATGTTCTTGAACTCAATACTACCTCACAAGTGTGTGTTAGATAACGTGCATTTGAGATGCAGTCCTACAAAGTACTGAGTTCTCTCAACCTTTTGTAAAGTTAATGGAAACCAAGGCCACCTGGGTTGAAGCAGAGGCCATCGAGCTCATTGTAAGATTAAGTCTTCACTGTAACTTATGCTCTTAACATTTTAGATAATCCACTGATCTCTTTTGAACAGGTAATACCTGTAATAATACCACATTTCTACATCATCCGAAGTCAATTAAAAGGCACGCATTATGGCTATATTTTAATCAAGACTTACTGGGAGATGGAAGTAAAGAATTCTGCTTTTCTTAATAGAATGATTTGTGCAAAGAAAAGCTGAGTGGAAAATCAAATGAATTATCTGTTCTTTATACATCCTTTATATGTCTACTTTCTTCCCAAAATGAATTTAAATTACCTCTATCCTAAAGAAGAAGGTATTTCAAAATCATGAGAAAAAGTAGATTAATCGTTCCAGAGCATTCACTGGGAGAATTCAAATATAATTCGTTAAACTTTGCTCTATAAATAAGAACTGAGCAAAATAGCAGTTGTCACTGAGATACGGTCAGTGGAGAATGAAGTTTTGTATCTTCTGGTCCCATCTACTTACAGAGAAATTAGAGGGAATGCATTTCATTGTAAAGTCGGATATGGAAGGAACAAACTCTTGTATATGGAACTGCAGGAATAAGCTTGAACACACTATTATTTTTATTTTTTTTTCACTCCTCCAATCCCAAAACTACGCCCAGATATATAACCACTCTGTACGCTGCTATTCCAGGTCAGCAGCAAATAGCCGCCTTCAGAAACTTGGCCGTTGTATTATTTCTGAACTGTTCAGTATTTGTATGACTCTGGACGACGCTGCTGAATTTTGAAGGTTTTAGGACCACCGTTGAGAAGCAGTTGCTATTTTTCAGTGTGTTCTAAAGTAAAAAAATCAGTATCTTACAAATTAAATAATCTCATCCAAAACATGATCTCACACACTTCTTCAAAGAAAATAGGTTATTGTATGCATATGAGAGATTGCCGTGGACCTCTGAATTTATTTTGATAACCTAAATAAATAATTAAAAAGGGAATCTACAGTTCATCTAATATACTGTCACTTGCTTTCTGTACTTCTGTGGAGGGTGAGCTCAAGAGCGGATGTAATTAGGAAAGCAAGGGCTGATTTGCTATTTACCACACGTTAAGAATGGGAGAAAAAGATACTGCATTGGCAATGAATCTGTTGGTCCTGTGACAGATTTGAGATTAAGTTCTTACACTTCCATGACATTTTGAAGTAGACCGTTTTTGTTGAGGAAAAGAGAGAGGAAAAGGAAAGGTCATGTCTCTCTTATCAGGCAGTCATAGTCTCCTGTAAAATAGAAATGTCTGTTTAATGTCAGTGAACAGCCCAGATGGAGATTCATGTTGGAGCAAAACATCTGTACTTTATCTTATACCTCAGAGTTTATACTACTTAAACCTTGTGATAACAGAAGCCTAAGTCATTTTCAGATGGGATTCCTCTACCGTTACACCACGATTCTCCATTCACGCACTGTCCACCTTTCTCCTCTTCTCCTCCAAAATCAGCCTCCCTGCATTCCTGACACTATAATCCTTCTGTCGGGTATCTCACATCACAAAAGACTCAGCGAGCTCAGAGTCATGTTACTACATTTAAATATTTCACGGTTTTTGCTCAGAGTGGATTTTGCAAGTCCTTTTTCCTTTCTGGCCGAATGTACGGCCGGAGAAGACGAGCGAGTCATTGACCAGAGTGATTAAGAGGAGTGGTGCTACGGTGGTGTCGTAAGGCACGAAGGCAGGTGTGGGAAATAAAAGCATATCGCATACATACAGTTTGATTTCGTAATTCCTTGGAGCTCTGTATAAGGAACAACTTCATTTCTGTACTGCCTTTTGTTTTATTCCATCTCTCTCTTCTGTCTAACGAATCTGTTTCTGGCATATACGTATTTACCTAAATGATTTCTCTCAAAAAATCATTGCTTGAAAGCTTTCCTTCACTGACGAAACAAGGTTCTGTTCTTCCTCTTTTTAACCTCTACAGGCTACATAAAAATGGAAAAAATTATTGTTGGCAGTCATGATAGTTTAATTATAGTAATAAGAGCGATAGCTTTTACTTTATTGCTCTGCGGAGTTACGTTTCTGAACTATTACTTTTCCCCACCTTAAAATAAAAAGGATTTAAGTGCAGTCTACCTGGAGGTTAAATGCGCGTACGTGCATTTGAATGGTTTGTACACATGGGGGCTTGGCATAAAACTGGGTAACACTGGACCACCTGTAAATTAATATGCTTGAAGGAAGTTTTGATAGTTCCAGAAACTAAAATCATTTTAGCAGATGAGTGTATTTTTGTGTGTGCACGTGTGGTGTTTTTTAATTAGCTACGCTGCTCCTTTTTTCCACTGTGCCCTTCTACATAAGGAATATCCTTCAAAGAAAGATACACTTTTTAATAGCTAACGCTTTCACGTTATTTCTGGCAATAATTGGTGAATATTATTTAATAAGTAATGATTGAAATAACTCTTTCACAGAAATTACCTAGTAAGGAATTTCAGAAGTGATGGCAAATTATATTGCATTGCATATTCATGCGGTTTTATTTAATGCAATATTTAACATAAAATATGACATTAATTGCTTATAAATAGTTTCTTATATTCTAGATGCAATTTTTTTATAATCCTGTACTATCAGAAATAATCACCTGGCATTACAATTTAATCAGTCAGTGTCTTTGTTAATATTCCGTACGTTGGCAAAGCAGTAGCCATTGGAAAATAAGGGAGTTTTGTTTATTTAGTCAAACAGGGGACTTAATTATGGGTCTTCTGGCATCTCATACTAGAAAGCAAGTGAGGTCAGTGTTTTGGCAGCTAAGTTTCTAGGAAAAATAAACATAATAATTAGTTTATGTTACATGTTACACTCCTCTTCAATTTTTCTTCCCCTGCCCCTTTCTCCTATGTTCCCCTCTCCCTTTTTAACTTTCTCCTATTTCTTCTGCTTTTCTCCAGAACCTCAATGTCACTGCTTACTCCACCTTTTGCTATGGTATTTTATTTTTTCTGCCTTTCCTTTTCAGGATCAATCCTCCTCTTTGTCCCTTCCCTCTAACTTCTGCACTTGGGTTTCATTTTTCTCCCTCAAATCATTATTTTTCCTGATTTTTCATACCATCTCACAACCCCTTGGAGGCTTTTTTGGATAGAAACAGAGGACATGCATCAACTCACAGTCCTCGTAAGCCCCAAAGCGAAACGGTCATGTCTGTTGAGCACGGGTTAGAGCAGCAAAGTCAATTATGTACAGACAGGTACCGTTACAGCGTTTTGTCCTAGATTTCAGGAGGTGCCTCGCATGGGCAGGGCTTTGTCCGCCACCTTCTTTCTATTATTCTGGAATTTTGCTTTCTTTCAATACCTTCTCGTTAGGAGCCATGAGTTGTTCATATATGGTGTGATTTGCTGTCATTAGTATTATTTTACGTTCCTTTTCAGATCAAAGCATGTAAATGTCTCTGGGTCTCTTGGGAAGCTTTAATCTTATAAAGTAGGTTTTATTGAAGAGTTGTTGTTTTTTGACGTTCATGGTAAGTTTGATAATTACATTAATAATTATTCTTTCATGTTTGCTGTTTACAATCAACAAAGCATCTGATTCTGAAGCTCAAGGAGAAATCAAAATATTAGTAGAGCGAAAGCTGTAACAGCAACTGAAAGCAAATACAGTTTCTATTGAAAGGAACAGTCGACTTTTAAGAGGCAGGATGGTTCTGGACAGTTGTTTCACTACCACACCGTAACAGTTGTACCAGGTGTGTTTCAGCTATGGCAGATGAGAAACCCACGAGTAGAGCGCAGTCGGATTCCTCATTAGCCTCGGTAACCGTGTCATCTAACTTTCTTTCATAAACTAATCAATTTGTGCCCTAAATCCCAGGAGCAACCATTTAAATAACTGGGAGCTCAGTTTGTCTGTGTTTTCAATTTTCAAAATTTATCACTTCACCTCTGGGTTTATAGTGCGGATGTGCTGAATCTGAACCCTTCAAAGGAAATTTAACAGTTGGAGTTCCTAATAAATCCTTAGCTCGCCCATCTGTATAATTTGTATTAACATGTCCATTAAAGGTTTCCTTACAGCTTGTCGAGTTCTTTCAGAAATGCTTCAGAAAATTGAAATAAAGGGAAAGCAAACAATCGCAACATTCTGTAAATGTGTATCTATTAAAAGGTCAGATAACCTTTAAACAATAAAAAAAGCCATTTCTTGCTCCCGTCATAATTAAGTGCTTTACACTCCAAAATCATTTTGCGTCCCAGTCTCTCAAGCTGTGAAATATTGGACTCTGTCCTTGTCCTCTTCCTTTCAGTGAGTTCTGTTTTGGAATTTTGTGCTCTTCTCGTAGTATCAGGTCTGCTCTGTTACTTTTCATTTTTTAGTATTCTGTTAGGTCATGAGAAATTATTCTACTACTGTAGTTAAATATAATTTAACTTACCTACCAGTTTACCTAGGACAGGCAGGCATTGGACGGATAGTAAAAGCTATTCTTGCATGAAGAATATTTCTATCTCATGAGCAAGATTTTTATTTAAAAAGAATGAGCGCAAAACTTGGATTGGTTAATATTACTGGGGTTTTTTGTTTGCTTTCCTTTGGTTTTTAAATTCAGATACAGTGCAAGGGCTTACTGCCTCTCTCCTGAGATGGATGCACTTGCACTGCTGTTATTATAGAGCAGTGTTTGGGAATGGAGAGCTTTAGACTCCTCTATACCATTGGTCCTCTGACTTACAGTCTTTGAAATCCACATAGTTTTTAATTGTTTATCTTTCCTCGTAAAGCTCATGACACACTGGAAAAATCCCTGTTTTAATTCAGATGGAAATCTTTTTACATACTTCAGTTTGGGCACCAAAGTTAGTGTCCAAACATTCCTTTCAACTTCTGTCACCCTTTATTTAAGGGAGAGGGAGTGAAAGTGGCACATCCCCTTGCTCTGTGCTGGAAATCAGAAGGTAGGGAAAGAATTGGCAGAAATATTGAAATATTAAGACAATTCCAATAGAAATGGGGAATGTGTGCTACATTTTGACTGACAAAAATACTTCCTTTTAGCATCAATAATCAAGTTGAGTCTCAGGTCAGTATCTAGCCACCCTGAGACTGTGCCTGTTTATCCCATCAGCATCAGTGTCACTCCAGACGAAGAAACCAAATCAGACTGTCTCTTGCTTGATGCAGTTATAGGAAGATAGTCCTGTAGAGACTTCCAGTGGGAAACTCAAAATGTATGTAGGTGCATGAATTTTCTCATACATTTTATATTTCATCCTTTTACCATGTTATTAAACATGTTTCCTTGTTCCCTACAACTGCCTTGATTATTTTGTGTTGTCATAAAATATTTGCTTAGTAACAGGCACAGGAAATTGGCAGTCATCGCTGCATTTCTGCCTTTGATTGTTAGGAGCTTTGAACCCATACAGAACATTTTGCAATTCCGGGGGGAGAAGTAAGCCTGGCAGTTGATTTCCAGCTTTTAACCAAAATACAAAGCAAAATATTTATTTACAGTGATCACAGCTCTATTGTTGTCCAGACTATAGGAAACAATAATGCCTAATCAGATACTTCTGCAATTCAGAACCTAAAATTATTTTGACTTCTACAAGATTGGCTTTAACCTTTATCTTACAGATTTTCTTTCTCCTGTTTTCCTCAGATTTTTAATGGCAGGAGAAATGAAGGCACTTTTGCATTTTTCTGACTTCAGCATGGAAGGCTTTATTGCCAATCTGTCTGGCTCAAGTTAATGAGAATATATATCAACCTTATGCTAGATATTAGCAATATTTATCAAAAAGTTCATTTTTCACACGAATCTAACTTTATTTTTGAGCCATCTGCTGTGCTTCCCTAAATTCAGCAATTTAAGGGGATTTACTAGAAAAAGTGTCCCCTGTAGCAGGGTCTGTGGTGGGGCAGCACGTGGAATAGCGTAAGATGGAGCTGGAATGCATCTTTGTCTCTCTCAGCCGTGTAACGTCCTCAGTGGTTTTGAGTGAAGACAATTTATTCCTGGAGCAAACGTATATGCACGTTATAAGGTATTTAAATGATCTTTTGATCTAAAAGGCACTTGGCTTGAGGGGACAGGAATTGAATCTAGGGAAGAAGTAAAAATCTGTGATTTACGCAGAGGATGTTGAGTCCCATCATTCCTAACCATAATGAAATAGATGTGACGTGCATGTTGTATTTCAGTCCGTTTCTGGTTCTTACTGGGGACAGGAACCTACTTCTGCTGTCCGTTATTTTGTCAGGTCAATGAGCATAGATGTAACGTGGCAAATTAAAAAGGTCTTGAATTTGTTTTGGTGGTATGAATGAGGGGAAAGTTGCTTTGAAAACTAGGAAATTACATGGGAAAAGGAAATAATAAAATGAGAAAATCATCCACTGAAAACTTAAAAAGCACTAGAAATACAGTTTCAGTGAAACTATGACTCCTGTTATGTATATTCTTTATGAAATAATTGCATCCTTTTGTGCCTAGGAAAGCATGAATGTGAAAGAGGTTCATGGTGTGAAGTTTCAGGTGCAACACCCCTGAGGACAGAGGGGCGTTGGGGAGCTCTGTATACCCGCTGTCTGCCATGGAAGGATATGGGATGGCAGGGGAAAGGATGTCCATTTTCACTGTGTAAGAACTGACTGCAGGCCCCTTGAAACCTGGCCTTTCTCTAAATAAATCTACTACTACCACAAAGTATGCTGAAAATACTTTACTGTTACTATTGGAATAGTGTCTATGAATCACTAAGAAGCTATGCTAATGGATAGTGTAGAAAATTATTAGAAAGATTAATAATGAATTCTTCATCTGAAGTATGAGAAAAATCTTTGGAATGTATATGGAAATACAGTATGCTTCTTTATAATAACCAAGGAAAAAAAAATGCTGAGAAACTCCTTGTTTACTGAGCACTATCTATCTTCTTTTTTATGTTTTGTGGAACTGGGAAATTTGTCTTTACAGGAACAGACAGTCTCACGCTATGAAAGTCTTGTAAGATGAACAGCTAGGTTTGGCAGCCATGTATTCCCCCGAACCTCTTTAGTGTCCGATTAGGAGTCTAATTCAGCATATGCTTACATCCATTAAGTAACAGATACTGTCTTCAATGGGATCTCGATCAATATTTTTATGAGCCCACCGCTTTCGTGTTTTGAAATGTAGTGTCCCAACTCAAGTGTCAGAGGTGAATAAGATCAGGGTTGGCCATTACTGGAAAATCCCCAAATACTTCCTTTTAGTGAATTCTTAATGCTATTATCTAATTAATTTTTATTTTTTAAGGCAAAAATGTAACTTTTGGCCTTTTAAAATTCATCTGATAATTACAAATAGATCATTTCCACTTTCTGGCAATGCTGATCATGGTCGACAACTTAGCCAAAAATATGGAACGAGTGTTTGTCTTGTCCTTATTTAATTTTTTGCATATCTAAGAGTAAACATCAGGAATGGACCCTTTTGTATAAGAAGAAAATTAGGTGGCCATGCAAGTAATAATCAGCTAATACTAACAACTGGTTTTTATGTTTTCAGGGCCTGTCACGTAATCATGTTTTTACAAGCAGCCTTCAATTATTGTATGCTCCCCTTTTTCCATGGGTGTGCCAGATTTATTTCTCTCTGAATACTTATCTCATGGAGCTGCCTGACATGTGGCAGCCCCTGATAGTGGTTCAGACATGCTCAGAAAAAGCGATTCTTTTAGCAATGACCAATATAAATGGTTGGAGCAGCTCTGTATGTGCTGGCTGGTAATCTGTGCTTTCACAGTAAAGCCAACAGGCCTTGAGCGTATCCAAATTGCTGAGCATCTCCTGGCTGTGCCTTGGAGGTTTGATCATTTGGGAATGGTGGACCTACAGTGCATATATTGTAGATGATAAAGTCCTGTGATGTGGAAATCTCAGGGAATAAATTTGGTACCTTTGCATCATGTTTTCCCAGAGGACTATATCAAGATTGAATAAATTTTTTAAAACATGGGAATTTTTTCAAACTTTTGAGAACTTTGAAATAGAAGAGGAAGAAGTTTCCTCTTTTTGTGGTGGAAGTGTTTAAAATATTTTAAAATTTATTGGATAAATTAACATTATATTTTTTTCAAATAGAAAACTAAACAAATGTTTTAACTTAATCAATATTATTAGTACTGGGACTGGTGCTGTTTAACATCTTTGTTGATGACGTGGACAGCGGGATCGAGGGCACCCTTACCAAGTTTGCTGATGACACCAAGCTGTGTGGTGCCGTCGAGACGCTGGAGGGAAGGGATGCCATCCAGAGGGACCTGGACAGGCTGGAGAGGTGGGCCTGTGTGAACTTCCTGAAGTTCAGCAAGGCCAAGTGCAAGGTCTTGCACATGGGTTGGGGCAATCCCAAGCACAACTACAGGCCTGGCAGAGAATGGATTGAGAGCAGCCCTCAGGAGAATGATCTGGGAGTGTTGGAGGATGAGAAGCTCAATGTGGGCCAGCAGTGTGCAATTGCAGCCCAGAAAGCCAACTGTGTCCTGGGCTGTATCAAAAGCAGCATGACCAGCGGGAGGGGATTCTGCCCCTCTACTCCGCTCTTGTGAGACCCCACCTGCAGTACTGCATCCAGCTCTGGGGTCTCTAACATAAGAAGGATATGGAGCTGTTGGAGCAAGTCCAGAGGAGGCCATGAAGATGATCTGAGGGCGGGAGCACCTCTGCTATGAAGACGGGCTGAGAGAGTTGAGGTTGTTCAGCCTGGAGAAGCGGAGGCTCCAGGGAGACTTTCTAGCAGCCTTCCAGTACCTAAAGAGGTCTACAAGTGAAACCTGGAGAGGGTCTGTTTACAAGGGCATGGAGTGATAAGGACAAGGGGTAATGGCTTTAAGCTGAAGGAGGGGAGATTGAGATTAGATATTAGGAAAAAATTCTTCCCTATGAGGGTGGTGAGGCACTGGCACAGGTTGCCCAGAGAAGCTGTGGATGCCCCTGGATCCCTGGAAGTGTTCAAGGCCAGGTTGGATGGGGCTTTGGGAAACCTGGTCTAGTGGAGGGTGTCCCTGCCTAGGGCAAGGGGATTGGAATGAGATGGGCTTTAAGGTCCCTTCAAACCCAAACCATTCTGTGATTCTATGATACATACCTTCATTTTATCTTCATTTTGTTTATGCAAAATGCTTTTAAAAAACTTGATTTACAGAAATTGTTTCTTAATCTGGAAAAAGTAGAAAAGTCTTGATACACAGTTTTCTGCTTTCCACTAACTCTACTGATCTCTGAAACCTTTTCCTGTGGTTTGTACAGGGTAACTACAGACAAAGTGCCATTTCTTGACACATTTGTGCAGGTCAGGTCATAAATGCCTCCATCCGTTTGAGTCCTTCCATCATTTCAGGCTTTGAAATCTGTTTATGTTGAGCTCAGACAAATCACATATATAAACTTTTTTGGCTTCTTGAGGTCATGTGGAATAACAATGCTGGTTTGGCTTCTCTGAGTATCTATTGTCTCCAGCATTTGATTTTTCATTTTTAGGGAGAGCAATGAACAGAAATGTCTGACTCTCAATGGGACTAATAATGTCAAGATCAGTATCACAAACCTGGTTACTAAAAGTTGAAAGCATGATGTAGTAGTTTCTCCTACCTCATTTACTTTGCACCATGCAACAGAATAATTTCCTCATTTAGCATTTGAATAATTTTCTTCATATGCGGATAGTCCACAATTTTCTGAAAGATTATCCCTGAAAATATATATCCAGGGAGATAAAATGAAGAAAGTTGGGATGTTAAAACACAGGAATTGTGGTGAATTTTGCATGATCACTGACAGGAAAACAAGCCTGTCCCACAGCCAATCCAGCCTCATAAATAAAGCACAGACATCACAAATCATTCACTTCTCTTTTCACTGTCTCTCCCCTTTGTGTTCGTATTTTTCAGCAGCTGTACGTGCTGTTAATCCGCATTTAGGTATGCGACAATGTCTGCTATGTACCTGTTAACAGACGCAGGGTTCAGTTTGCTAGCTGGGATTGAGGCCTTTTAAAATGTGTTTTACCACTGCATGCAACGTGTTTCTTATTAAAAGCTTACTTTAGTGAGGGAAGCACGAGCCACCATGTTTGTTGGGGTTTTTTTTTCCCTTATTAGCACTCCTAAGTGGATTTCGCATTTGCCAGCGGAGAAGCAGTTAGCGTACAGTGAAACTCTCCCTGATTGCCTGCTAATCTGTAAGGATCTTTCTGGTCGCCTTCGTTACTGCGTCAGCAAATTACAGGCTGCTTGTTTGCTCCATGCTTGACTAAGTCTGGGGCACTGCCAATACTTTCCATCAAAGGAAACCGCGTTGTTCTGCAGGCTCTGTCAGATGGAGTTTTGCAGGGTAGAGATTGCGGCGTGCTTGTAATCAACACTAGCTGCAACATAAACAATTAGTGATACTGCTCGGTGGTGTATACCACGTGATAGCCTATATGAGGTCCTGTTTATTACTTTCAGCAAGAAATTGAAGCAGATTGTGACTGTGCAATTATGGTGATTGAAGTCCTTGCCTTGAGAAGTACCTGTGGGTTTCTGACCAAGCTCTCCAGTGCGCTGAACTTGGATACCCGAGGTCTGTGCAAATCCAACCTGTCATTGTTATTCCCTGCTCACTTCTCAGGCCAGCCTAAATCGCGGACTTTCACGTTCAGCTTGCCTTGAAAGAAACCAAAGCACCGCTGGTTTTGCTGCCCTTCCTTTCAGGTATCCTAGCAGAGCATTCCACAACGTTCTGCCGTTTTACGTGGTTGATGGTATAGACGGTAAATCTGCACATTGTGCCCCGGGCACGAGCAGAGTCTGTGCGCTGAGTCAATAGCACGGATTCAGAAGAGCATAGAGCCTGCATGTGGGATCTCTAAGGTGTGAATATATCCTGAGATATTTTTCCGTGGCAGTGCTCCTAGCAAACAGTCACACTTTGATCCATGGAGGAAATTGTCCCTGGGAGATAATCTGAATAGCAAAGCAAAGCAAAAATCAAACTGTTCTTTCTGTGCATCTTTGATGCACTAGAAGTTAATTTACTTTATGCATAGAACTGCTTTAACTTTACCTGGAGGCAAGGTGCAATTTAGATTGCCTTTTTTTTTTTTTTTTTAAAGAACTCCTATTATCAATATTAAAGTGTTTCATGCGTATAAAAACATAGGCTGTAGATTAACTGTTATCGCTTTTTATTTTTTCACTCAGTTTGAAGCATGGGCTTCTACGACTTGTTCAGTTTGGATTCACCAAAATTAACAATTAATTTACTGTAAATTAATTAATTTACAATTAATTAATACTCAAGGTATTCTTTCAAATACTTTGCTAATATAAATATGGCTTATCCTGTTCTGCAGGTAGATCTGAGTGTTCTTGTGTCTCCACGTGGCAGACACACAATATGCATGTCCAAAGAAGAGTGCAGCTTACTATAACAGCTCATCTTGTTACCCAGTTTAGCATCCCAAATTGTTTGAGTAGCAGCGATGTATCTGTCATTTATCAGTGGGAACTCTGGCTTCCAAGTAAGTGCAAGCCAGGGTATGTACAAGCAGGTACATCAAATTAGATGTGCAAATTAAATTGCAAGATTTAGATTCCTAAATAAGTTTTGACCTAATTTTTGTAAATGTCAGTCACTTGCTATTCCCATCGGCCTCACCAGAACAGATTTTGCTTTTCTAAAAATACAAGTGGGAATGTAGATTTAAACAATTCATTATAAAGAAGAAGCAAGATAGACAGTTTAAGTTCTGGAATTAAGCTTGAATCTCTGATGTTCTGATTTGCAATATATCGAATGCACGTTTATTAAAACTTAATTTGTAAGTCTGGCATAATGACATTAATAGTTAGGGTTTAATTCTGAAACAAAGCTTATTTCCATCTACAACAAATTATGCTCAAATAAAAATTTTTAAGTCAACTCCTGTAGGTTTATATCAATTTTTGGTTCTGTGATACCTGCCAGAATTGGAGGATGCCCAATAGCAGCTGCTCATTAAGTTTTCACTTTGCCGAATGCTGGTTCATGTCTGTGCTGAGATTCTTTTATTTTCCTGAAATACTGTTGTCTAATAAGCAGAGGCCACATTCTACCACTCCATATTTTAATTAGACCATTTGCTTAATGTAGAATGCTATTTTTTCTTAACTGTAAATCCACATAGGTTTGTTAAATTCTGTTGCCCATGAGTCGGAGCTCACAGTAAAGTAGCTGGTGGTCTCAAAAGCAGTTAATACTTTAGACAGTAGGGGCTTGGTAAAACAAATACATTAATATTTTCATCAATTCCAGCTAACTTACAGTATTTCACTGGTCAGATCTAATTTGTTTGATGAGACATCACTGCAAGATGTTATCTATAGTTTAAGCTTAGAAATTGATTGCAACACATAATTCAAGGGCACTGTTTCATGCCTAGGGCAAGAAATACTATTTTTCTGTTTATTTCATTTGCTCTTTCATAATAGCTTACCTTTGCCAAACAATATCCGCTGGATTTGTTTGTACATTTGCAGAGAAGCAAAAACCACAGTAACAGAACACCCTCAACTATGTATTTGGCACTTGGACCACACTGTAAAGTCCCATTTATTTATTTTTGCCTAGGTGTATCAGAAGGCAGGAATATCTCACGCAAATCTAATCTCAGTTTAATTTGCATTCAAAGCTACTGTGGTTAATTTGGTTATCCCATTCTTCAGTCATTAATTGACCTAGGTGTTTTAACAATATTGTGAAGTTCACATGTTAAACGGGCTCCACCAAAACTCTCTCTATATACACACACACAGACAGCAGTCATGTCTTTAGCTAATATCCATTTAGTATGTATCTTAAAGCTCAATCTTCAGCTCTCAGACTGGAATTATTACATTAATTGACTTAAAATTTCCCCTTTCTACCAGTTCCATCTTGTGTCAGCCCAGACACATCCTTCTGCTTTGGGAGCACTCTGGGTTTGATTCAGCACGTCCCAATACGTTGTGTGTTTCAACTGTTTTGTTCGCTTCGTGGTGGGTTTTCTCCCTGTGTAATGGGAGAGAATAAGCTGTGATGAGTCAGCTGAATACCTGAGGTACAAGTGGAATTTACTGCTGCGTGCCTTTACCCTTATCACCATAACTCCCCAGGGACTACAGACATAAATTGCCTTCTCTGCAGCTGTCATTCTGACAGCTGAGGAAACACTGACATTCAAAGTCTTAAACCATCAGTGGTTTTGTGTAGTGCCTGTGAAAATTTCTGGTTTCAGACAATTCAAGCATCATTGACCTTGTGTAATTTATTAATTTTTTTTTTTTTCCTTTTAAGTGGGATTGACTATTTACTTTTTCCATAATTGCTGGTAACTCAGGTTTCTATGCTTTCAAATAGGTTGTAAGCAATGTGAAAATACTCTCCACTAGTACACACTTCATCTGATACTGGACACAGGAATAATTGAATCGCATAGGACATAGCCTTTTCTGAATCACTAAGATTCAGGTAATTGGCAAAGTCAAAATTTATCAGGGCAGAGCACTGACCAGAAGAGCCAAAAAATCTGGTCTATAGCCATGGTGATAACCCATCTATCTTATTGCTTACAACAGGTGTTTATGTCTCCCCGTCTTGTTGCTTTGTTTTCCTAGGAACAGATTTCCCTTTACGTAGCCAATGTTAATGCTGTTTGTCCTCCCGCCTTGGTTGCACAATATACTCGAGGCTTTAATATGTGCAAATTTATTGTTATAGTCATTGTGCTAGTGATTGTGCCAAACTCTTAGATGCGATTTAATGTCTAATAAATGATTAATTAATGAAGAAGCAGTAATGAATTTAGTACAAAGAATTCTTTTCCTGGTCACATCCCAGTCTGACTTGTGAAAAGCTTGTGGTCACTACTTTGGAAAGGCAAGTTCCACCCATCTGTAGTCATACCAGTGTCACTCCCAGAGTAAGAGCTTGTGTTTGCTCGAGTGTTGGCTTGAAGCATCACTTCTGCGTAACATGAGGCTTGATGTTTGTGTTCTCTTCTCCATCTTCCTCCAACATGCCATAGTATGACATTTTAGGACTTTTTTTTTTTTTTTAATTGCAGCAGTAGAGTTGGTTATTGGACATTAGGATGCATTGAGTGGTCTCTTTGTGCTGTGGCTTGGTGAACAGTTGTTCTGCAGATCTGTCTGTGTTGCCCATGTATGATCTGACTGCCTGTGACCATAAGGGACTTGAATCATTGAAGAAATGAATGCTTCCAGTGCTTTGATTGTGCTTTTTAATTCAATCACTATGTAGATCCAGTATTGTTTTTCAGTGTTCATTTCTCATTCATGCAAAATTATCTGACTATTCATGTGAGGTTATACAATGAATATATTTCATGCCCCTCATTCTGAGCATTGTCTGCTCAGGATTCAACACTTCCCTTTGACTGAAATTACCATTATAGGTGCTGTTGTCATAGTTCAAATTAATTTCCTGTTTAACAGGGATATTAACGAGCTGCAGTGACAAGAATAAGTGCAGTTGGAGTCTGCTCAGCTGAAAACTGAAAAGTAAATTGGTGGTCTTTTGAGGTCTCAGTGTTATGATCACCTTTCTTATGGAGAAGGCTCTATGATTCTCCCTTTATTTTTATAATTTACCTTTTATGTTATAGCACAGGTGTATTTCCTTGAATGACACTTGCATGGGTTGCATTCCATCTTCCGCAGTTCAGTTGTACCTGTATGTATTTCTATGCTGAGCATCTGCATCCTTAAAGAATTTATACCAAAAAAAAAAAAAAAAAAGGCAAGCAGACTGCTTGGATCTGCACCTGAATTTTAGGATTTCCATGGCAGCTGTAGTGCTCTGTGCCATATATGAGAATGAGCAGCTCTGGAAGAACTGAAGGACCTTCTGACCAGATACACGTGACCACCGTTCTGAGCCCTTTGTCTAACAAGAACAATCACCAGAACTTCATTTTCTTTCTCAGATGAACACCCACCCCTATACTGATCAGAAGAGGAAAGGTATTTCTCTTCATTTTCACACCAGAGTTCAGAATCTGTAAACAGTATTATTCTTCAGAAAGGTTTTAATATATGTTTGTTGGTGTGTTAAGGAACTGGATTTGTAGAAGTCCCCAGAAGTTTCTGTCTTGGTTCAGGCTCTTGCATTTTAGTCATATGTTCTAGCTATGCTTCAGGTTGAGTGAAGATAATCCTGATTTGTCTTCATGAAGGAACATTCTGAGGATTCATCCTTAAAACCTGATGTCTTTGGAAATTAATTCTGAAAGCAAACTGCTTAAAAAAGAATACTAAATGTAGGCATTTAAACAACACCCCCCCCCCAAAAAAAAAAAACCCAAAAAAAACCCAATAGCACATAATAAAGAAACCAGTAGTAGTATATTTCTACATATCAGGTATTAAATTTTTAATAATTACTATTACCTAAACCTTTTTCAAAATAACATTCCATAAATTTTGGAAATCATTTGGAGGCTGAATTGGATGTTCCTTTACTATATTGTATACCCAGTAGCTGCAACAAAGTATACTTTTCCTGTTCCAGAGTACTTTAACAGGGTATTAGCTGCCATCATTTAAGAAAAAGATTTAAAATACTTTTCTAGAAAGGAATGCAGATCCGTGACTTGTAATGAGCAATCCCCAGGACGGTTTGTGTTGTTTTCTATCCCTGTGATCAGAGCCTGCTGAGGTCATCAAACCCTTGGATCAGGACACAGCACCAGAGCATATCTGTGTTTTAAATTTTGCCTAAGTAATCTCACAACGCTTAGTCTTCCAAAATATGTCTCCTCTGAGATCGGTGTGTTTCGCTCGCGCTAAATGGGCTGATTTTCTGTCCGCTTCCTTTGTAACACCGCAGCCAAGGCACGTGGGTGGAGGTGAGAGCAAACGTGGCAGTGAGCGTTGCTGCGGGACAGAACCTGCTGCATCACGCAGGCATCTGTCAGCACGTGTCAGGCCAGTTCCCAAAAGGCAGGTTAGTACTTTGCCACCACCCTCGCACAAACAATAAATAATGTGAAAGTAGTCAGACAACAAACAGCTGAAAGGAAAAGCAAACCATAGTGAGCACCTGCAAAGGCGGATGGTCGTGCTGTGGCATACATTGAGGAGAAGAACATTCCAGAGTACACCTAGCAGGACCAGGTTTAATGAACAAATCAACTTGACAAATTTCACCTCCTTTTCTGCTCATCTGCAAGCTTTCATCATTATGAATTTCCTATTCTGAATTACCTGTTAAGTATTTCCTGCAGACAAATGTCAGCTTGTGAATTGCTCAGATGCTCTGTTTTTCTCATTACTAACCCTGTCTGATTGCCCACTTAGTTAAACGCTCCAAGATTCTTACCCCCCCCCAGGCAAAATACAACTGCAAAGAGGTAAAAACCCCATCCCAGAATTAAGCTTGTATCCAGAATCTTTACTTCTGTTTGCAGAGAGAAATAAAAGTCCATTCCCAAAATTCTTGCATTCAGGTTTACCACTGAGTCAAGGAATTAAGGAAGTGATGGCACAGTGATTCCCTTATCAGGTTGATCCTGACTTCATGTAACACTTACACTCGTGCTCACATAACGTTACAGAAGATATGCAGACATTTCATTCACATTACTGAATTTCCCCCCAGGCATTTGAGTAGTATTAGGATGCTGGTCCTGGCATGATAGGATGTTATCCCTTTTAGTTCTATTTCAGTCCTGGTATTTACAGGAAAAAGTTACAAGGATTCAATTTCTATTCACCTCCTTTTACGAAGGTCGTTTGTTAAAAGTCAAAAAAAGAATGGACACATGTGCAGACAGTTGCCCTGGTGAGTCCTGTTAAGGTGGCTACAATGCCAGAAGAGTAGTGTCTCTGATGATGCTCCATTGTTTGTGTTGCTTGTAAAAGAAATAATAGGCCAAGAATGGATATCTAATTGTATTTCTGGTTTCCAGCTTTCTATCAACCCGTTCATTATAGTTTATGACAGGTCCAGTAATATGTTTCCTTTTTATTTCAGCTCAAAAATAATCTTTCCACGCTGTTTCTAAATGGCCATTGTAAGAAAATCTGCGGTTTTGGAGGGATGACTGTCCTGTATTAGGTATCAACACATGCTGAAAGTTCCGAGTTGTGTCACCCACAAGTGTGGATCCCATCCCAATCCATTGTTCCGTAGTGCAAGGAAGGGGTGACCCAGGGAGGGCACGCTGAGCTGGAGCGGCATCTGTGGCGTTAGGGTACTGGCTGGGAAAGAAGCAGATTTTTTGTTCTTTCCATATCCTGTATCCCTGTCATTATTTCTGCACCGTCCTGCTGTTTTCCTACAAACACTACTCTTGTTTACAAAGCAAATTAAGTTTCCAAGTAGATTTTCAACTTCTTTGGTACTGGGGTTAAGCAGTATAGAAGGTGAAGTAATGAAAACCCTAGACACCAATGCCTATTTACTTATTGCAGAATAACAACAGAAAAGAACTCAGGATTGCTCTGATGTGGTCTTACCTATAGCTCAAAAGGTTGAAATGATTCCTCTTGGTTGCTGCACAACGCTTTGGTGATGGAACTCCTTCGCGGCTGGAGTTTCATCTCATTAGTTATACCACCTCTTTTGCTGTAGTCTGTCAAGACAACTTGGAAGGATATTGATTAAGGGCTTAACTCACTTTTTATCACAGCTAAATATATATTTTTTTGGCCAGGTGCTAGATTTCAAGACATTGGGTTTGGAGCAGCCTCTAACAAATGGAGGGATGATTAGAACTTCAGTGAACTATTCACTACAAGTTCTAACTATTCAGCTATCAAAACTGGGTATTCCTAAAGAGTTTGAAAATGGAAATTTTCCAGTTTTCTGAGATATCTGTTAAGAATTCAGACCTTTATCATCGTAGTGAGTACATGCTGCTTTTCATCTTCCCTAACTTGCACTGATGCTTGTCAAAACCGGGGGAGGGGGGGCTCTGAACAGTAAACCACAAAAAATTTGCTGCAGAATGGCTCCGAGGGAGCCATTGCATTCCTGAGAGAGATATTAAAAGCACACCTTTGAAAATGAGACATGAAGAATTAACCAGGGTTAAAGGTCCTGATGTACTAATTAAATATAATTCTGTTTATGCAAGCATCAGCACGATGACTTTTGCTTTTTTTAATAGTGTTTTCGTGCTTGTAGAGTATTCATTGTGGTAAGATGCTAGTGTATAAAGTTTTATTGTTATTGCATGCTCATTTTTTTCTTTCTGAAGCTAAACAAGTATTTATAATTGCATTTTATCATCTCAAAGTGCATAATATTTTAGTTAATCTGGGAAGCATGCTAAGGCCAGGCTTTTTAGGAAGAAGGAACAACACTAATTAACTTTGTAAGGAAGGAGATCAATATTGTTCTTTTGCAGTTTCTCAATTCAGCTTCTGTTTTCTGAAAATGGAATTGATGTAGGTTATGGTCAGAGGTTTAAAGTGCTAGTTTTCATAGTTGCTCAAGTGAGTAAGCATCTCTCCCTGTTCCTTCTACAAACATAGTCTTGTACGCTGCCACTGTTACTAGTTTGTTGCACCCAAATTACAGAGGAGGTTGCTTGAATTTCTCCATCATTTTGCCGGCAAAAGAAAACACAGTTTCTGTGCAAAACCAAGAATATTTTTAGTCTAATTGAAGTCTTAGTGGGCTAAAGAATTATTATTAGTCCAGTTACAATGATACTTACACTTATAATTCAAATTATATACAGTTAAATTCAATGTACGCAAACTTTCTAGTATCTGCCCCTTTCTCAGGTGTTACCTTTTCCACTGGTCAGTAGCTTTGTTCTGGGAGGAGGTGAGAATACCTCAGCCATGAGCGTTTGAGTGCTTTGCCAGAAGCATGATGCTGGTGGTTTCTTCTTCCTCGCCCGTCAGTCCAGTCAGGGTCATCTTTATGTGCCTGCTAAACGTCCTACACCTTGCTCTTTCTTCATGGGACTGCTTAGGTCCAAATTTACAATACACAGTGTCATTTACATACCTTGGGTCGTTGTTCTTAACCACAGTAGGAGTTTTACCCAGCTCCCAGGGGTGCGTTCACCATACTGAGGTGGGGTTTTACAGCCCTTGGGCCTCCAGTATCATCCTGGGCTGGTACTTTTAAGGCCCCTACTGTCATCCCGTGCCTGTAGTCCTCTACGCTGCATCTTATCTGCAGTCATAGAGAGTTCACTTTACCTCGAGTAGCTGTATATTGTTCCTATTTATCAGTTTCATATATGCGTATATATGAAACAATAGCTACTTCCCCGTATGAGAAGCCCAGAAACAATTGGACCTGCGTTTCTGAGCGTTGCTGTTCGGAGCAAAGCACAGCAGACAAAGCAGCAGAGCAAAGCACACCTCCGGCCAGCCGGGGCAAGTCCGGGCAAAGCCTGAGAGCACCTGAGGTCCACGCTGCAGCTTAGCACAAAGCCTCTGGCCTGTTCCCAGCGGTGGCACCGCCGTATTTATTGGGCTACTAGGCTACACAACAAAGGAAAAGGCTTAGTTACACTTTTCTTCTCTACTAGCGTATCACAAGCTAAACTTTCCTCTCGTCCCTTTCACCACAGTAAGCTGAAACCTTTAGCTGCCTTTTTCACACTTACCTTTTTGCAAACTTAACCTTGATATGCCAGCAGTCCTCCCTCCCCAAGGAGGGACCTCCAGCTGCTATGCTTGCTTCATTCGCGCCCTTTGTGCTGATTTTCTTTACCTGTGGATATCTCCTGAAAGGTACCAAACAGCGAGGTATCTGAATGCTGGAACATGACAGTTGATGCCTCTTAATAATGAATAATGAGGACGAAATGTACGTCTGTGTACCTGCCCTGCATTCATAATTGTTGAGTTTTGGGCAGAGGCACCAGCCGTAGAGCACTGAGCACACAAAGAGCAACGTCTGGACTCCAAGTAATTTGCAATAAGCATTTGTAAGTAATTCCAAGTATTAAGTGTAACAGTGCTCGCTCCCACTGTGATTTTCAGCACCCATTTTTTCCTCCTCTTCCTTGATTGCTAATCAAATCGGATATAGAAATTCTTTCCTGATGAATCTCACTCAATCTATGGGCAGTCTCTCATATGCGCTTCGCTATCAAAACATGTAATTTGATCACTGTATGCCTATATAATATAATTAATCTTTACGGAAGCTGAAAAGAGTTTCCCTCTGTGTCAAAAGGCTAAATATCCCAGAAGGCTGTTAAGTGGACTTGTCCCTGAAGTCTTAAGAAATAAATGGAATGCTGATTTGACACAGATTTGAGCACAATTTAAACAACCACAGTATCCCATTTCATAAGCTCTCTGTTGTCTACAGCTTCTCTCTATTGACTTTCATGTTTGGGAGTGTTATTGTGGGGTTTTGTAATTTTGCTTTTTTTTTT
>VXBL01008385.1:341480-365107 GCA_013400195.1 Aramus guarauna | reverse complement strand
TTTTTTTTTTTTACTGAGGGGAAAAAAAACAACAAAGAGGAAGAGAGAAGGGAGAAGAAAATAATTCTTGCTGTGCTTCTGGAACACTTTCCTTTTTTTCATATGTTGTAGGCTTTCATGCATTTGTCCCAGCTTTCAAGGAATTTGTACGATAGGTTAGACTGGGTCAGTGGTTCTGAAAAATTAAGATTTGAGGGAATATTGAGAAGGTACACGTGGACAGGATAGGGGACAAAAGCAGGTTGTTATCACATTGCCATGCCTGTAAATTGACAATAATGCCTGTGATTGCAGTAATGGACCCAAATGAATAATAAGCTTTTTTTTTTCCGAGAAAGTTAAATTGTCAGCCTGTCCCTCAAATATTCCTGTGTCTGTCTTATTGAGTTAGCTGTAGCTCTTGAGAATCCAGGTGCTATTTTTGTGCCCTTACTATGCAAGTAGAGATGTCACACCACTTGTGTTTGTAGCTCCTGTGTTTTGCCAAAGGTCAGCAGGTAAAGAATTCCGCGTAACTTTTGAGTCTAGTGGTTGGTGCTGTACCAAGGTACGTTATCCATTTAAGCACTGTCTGAAATGAATTGTCTTTTGTTCACAATGGGCTGATTTGAGTCATAGTATATAATAAATAATGGATGCAAAAAAGAGATTGCAGTTCAGTCACAAATTATTATTTGCAGAATTACTGCTGACCTCTCATTAGCACTTACAAGTGGCAGACCAGCTCTTGAAGTATTTAGGAGATTGCTTAATGAAGATTCATTTATTAAGATGTATGGCTGGCCAATATACTGGTCATTACATTGATCTTAGGATTGGATCGGAGTGGGAGCAACCTTTGTGTAACTGAGGAATGAGGAGAAGCAGCTAACTACTTTAAGCAACTTTGGAGTTATTATTTTTAGGATTTGTCTCTTTTTTGTATTAAGAGGTAGTTCATTCTTTCAGTCTCCTTTAAAAGCTTTCTTTTCTTCTCTAAAGAAAAGATATTTTGTTATATGATTTTTTAAAAAGCAGGATTTTGTATAATAGTGCAATATGGTATTCCACAATTCAGTATTACAGAAGTTGTGGATATCCCCTCCTTGGAAATGTTCAAGGCCAGGTTGGATGGGGCTTTGGGCAACCTGGTCTAGTGGAGGGTGTCCCTGCCCATGGTAAGGGGGTGGAACAAGCTGGTCTTCAAGGTCCCTTCCAACCCAAACCATTCTATGATTCTGTGATTTTCACTACTTGTTGTAAAGCCTACTGTAATTCCATCCACATAGACATATATAGTCTTCTCCAAGCTTTGTGGTTTTGACAGAAAATTATATAGGCATGTCGTAAGTATAAACACAGTAGAGAAACAGAATGTCTAAAATATATTTTATTCATAGATATGGACCATTGTGTCACCTAATCAGGGAAGATAAATGTCTCTCTGATGTTAAGCAATTTATAGGTGTAAATTAAGGTTGTGTTGTGCCCCACCACCATTGCTATGTCTCATTTGTTTTCTTACCAAAATCATCTAATTGGTAAAAGAGAAATATGTACACATTGTTTAGGAATGACATATTTTTTTCTTTCTTCTACAATCATTCTTGGTGTGCAGTCACCTTCTTTCACACCCTTTGTCCTCCTGGGAGAGACAGGAGAATATACTTGGTTTTGATGGAGCAACTTAAAAATATCTCCAGGTGTAACCCAGGTCTTGTAAACAAAGGAACCTGGGGTCTCCTCTGTGACCCACGAGGGGCTTAGTACCTTCCGGATGCACCGTGAAGCCTCATGGCTTCTGTTCTATTGTAACACTGCTTCTGCATCATAGCATTTTTATTGTGCATGGAAGAATCAATCTTCCTTGCAAAATACCCAAGGGTGAGGGAGTGTTCTTGTGTGGCAAACAGTGCTCTATATGCCAGATCATAGCCACAATTCCAGCGTTGAAAGCTTTGGTGTGATCAGTCTGTAGGATTTACTGGGTTTATATATGACTAAAATACTACTGGCAAAGCAGTGACTAAAAGCAGTGGGTCTGTGTACAGCTGCCAACAGCTGGAACCCCACTTCAGAGGGATGGGCGTAAGTATTGACCTGATGAGCAACAAGCTTTGGATTTATTCTGATGGCAGACAAAAACTATACAAATATGGTAATGTGGATTAAATGTAGGGAAAGAGTGGGTTTGGTTTTTTGTTGTTTGGTTGGGGTTTGTTTAAAATCATTTATATGGAATGATGTAAAGCCAAGGTAAAGTGTGTTTTGAATTTTGGATTTGCAGAATTTCTTCTGTTTCTGAATTTTGCTTCAGTTTCATGTAAAAGATCTGTATTGTTGTTCAGTGGCTTTGGATGTATCTTCCTAGGGTCAGAAAACCGTCTTTTGCCTGAATTTCCATTCTGGTGAACTTAAATTAAAATAAACCCACAAACAAAACAAAGAAACAAAAAAACACCACAAACCCCCCCAGATGTCCAATTCTTTATTTTCATGGATGGGAAAACAGCTATTGATTGTTTTACTAAAGTTTTAAGCTAGCTGGGATAACACAAATCATTACACTTAAAATATAAGTTGCAATAATTGAACCTTCTGCCTTTGGTAGGGGTATCTCAGTGGGAACCTTTGTCAGACGTTAACATGCACTGAGAAGACATTGACTGTTTTAACTTTCCATTTCGGAAGTTAATTGTCTGGTCCTCTCTCACCTCTGTAAATCAATCAGGTTTTCAGCTTTTTCTGCAAACGTGCACACTTCGAGCACTGGTGGAAGGTAAGGCAGCACACTGTAGAGTCTGTGCTGCATTTCCAAGCTGCAAAACAGACTCATTAGACAGAAAATCTACCTTATACTTGCTTGTCAAGCAACAAGTATCTCAGGTCTTTTAGTTGAAGTCTGCTAATTCAATGGCATCCCTTTCTTTGAAGAAAGCCGTAGGAGGGAGGTGAGTGAGCGTTGTCCCCGACTGGGTGGTGCAGCATTCTGACCAGGGGAGAAGAGTGCGCCGGAGGCAATGAACAGCCATCATTAACAGCAGAATTTGACCTTTTTATTTTTATTTTATTATTTTTAATGAGCTTAGCAGTTTGCAATGTAAAGCAAAATAACTCTCACAAATGACCTTTCACCTGATAAGAGATCCTTTTAAATGAGAAAAAGAAAAATCTATTTGCGTGTTTGCATTAAGGTACAAGATCTCGGCCAAATGTGATTGAAAATATGTCTAAAATCAACTTGTTTTTCAAGATTTTTCAGTCACTGAAACTATCAGAAAACCAAATTAATTTGTTTTTCTCACAGGAGTTATCAAGAGTATCCAAAAAATGGTTTAGAAGTCAAACGCCATACAATAATATAGTTATTTTGAGTGAACAAGACAGTGAAAATCTGAGGGCATGATGTCTTCAGCTGTCTGGAAATGAGCTGGATCCATTCTGGTTCCTGTTTTGAACTTAACCGCAATATCACTAAATATTTCCAGAAATCACCCCAGACCAAGCAAGTTGTAAACAAATTAAAAACAACAGAGTTTATTTCTTTTCCTGTTGGTTCTCTTGGGAGGATTATTTTTGGTTTTTAAAGGCTTTAAAATGAACGAGATGAAAAAGAAGACGGTGTAAACAAACAAAAAAAAGTGCTGGTGTGAGAGCTAATGTGGTTTTCAAGAGCCTTTTGAGTAAATCCTACCCAGCAGCATGACTCCAGTGACTTCATACATGTGCTGGGGGGTGAATTAGTGCTTTGCCACCGTACTCTTACCAGGGGTGCAGCAGGGACTCTTGGCTGGCCTGTCACTCAGGGAAGGTGAAGTACAAGGTTTTAATAGGTTTTCCACAGGTTGGTGTTTAAAATGAAGCAGAATGTTATAGAATCATAGAATGGTTTGGGTCGGAAGGGACCTTAAAGATCATCTAGTTCCAACCCCCCCCGCCGTGGGCAGGGACAAATATCTGGGTACCTATGCAATGATTCAACCGAAACATATAGTCTGTTAAGGTAAATTTGCTGTTACCACTTTGAGTGTTGCTAAGTTTTAATCCTTTGGTTGCTTATTCGAGAGTATTTGCAGCTGTAGCTGTAGCAGTGTGCTTGTAAGAGATGTAAGCTTGGACTTCACGGTCGGATGTGGTAGTTTGTGCTAGAATGCCTTTTGGCTGGTTTTGATTTGCATCGATTTGCCTGTGGTTTTGTTTGATTACCTCTAGGCTGGTATTAGAAATGTGGCTTTTCTGTTTGATTCCCCATTAGGCTTTTACCTAGATGTCCTATTGATACACGCCACTCGCTTCTCCGCTGGCCTCCTGCTGAATGCAGCTCCCATCCTGCCTGGCTTTGGACCTTGAAATATTAAATGGAAAAAAAATTTGGAGTGGGCCTGAAGCTGAACAGAGCTCTGGTGTTCTGTTTGAGTTTCTAAAATGAATAACAATAAAGCATTTCAGCATTCATTTAATATGATGAAGCTTCATGAAACTCCTGTGCTGGCCTTCCCGAAGAAGCTCTTCAACGCTGCTCTGCAGGGTCTTTGGGAAAAATATTGTAGTCATTTTCTGTAGAATGTTATTTCTTCTGATATTTTGATACAAGTTGTGTCAATATTGAATTGCAAGATTATGTAGGAAAATCACCGAATACTTCTCTACTAATGTTTCTTTTGTGAAGGGAAACTTAAAATTTTAAATGATGTCTGCTTTTCCTCTGAGGATGTCTGGTTTTACCAGTGATAGCTTGTTGGGACTCAAGATTTAGCCTTATGTCTTTGAACTGGTCAGTATCACCATGTCTTACCTTATGAATCTGGATTTTATTGGGGCTTTTATTATTCACTTCACCCAACAGTTATTTGGAGGGAGGTGGGGCTGGGGGAGAAGTGCTTCAGGGAGCTTTGGATCAAGTCTGCCATATGTAGGTAGTGCATCCTCCAGGGGTATGATGGTACTACCCTGACGCATTTTACAAGTCTGAGCAGACTGTAGAACCGAGTTAAGTGCTAAAATGGACACCCATGTTTCTAATTTAAGGTCTGCATTGTACTGCAGAGCTGGTAAGTTGTTGGACGTGACAGATTTCAGGCTCTGTGCTCAGCGCTCCTCCCAAAGCTCAGAATATTCTGGTGGAGCGAGTGGCAAACGCTGACAGGAGCACTGCTGTCAATGCAACTTCAGAGCAAGAAAAAGACATATTTAAAAGTGATTGCAGATGATTGTAGTGAATTAGTCTTAAGCCTCATGAACCTGTAGAGCTTTTAAGCAGGAACTTTGCTTGTCAAGGCAGTCCGTCCTTAGCCGTGGGTTTCTCAGCTCTAATTTGAAGATTTCCATTAATGAACTGGTCTGTTACTCACAGATGGAATATCTGGCAGAATGCATCTTCTGCAGTCACCAGTTTTTCAGTCTTGTTAGAGCAGATAAGATCATTATTGTTCTCTCACTTGCTCACAGAGGTTTAGTGTTAGATGATGTTGCTAATGGCATTTTTTAATCCATATGGCTCCATCGAAACAGACTGCATTAGCACTCACTTCAGTGAATACCTGCTAGTGTTGGCCAAAGTAGTCAGAAAACAGTTTTTATTGAGTCACTTTCTTTTGGGTTTGTGGTGTATTGTCTGGCTTTGATATGGTTTTAAGTGATGCTGTATGTGCGTGTGTTTATGTGCATTATTCTTATAAAATGCACAAGGTTAATTCCCTGTTTTGGGCAGTCTGGGATAGTGTGCTAGGGTGTAAATACTGTTTTTTGGTATATCTTGAGAGACAAAAGCCTTTTCTCTGGAGAGGCGTGGTAGACTGAGAACATAAAATGTAATTACAACTTACAGAAAAGTGTCTCTTCTGTCCAGGACTCCTGTTTTCATTTTTGGATTCTGCCATTGACTTAACCTAACCTTCAATCACAAGAATCAAGAGAGCGTAGCCATTTGTGCTTTGGTTTGTTGATTTGTAAACTGTTTTAATAACTGTCTTTTCCATTCTGTTATTCTGCAACTGACTTCATCTTTCTAAAGCCCATTCAAGTAGAGAATGATATATATGTGCAAAGTACTATTACACTATAGGCTGTTTTTCAAATTTCTAACATCTATTGTCAGTCTGTGGGGGTTATTGTACATTTGTGTTGCTGGGAGAAGGAGATTTACTGAAATGCAAAACCCACGGGATGCAAAGATGCTTAATGTCTAGCAAGTGTAAGAGTGCATCACTGATAAGGAACTTTGCAGTTATGCCGATAGGGCGATGCGCTTGCGGAGTGACAGGCAAATTATTGATTGGAGCTGGAAAGTCATCTTCTTGTAGTTGTTGTTTGTCTGCTATTTTTTTCTGTGAGTCCCTGGGGAGTCAGTTGGGAAGTAGACTGTAATCTGTACCAAGAGTGGATTTATAGTCTTTAACTGTGGGGAAAAAAATGGGGTATATCTTTTGAGGCAGGGATGTAAACAATTGCAGAAAGTGAATTTGTTGGCTGGGGTCACAGAGAGCCAGACCAAGGGCATATAACACAAGAGGAAATTATTTCCTCCCAACTAGGGAAATGACTTCCGCAGCTGCCTGATCTCTTTCATCAGAGACTCTCAGCATTAGTCATGATTTCTGTTACGAAATAGCATACCGCGGTCCTGAGTCTCAAAGGCAATCCTAGAGACGGAGGTGGAAGGGGCAAAGCGTCGCTCTGGATCCCTTTTGGTTCACTGCTCGTGATGGCATTTAGTATCTTACCACCTTGCTACATGGGCACTAGCTGAAATCCACACTTGATTTTGCTTGTGTTCATTTGAGGTGTGACAGTGCATTTCTCTAGTAAATATATCCCTGTCTGTGCTTCAGCTACCTACGGCAACACCGCCCAAGTCTTTTGAACTTCTGGGAAGAGGCAGCTGGTGTGCTTCAGGCTGCTGCTTCACTTCTGGCTTCCCAGTAAACTACTTTGAAACCAAAGCAACGCTGCCAGCCCTCTTTCAAACAATGAGCCTGCCTCAACAGTTTAATATTATTCCACTGAATCTCAGACAAGCATTGGGCTTTTGGTGAGGGGGTGGTTGTTTTTTTGGAAGAAATTATTTTTTTTTGTTTTGTTTTCGACATACTAGAATGAGATCAAAGTCACTTTAGTTTGTGTTCTGCGTGAAGGTCTGAATCCAGCGTTCTGGAAGGGAAGCTTCATCTCCTCGTGGCTTTGATTTCCCTCTTGCAAATACCGTGTTTATGAGTTTTCTTTGTTATGTATCTCAAAATGTTTAAACGTCCTCTGCATTCCGGGTAGTATTTCTACTGCTGAACCGACTGCACCCAGTTCTGCAGCCATTCCTCCCCTTCCCACCGCCCCTCCTGCATTCACCCAGCTTCTGCATAAAGGGATTTTTAAACAGTGTGGGCAGTTAGCTGTAACAGTAGCTACAGGTATTTTTGATCCCTCAACACCATATAAAACTGCCAGACGACTGCAGAATTCACTCCGTTAAAGGTGGTTGCTGAAGTTCATGACGTGCCTTGATTTCTGGCTACTAATGAAAATGCATTTCAAAGTCTGTTGAAATGGAAGCTGTTTAACAATAAGCATTTACCTTCCTCTAATTCTTCACCAAGAACCAATACGATTTTAAATAAAGTAGGGTTCTTTTTAAAACGATGATTAGTCCCTGGTGTAAAGAGGGGGCCTGAAAGTGTTTAATTAGGCAACAACAAAAAGCACGAAATGAGCAAAGCTGATTCTGTAGATATCCGATGATCACACTGAGATATAATTGAAGTAGAGAAGCCTGTTGCTTCTAATAGTTTAAGTGCTTTGCGCACCCACTGCACGCACCGAGTACAATAAAATGTTCTATCACACGTTCTCTTCATCATACCCAATATATGATCCATACTCCTGCAATAATAGCAGGGGTAATTAATTCTGGCTTAAGTGTTTAGAAAATTATTAAGTGCTGCAATTACAGGCTTTCCAAATGGCAGTATTTAGAAGCAAGATCTATTCTCTACGCTCCCCCCTCCCATATCTGAGTGCACTGAAAAACTTCAATTCAGCAACAGAAGGAAAAAGCCCCTGCAGGAGTGCATCTTAATGTAGTATTAATTGGGTAAAGGAAGAACATAGCTCAGGAACACAGAGGGTGCATTTGGAACAGGACAAATAATCTGAAATACAAGTTTGATGAATTCCCTTCGTCTCTGTGCTGTGGTTGCTGCAGCACTTTTGTTTATATTGATCTGAACGGCATGGAAATTTTCTTTCATCTATCATTGACATTCATTTTACCTCTTGCAATTGCCTCTGCCAGCTTACATGCTTGTTTTCTGGTGAATCTATTAATAAGATTTCTAGTACATCAAAAGAATTTCTTTTGTGCAAAGGTAGAATACAATGTGCCTAAGGTGTAGGAGGGTTCCTAGCTTCAATTTTACCTACTAAAAGTTATTAATGAGTTCTGTGAAGTAAAAAAAATGAGAAGGATAATGCTAATTGCATGCTATAGACTTTTCTCCATTGCTTACTCATTTAGTTGGTGACTTGCAGAATACACAGTAGCTTTCTTCTGATTGCAATATGCCTCCTGAATTGACAAAAATAGGACTAAAGGTCAAATTAATTAAAAACAGTAGGAGAAAGAACATAATTAGTACTGCAAGTTTGTATTTACACGTTTTGCCTGGAAAATGTGTGAAATGCATTTTGTATTGTGCAAAGCACAGATGCTGTATGCCAATGAAAATAAGAAACCACTAAGAAATATCTTGAAGAGTAGAATTAAATTGAATTCTTTAGTCAGGAAAATTTATGCATAACAGTGGTTTCAGGGTGAGCAACCAGGGCAGTTCCCATGGGTATTCGATAGCGTAACTGACCCAGGAACGCAAGTCTGCACGCACGTGCGCGTGGCGGTGTGTGGAAGATACTCGTGCCCATAGCGTCTCCCTGCTGCCCGCACGATTTACACCAGCTCTGCTGCCATTACCGTTATTACCCTTCCACACGCACATTTTTCCTACTGGTTTATTTCAAATGTCCTCCCTGGTTCTCGGATATCTACAGCAATCTGCTTTTCTTGAGCAGTAAGAATACAGTGCAGACCCACAGCCTTGCTTTTGTCCTTGCATGACTGCGTGTTACAAGGGATTTCTGCACCATCACGCTTTCCTGGATCAACTAGAGCAAGCAGCCGCCTTTCCTGATTGTCTCCTTGGCGTCAGGGTTGCAAAAGTGTTGCAGAGTTATAGTTTGCAAGTTCAGCGTGGCTTGTATGGAGAATAATATTTACCTCTGATTTAACTGAGCTTTACGTGGTGTTTGAATAGTCCTGAAGTAAAGAAGAGAGGGGTGTCAATCCCCTGCGTGGCAGGTGAGGAAGGAGAAGTAGCCACCGAACGCACGCCGGGGTTGGAGACGTGGATTCGCTGTGCCTTCAGCCTTCCCTCCCCAGCCCCTTTTGTTTCTCAGCTCTCTAGGGCACTTTTACCTGGGCATCTTTCCAAAGGTGCGGGGATTCAGACGCAGGACTATGCTATTTATAAATAAGCAATAATGTTATTTTGGATTTTTTTACAGTAAATGGCTGGGACTAAGTCGCTCTTAAGCAAAACGTTGGTATGCTCAGTGCGGCGGAGAGCACTTGGTGGTCTGGTCGGGCTCCCCGTGAGGAAGAGCTGGCCTTCACCGCTCGCTGGAAGTGCCCAGTCCTCACTTCTGCTGACTTCTCTACTGTTTCCCCGTGGTGCTTTATAGGGTTTTTTTGCATTCTTTCTCTTGACTCCTTGAGTTCCTAAGTAAACCTCTTCACTTCTGTCTCGGTTTCTACTTACTACACGTGGCTTGAGTTCACCTGTTTTCTCAATGACCGCAGTAACTGTTTGTCAGGCAAGCAGCCCACGGTCACGGGGCTCTGCTTTGTAAAGCCAGATCCCCCGTGACAGACGCCTGGACCTCACAAAACCAGACCTCGACTCACAGCTCCCCTCCACGGCTGCCCTCTCGTTGTGATTTCAGGGCACGAACCCCGTGGCTGGAGCTCGCGGCCGGGCTGGAATCGGGGCAGCCGCACGGGTCTGGCTGCGGGCAGGTTGTCCGCTCTCAGCGGCACGCAGCAGCTCTCGGCTTGCTTTGGGGGCGAAGAGACTTTCCCCAGGCTTCTGCTGGAGTCCCTCGATTCTCCTTGCCCAGAACTGCATTGTTTCTTTATGCAAACTAACATATGCTGCATTACTTGAGTAATTTTTATTGTATATTTTGCTCCATGAAGAAAGATAAGTAATCTTAATAGTCCCAAAGAATGGCTGCACTGAATACAAAAATAAGCTGGAAAGATTTAAAGAACAAGGGAAGGCTAATGGCTTTTTATTTTGCTTTACTGAAATTACACAAGTGGTGAATTCTGACAGTTATATATTCTGATTATCTGAAAGGACAATTGCAGAGACATTGCTCTGAGGAGCGAAGGATGGTATCAATGATACGATACAGCATTTCAATTTGCAAAATCTTTCCCATTTCCAAATAGGTATTTCAGATCCTTTTAAGAATGTGTTAGTAGCATGTAGCCCAACTCACTTTAGTAATTTTGAGTATTTCATGTATTCCACTGTAAATAACAGCTAAAAACTTATTATCACCCTGATAGTATAAGCTGTGGAAATAGTGATGCAAATGGGAGATTTCTGACTTCAATCAAATAAAACATAATGCTTTTTCTTAAAACAACTTGGAGACAAAAATGGATATTTCCAATATTTGAAATAAAACCAAAGTATTGCAACAGTGTTCACGGTGACATTTATTACATAGCATCTTTCCTCTTGACAATAACAGAAGATTGAAACAAAGCAGCGTACCAGTCAAAAATTCCTATATTTCTCATAACGAAAGTAAAACTTTCATCTGGCAATTGCAAAGGCAATTTCAAGATATGTGTTTTGATTCTGGAAGCTTTCTTGGATTCTCCTCAGTGGTACCTCTTCTGATGACAGTTTTCTTGATCCAGGGAAGATAGTCCTGGACCACTGGAGTCCACTAAAAAGTGTAATGTTGATAAACGTCACCATACTTAAATATTAGATTTTTACTTTGTACAAAGCAAATATAGCATGAACTGCATCACCGCTTGTAAATTTTGGCCTACAGCTTTATTTTACAAAGACCAGCAAGTTTTCTTTTTATTCTCTTGCCTCTTCCTTAACCATTTCACCTAAAGGTGGACTAATAATAATTGCCATGAGAATGTACTTTAGATAGGTGACCTCAGATGGCAAACACACCGTACATTTAAAATTGAGAATGGGTAATCTAGGTGGTTAAAGGATATTTGCTAAAGGCCAAAAAGATAAATGTTGCAAGCAAATACTGACACAGAAAAGAGAATGCTTTCACTGCACTCCAAGTAAGTCTTGAGTTTCCTGAGAGCACATTTTGGGTGAAAGGGTAACTTTGTCTATTCTTTCTCTTCTCCAGAAAGAGCAAGATGCTTTTTTGACAACAGTATAAAATATATTAGTTTTATCCTTCCATTTTCACTATCATCAGTTCCCATTCTAGCCAATCAAACACTTGATATCAAACATTATATATGTATATTTGCTGCTATAACAAATTAAATGCTGTTATAACAAAAGTCAAAAAAAATGTCGTGAGATAGTGATATGCCAAAAAGCTGCTTTTCTACTCACTTTAAAAGGCCCTTCACTTTTAATTTATGTTTTTATTTTTTTTGTGTTGACTCTTCTTAGGGAGATATCGCAGAAAACCTGCTGCGTTACTATGTCTAGGTGTAGCAAGGCCTAGCTGTTCCCTGGGGACCATGAGCAACAGGTGGTCTCCACGGCTTTTGAAGGCTACTGTGAATTATACCAAAATTGGTGGAAATGTAGTCTGGAAACCATTGGATCCAAAAATATCAGTGTTTTTTCTAGAAGAAATTGAGGAGATCTGTGTGTCTGTCAGTCTGCTCTTTACTCAAGAGGTAACTCGACCTCTTCAGGTTCTAAGCTTCTACTGTAGCCTTGCTCTCAGCCATAATTTGTGAACCTTTTTGTTTTTAACCATGGCAAAATAAGTTCACATTCGACAACTATGTATGTGAATATCAAACATAAGGTTATTCCACGTCTGTATTACACGTGAACAGCTTGATAATCTTCTCACTCAAAGATCCTATCCACACCTGCAGGAAAATGTTCTGTGGAGCCAAGATTATGTTATAATGCAACTAAAGTGATATATAGCTACTTGTGCTAGAGTATTTAAGGATACTCCTTGTACATGTCATACTGAAAGTATGTGTCTGTGTTTTTCTTCTGACTTCCATAAACTTTCAATCCAAAGAACCAAATTTAGATAAAAGTTCCTTTTTCTGGGAGACGCTAATAAGAGTAGCTCCATTTATTGGTCAGAAATGATGAAAGCACATTTTCAAGCCTCTTTAAGTGAATGCTTGTGATGGCTTGTGAAGTTATACGCATGTGTATTGCTTCAGAAAGATTTGACCTTTAAATGAAGAACTGAATAGGAAAAAAAAACTGCAAATGGAAATTGAATCAAGTTTTTGAGATTTCTTCCAGGTCTCTATAGATCTAATAACCTCATCAGGCTTGAACTTAATGGCTTAGCCTTGACTGCTATGATGCAAAAGTAGGAGCTGGAGGTCAGGAAGTGATTCACTGGAACATTTATTATTCCATAAATCTGTACCTTACTCATGGAGAAAGAGGAAATGTATTTATCTGAGCTACAACTGAAATGTATAAATTAACAGAATGAAATTAGAGCTAGAGTGCTATGTACATTTACGAAAGTATAAATTCTGCTCCATTTCAGTATTAACACAAAGAAAATACTTGGTAAGCAGTAGTGTTGCTTTTAGAAGAAATATTCACAACTGTAATAACACCCAATCAATATTTCTGCTAAAAAATGTCCATGTTGTTGGACCAGCAATCAGAAGTGATGTCAAATATTACCAAAATGTTTCTGTATTATTGTTTATGATTATGTTCTTTTAACTAAAATGACTTTGCCTATCAGAAATCAAGCATTCAAGATAATATCATCACACATGATAACCTGGAAAGTGAAGAGCATATTAAAAAATAAAAATCAGAATTGAGACTTTGCTATTTCTCAGCCTCAGCAACAGCACAGCCATAGTGCAACTTTCATGTGTAATTTTTATTTAATCACATGTCAAATTGAAGACTTACATGAATTAAACTTTAAAAAGCATGCTTTCAGCTATCATTTTGACATCTCGTTAGCATACAATAACTGCCTTTCAAAAGCCAAATAAAATGTTTGACATGCTTTAAATGTTATTTTCAGTTTTATTTTCTTTTTTATTTCAGTTCTTTGTTGTTATTTCAAGAAGCTCAGAAAGTACAATTTAATTGTTAAATGTTGCTGGGAAATGTCATATGAGATATACTCTTTGGTAAAACGAAGATTAGAGTCTGAAAATAAATACCCATTGAGGTTGTTAATCAGAAATTTGTGAAGTTCCAGATTTATAATGCTTTTGTTCAGCGACAATTTGGTTAATGAGTTTGTTCCATGACCTCTGTGCCGCAAGAGGAAGATGGGAGTATTGGCTAGGCTTCTAGTTACTTCAGTGAAAAGTGGTATCAGTGAAAATCTGCTTCTTAAAGCAGGTGGCGTTAAAAAACCTGTTGCTTACCCACATGAAAAAGGGTTTCACAAAATTATTTCTTTGCAATAGCTAATAGCTGAAATATATGATATTTTTGCTTATCAGTTAGGTGCAGTTTTACATGCCAGCAAGAAATGCCTGTAGTGGCACGTAAGTATGATTTTAATAAGGCACCCTGAGTGAGTGAGTGTGGTAGAGTTATAAGACAGTCTTGCAAGATTGCTTCTCATCACTTGAGCCAACTCCTTGTGTGAGTGAATCCAGCTACAAGCTCTGACAATTTTCAGTAATTTCCATTTGAGCAGGTAAAGGGGCACCATCTGTTCCACTGTTTTGCTGTGGAGGTAGTAATTCTTTCATTGAAAAACTACAGATCTGTCTAGGATAATCATCCATATTGAATTTGCATTTTTCTGGGCAGTCAACCAAGTTTTTACTTGTCTCTGAAATGAATAGATGATGCTTCCTGTATCTAAATAAATTAATAAAGTGGGAGGAGTTATTTAAATCAATAATAAGTGAAAGCCTAAAACTATTTACATATCTTGTACTACTTTGGAACACTTCGATCATTAATCACGGTGAGGAAAGGTAAAAGTAATTATCAAAGCTTTCTCCTCTTTAGAAGGAAGCCAGATGCTGTATTTTCCATTAGTAATTAGTGAGGATGAAAGATACCAGTTATTAACGTTAATGATATTAAATCAGGAGGACTGGATAAATTTATAACAAGAATGTCAAAAGGATTATATTGAATTTCTGAAGTTTTAAATATCTGAAAATGTAATGCTTTGCCAATATTTAAAAGGGTAAATGGAAAACAGTAGGTCTGTTTGATTTGACAAACATGTCAGAAGCTGAAAGGGATGCAGTCAATAAAGATAGGACAGTAACTGATACAGCTGAATTTGTTCAATAAAAAGAAAGGCTTGTTCAACAAGCTTGATCTGTACAAGATGACAATTAAGGCTAAATAGTATTGGCAATAGTTGGAGATTTTACTTTTTCATGTGAGATGGGGAAAATACGGATTTTAATGTCTGCTAAGCTTGGACTGATGAAATCAGCTGGGTATTAACACACACTACCTCTCCTCTTTCCCCATGCCCCCCAAACACAGGCCCTTCAATTTGCTCTTTTAAAAAAAAACAAAAAACACAACAGTCCTGTGTGGGATCACTGCAGGCCATATTGAAGAAATTTAAAAAAAATAAACAAAAAACTGCAAAATCATAAAAGGTGATAACAATAGTGTTTCATTATTAGTGAAGTGTTTCTAGTTGTGTGTAATAAAGGTGGCCAAGAGCGTTCTATATCTTCATAGATGCTCCAAAAGAAAATACAGATCACTGTTGGTAAAAATTTAGAAGTTATTCTAATTTGAGCGAAAAATTATGTATTTTGTCCATTATGAAGTTATCAAGATAACATAGTAAGGTCTTAGATTAATGCTGTGAGCTGCAATATGTATGTGAAATACAGACTTATAAAACAATTGATAGAAATTCTTTGGGTCATAATAGTTATGCTGTACACTACTAAGTTTAGGGAAAGAAAAAATAAAAATACTAGCTTTTCTTTCTTGAGTTTCAACACAAAGACATGTTTCCCATCGGGTTTGTGGTTGGATCCTTTTAAGCTGTTTGTTTTCATGCTATTCTGAGAATTTTACATTGATAGTAACTGGTTCTGTGTGTCTCTGTCAAAGCATATGGAACAAAAGATTGTAGTTTTGGAACAAAAGGAGATAAAGTTGAGTATAAAAAGACTTGAGCTGGAAATTGTAGTTTGATTAGGGATTTTCTTTAATAACTGAGAAGTAGTACTGGTCATAACTGAAGATAGTTGTTGTCTGGTTATTTAAGGCAAGCATTTCATAGCTTCGTAGCATTTGAAAGACATAAGCAACTGAGAAAATGAATATGAGTGGCAAAACTAGAGTTTGAAGTCAAAAAATATTTTTGACTACTTCTTTATTCACTGGCTGCTAATAGAGGAGAAAAATGTTGAAGTAGTCCTGTTCTTTTACTTTTGTGCTCTCTTACAGCATCTCCTAAATAAGATCTGTTTTAAATCAGAATTATCATCTAAATAATATAATTAATTCAACATAAATTAAACAGTAATATTTTTTCTTTATGGTATCCTTTTAAAAGGATATTAATTTGCTTCAATGAATGAAGATAATAAGGTTAATAGTTTAATGTTCCTCAGTTGATATCTGCTGCTTTTTCTATTACCTTTTTTCAGTTTTTGATTATAAATTGGCTAACCCCTGGTGTATAATTCCAGAAATCATCCCTTCAATGTATCCAAAGCTATTTACTTAGACTCATCTTTTATTATTCCCACTGCCACAGTCTAATTATTGTAGTGAAAGATTGAACACAGAATAGTTTGGGGCTTTGATCAGTCTTCATATAAATTTCAATAATGAGAGTAAAAGGTTTGTGGTTTTCTGAGATAATTTGATCCCTCCAGACGCACATTGCTGTTACAAGATGCAGTTCTTTTTGGATGCCGTATGAGACCTCTGACAGAATTTGTGTCTGGGTTTGTGATGTCTCTGGAAGCAAAATTCTTTTTTTTCATACCAATAAAGAGTAATTTAATATTGTTAAATATGTCAGAGAAACTATGTACTACTGTACATTTTTCCTGAAATTTTTGCTTCATTTTCCCCAATCAGTCTAATTGTCTGTATTACAACTTCCTACATCAGCGTTTTCAGAATCCACTAAGAATACATAATGGGTTTGCTTGCGTTTCTCTCTTTTTGAAAAAATATACCGACTGTCAGTCAAATAAATAAAACAAACCATAATCCTTGTTATTCTATTACTATCGGTGCTAACTCCCTTTGGAGATAAATAGAAAAGCAGCTGGAGTCTGAGGATATTTTGTAATCTTATAAATTGAAATTTAAATGCCTCAAGGAGGAAATTTCCAAAATAATTGTGACAGAAGATAAGTCCCAGCTTTTGGCAAAATTTTATTAGAATTACTTGTTCCAGATCATTGTCTGATGCCTGCATGAATTAAGAAAATGGCAGCACTGCCATGGAGCGAAATAGCTGGGGCTTTCTTTCATCTTGATAAATTCTTCCAAAAGTGCTCTGTCATCAGCGTTATCAGGTGCGACATACTCAGGGACGCTATCAAATTAAAAATCATGAGCCTTTAGCTGATGCCAGTTTCCTTGAAATCTTATGGGTTTTATCTTTCCTACTAATAACATCTCAAATTATGCAACTAAAGATTTACATTTTTTACTGAATGTGAGGGTTAGCGAGATTTTTAATTTTGCGTGGGGTATGGCTTTTGTTTGTTCTCACTGGGCTGGGCAGTTAAAAAAAAGACTTGGTGACTTTCTGGTCTCCTTTCCTGTCATCTGCTAAAGAATTTTTGCTGTATTTTGACAACAAACCATGAAGAGAACTATTCTTTTGTTTAAACTTGGTGAATCCCAGTTGCACATAATAGTAACCATTGCATTCCCAGCCGTTTGCAAAAGCTAATGCCGATATCTAATGCTAAAACTTGGGCTAATAATATTTTAAGAATACTTTATTCTTAAGATTCACCGGTAGCTTGGAGGTAAGATACAACCTAGCATGAGTACGTGCACAAGGGGAGACGGCAGGAAGGCAATAAACCTCACAAATAAATCTGAACAAACAGTTCCTGCCATGAAGGTTGATTTTTCATAGATACTGTGAGCAGCAGACTCATTTAAGACAAAAGAAACAGCATATTCCGTTTCCACATGCCGTAGCTATATGACTCTGCAAGCTTCGCGCAGTTTTGTATGTGGGGAGTAAATCAGAAACATTGCAGGAATATGTTTTCTGCGTCTACTCAACAAAACTTCAGTTACTTGGACTTTCAGATAAGAGTCGACTGAGACTGCTGGTGTGAGCAGGGCTCCGAGAGGCAGCTGAGAGTTAAGGAGTAGAATAGGATAAGTCATACCAGTAATTTCTGTGGAGCCATCTGGGTTTGGACTGTGCAGAGACGCTCCATGTATCTCTACCCGTCTGTGGTGGGAAAAGGGTCGGGCAGCCGGTGGGAGGAGTAGGACCACTGTCCCGGCCACCTTCCAGGGAGCCCTGGCAGCAGCTGCAGACAGCTCACTTTAAGGGTAACTAATTAAATAATAAGATTCTTCTGGTGACACCAAAAATACAGCGGTAGGGATGGAGATGTTAGCTGTGAAACCTTTGCGCATCTGACTTTTTTCCAGTGGGCTGTAAGGCTTCTCCTGCAGTCACAGGAGGGACATCTTCTCCCGTTTCCATCCTCTGTGATGGGAAGTCATCCGGCATTCAGGTTTTCAGAGCTCCTCAACTGATTTTTAGGCTTGATCTGTTCCAGTTTTTCTTAAAGATCTGCCTAATGAAGGAGAATCGAAAATCTGCAAATTTGGTAAACAGGAAAGCAGGACTGGGAGGCAGAGGGTACTTGGTGATAAACAGATGAAATCATCTGGAAGAACAGAATGGCAGGAAGGATAAATGCAAAGTGCCACAGTTAGGCTCCAGCAATCAATGGCACCAACCAGAAAGGGGACAACTAGCAAAAGATCATTAGAAAAGGAGCTGGGCACTATGTTGGTTGGCAAGGAAAACGCGTTACGCTGCCATGAAAAAGGCAAAGCAGCAGTGGAGCCTGCAGGAGACATGAAATGATCCTTCTGCTCTACTCCACGCTTTAAAGATCTCAGCTGAAGCTGCGTAACGAGTTTTGAGCAGTGCTCAGAGAAGCATGTGTGAGCACGTGTGCAGGGGGGAGCAGGAAGAGATATCAGAAGGCACATGACAGATTGAAATAATAAGGTCTGTTTATTCTGAAGTAGACTAAAGTGCCAAATGCCAGAAAGATGAGTAGGAATAACCAGACCATGATGGAAGGGACTGTGGAAGTGATTTATTTTGTAACAAGAAAGAGGCAGGTTAGACAGGAGAAGAAAACCTCTCTATTGGTAATGGTGAAGCACTAGAACAGATTTTCTGGGAAAGTAATGAATTTCTTGCTGGTAGCTTTGAAGAAGAGTTTTCACCCACATCTGTCAGGAGTTGCATAGGTAAGGTTGATCTTGCCATTTTCTTGGCTGCACCACGCTGTACAGCAGCTGTCTGTGGGCATATGTAATAATGTCACAGCGATAAAAAGATTTTCAAAAGTAGAGGAACTTCACTTTTTAGCAAAACTTAATATAACTGATGGTGTTCAACACCATCACCTATAGGAACCACGTATCTAGGGACCTCTGACAACATCTGCTGTATTAGAAACACAGCACATACAACTTTTTGCATAATCGCATCAAAAATCTGATCTCCAGCATTACTAATCCCAGCAATTGAACTGGAAAGTTTCACATTGCCTTCCAAATGGAATTTTGAGTAACATCAAGCTAAGTACACTTTAAATTGTTATTTTGGGATTTTTTTGAATCATCATGTTTCATATTTCCAAGACACATGGAGATAAGCAGGAGAGCTGCTTATTTCTTTGTTCATATTTTCTTCTAATACCAGGACAGATTTAAGTTTCAGTTATTGAGGGCCTAAATCAGGCAGAGTCACCTAGGTAATGAAAGTGCCTGATGCATCAGGTGCCTCATTCCCTTCCTGCCATAGCTGTGCTGGGACGCTTTCCTTCCTCAGCCTGTTTCCCAGCCTTTCACAGATAAGATACGGGTTTGTGGTGTAACAGAAATCAAAAGGGTCGTAATGAAATGTCTGAAGGAGAGTAGTGGAATCCTCTTTCAATTCATTAGCTTAATGGATGTGCAAAATCTATTAAAATTGTTTTCAATACATAAGGCTTGTTATTGTTTGTTCTTTCTCTGCCTTAGAAGAAGCCAACAATGTTAGAATTGTGTCACATTTTTTAGGCCCGAAAGTGTGGAACAGCTTTTAATGGGAAAGAAAATGTTTTTTGAAAACTAGAAAACTGAGCAGTGAAATAAATTGAGCCTCAAAAAGTGATTGAAATCTCCAAGTCAATATACAAAAGGCATCCAAAGACTTGTGAAGTCTGACAGAATCTCTTTAGTTTGAGGTGTCTTTCATTTTGCATCAGGGCTTACATTTTTAAAAAATAGAAGAAAGCAGTGCTGTCAGGTGAAGCGGGTTTGAAAGCAGGCTGCCTGTTCATGAAAGCCTGAAATTGTGCACAACTCTAGATAATGCGTCTTCAGCAGATAACTGAAATAATACATTTCCTAAATTGGTTGCATTAAGCAATTACTGATACTGTAGTGGAAACCATATAATTTTCTTCCTTCCTTGTAGCCTCAGCGCCGTGTCACGTTTCACCTACCAGATGGCTCCCAGGAAAGCTGCAGCGACAGTGGGCTTGGAGACCACGAACCCCCGAGCGGTGCCAGCACGTCGCACCCCCTGCCCCTCGGCTTCCCGCAGGAGGAGTACTATGAGCAAGCTTCACCCAACAGCCGGACGGAAGGAGACGGCAACTCGGACCCGGAGTCCAGTAAGTGATGCGCTCTGGTCATCTTAGTTATTAAATCTCTTGAGTGTCAAAAGTAGTCTTCTTTTTCAGGTGATTATGAAAACCGAACGTTGATTTTAATGTGGTCAAAGAAGCCCTATATTTCTAAAAATGCGAAGTCTGACCGGTGGAAATAAAACACTCTTGAGCTGTTAAGGGTTTATGGATGACCTGGTATTTTTATGGATCTGCTGTGCTATACGCAGAGGAGCTTTCTGATGAGGTTAACACCGTTGCCCTTATGCTCATAAATACCGTGCTGAGGGAGTGTATGCTTTTTACTGTGTTTCCCTACCCAACAGCAGTGCGCGTTGTAGTTCGTTTTAACAGGAGGAACCTCTGGATGTTGAGTAGGTCTGTGAGGGCACTGCAGTCTCCAGAAATAAGGGTTTCTTGAGTTGTCTTTTGAGAGCAGCTATGGTACGTAGTAATCATAATCTCCAAAGAGTTTGTCATCTTACTTCTGCTGTTATTGCTGGCTTCTGATGATACTGAAAACAGTTAGGTAAAATCAAGGTGAGCTCAGGACCACGCCAGAGCGATGGATGCTGGTACTGCTTTCTCTGCTGTGATGCGATAGCCGGTTAGAGACTCCGCTGCGCTTTAGTCAATTGTTAATTGTCCAGGGGCTCTTTATCTGGATTAAATTGAACCGTGCCATTGATAAAGAGACACCTGAATGTGTGTAAGCCTCTAAGGCCTTGTTAGCGGCCTAATAAGTGATTTGAAAATACATCTGTTCTGGGCAAAACTTGGCCCGAAAGGTGTATTTCAGCTGCTCTAGTGTAGCATGAGGAATGAATTAGTAAGTCCTATGGACTTGCAATAGCTCTGTGAGAAGGTAGTTACATCTCTGCACTGGCAAACACAGCACCCAGCAGCGAACACCACCTCTGACTCCGAGCTGGCTCTGACCAGTTCAGCCTGGCTTTTGGAAATCGCCCTCCTGCCTTTGCCTGGTGCTGCCCGAGACTGGAGTCGGAGGGGCTTGTCCGCACGGGCGAGGTCTGCTCTCTCTTTGTCTCTTGGTTCATGAATTATTAACTAGGGAACCTCAGTTTCAGACTTTTTAAAATTTGTAAAGTTACATGGTTCCTGAAATAATGCCAGAATATTATTTTTTCTGAGCTGATAGACAGCTGACAAGAACCATCAGAGGTTTTGGGTGTTGTGCTGAAAACATTATTCATCATTTGCTTTTGTGGTGTTTATATATCTGAGGCTGTAATATACCCTTAAGAATATTCTAGGCAGTCAAACTGAATTCTTCACAGAATGAGGCTTTAAAGGGCTACAAAAATACCCCCAAAGAAAGAAAATATCAAGTTATAAATTGTGTTTGCTGCTTTTGCTATGCGGACTCATCATCTGAACTTGCTTTCCATCTCTCTCTTGTTGTTTCTAACTCTGATATTTATGCTTTACTGAAGCGAGCATGATGCACCTCAAATCAGTATTTGGGTCCTTTCACGCAAAGAGCCTGGGACGGGCCCTGGTGCGTGAGGAGTTGTTAGAACAGGCGTGGGGCTCCTGTCTTGCCGTTTACAAAGAGGCTCAGATTTTGGATTTACCAGCGCTCTTTGAGCCTGGGTTTTGCAATTTCAGAAGAAATATGGATCATGACTCTTGTAGAATGTTGCCCTAAAAGTAGTACAGCTTTGACATCTGAATATCTTTGACACATATCACCGTGTGGAGACTAAGCAGGCATCTGATGTCTTTTCAAGTGTGAAGTTGAAGAAAGTTTAATCACCTGTCTAATTACCTGACAGTTCAGTTTAAATCTTGAAATCACAGTTTAATTAGCATTTGTGTTATGCAAAGATTTTTTTGCCCTTCTATCTTATGTCTTATTGAAACAGTTTAATTGACACGATATAGCGTGATGCTTACAGTGCGGAAAGCGTAGTTTGTGGTCCTTTTTAGTGTTTTATGCTTATATTAATGGCAGCATCTAGTGGCAGAAAAAACAAAGCAGATATAAATAGATATCTGTTGTGTGCTGTCAGACATCTAAGTAAAAAAAAGAAGACCCACAGCATATTTTTATTCAGTCTACTCCTGCAAAGTCACTTACTGTAGGTAAGAGCAACCAAAATATCTTGTGTGCTGGTCTATGAAAGTGTTCAGCCTAAGGTTCATTTCGTTCACTTGTGCATGCATGACACAGTCGATAGTGAAATTCTGAATTGAGTTTCCTCTATAAACATGCTGCTAGATTTTTGATTGTTGTTTTTTTCATCTAATTTGGAGTGGCACGATATATTCCAAGTATTTCTATTCTTGTATCACGGACCAAAATGTTAATTTGAAAATAGAAAGGAATATATGGTCAGATAATCTGAGTAGAATTCATACAACAGAATAAGCACGGCGTTGTGTCTCAAGATCTTTAATATCTGACCTGTCTTAATCTGAAACATTGTTGAAAACGTGAAGCCTGATTAATCACCTGATGGTGATTTAGTTCAACTTTGCCTATCAAGGAGACTTAGAGTTGGGGTGAAACGACTTCAATAATGTCTAGAGCTAACCATGACAGTAAGTGATTTATGAAAGCTGATGACGGATGCCACGTCACACAGGAATTTATTCAAAAATATTTTCTTCCTCTTGTTTTTCCCACATACAGTTCTTAGGTTTTATTTGTTTCTCTAATATTGGAAATTATTGTATTTTGGAAACTTTCCATTTATTAGCAATAGCAAAGCATTTATTACAAAACATTGAAAAAGATGAGCATAACTTAAAATAACAAAAGCTGAGAAATATTGGTGAGAGGAAGCCTTACAAATTCACATCCGATATAGTACTGAAGCAAGGGGGGAAGAATAACTAAGAATATAGTGGTTAGAAAACTATGAGCAATTTATATGTACACCTTTAAAATTAATTGACGATACTAATTAAAATTAGTAATAGGCTATTTAAAATGATTTGTCTTCTCTTACTTTAGTTGCCTCCTCAAGAAAGCATAATGTGCAGTGTGGTAGATGCGTCATAAGGAAGAGATGCCAGTGAACTGTCATGCTAAGTAAATAGTAATATAAAAAAGCATGTAGGTTTGTAGAGGATGTTATCCTGAAGTAACAGCACTAGCGCATGCAGTCTTCATATATTTTCTGCTCATCAATTGCTCAAACTAACAAGGATGCTCCAGTAACTCCTTGCTGAGGATTATAACCATACTACTTTTTTTTTTTTTTCTCATTTTTCCCCGTGTTATGTATAAATACAAACCACACTACAAACATATACAAAAAGTAACAAAGGGTAAACTTCCCTAGCAAACTGCCTCGCTAAGGTGCCCACTTAGTGGCTGTAAGCAGTGATGGTGACTGAAGGGGTTGAAAGGTATATGTTACCACCAGTTATAGTTGGTTATTTAACACATGTGTAACATATTAATGACAAATTTTCATGCTTCACCTGTTTTTATAGCCTTATTAAAACAATCTGGCTTACCCGCACCCACCCCCCCCCCCCCCACACACTCAAT